>CM021107.1:418609340-418702376 GCA_007115665.2 Sequoiadendron giganteum | reverse complement strand
CCTTGCAAAAATCTCGGATATGAGCCATCGAAGAGAATGTCAACCAAAAAAACAATGCAACATCCTTATTTTGATGCCTGCATGCAACATCTGTAAGTGCCTTCCATCTATTTTTATTTCATTTCCATTTTGGATGCTCTTTCTTTTTCTCTTTTACTTTGCGTATTTGTAAGTAAACTACTAAGGGTTTATTGATCTTTCATTGCAAAAAATGCTGATTTAAGAGCCATTATCAAAAATCTCAGCCAAA
The DNA here is from genome assembly GCA_007115665.2 of Sequoiadendron giganteum. Taxonomy (NCBI): domain Eukaryota; kingdom Viridiplantae; phylum Streptophyta; class Pinopsida; order Cupressales; family Cupressaceae; genus Sequoiadendron; species Sequoiadendron giganteum. Next base: position 418,702,126 of record CM021107.1, on the reverse strand, counting down.
AAAGCAATGCAACATACTTATTTTGATGATTTTGACAAATCTCAATTTTGATTTCAAGCCATTATAAGAGAGCATGTGAAGCTTAGCGAGGGAATCTCAAGTTACTCATTTGAAGTTAACCTCATGATGAGCACCTATGATGTAGACATTTAAAAAGAATATTGAATGTATGAGTGACATTGTAAAAGATCTGAGAGAACAAAGTGCCAGAGGCATTGTAATAAGATTTAATTACATAATGAGATATACTCAAATATTGTAAAGTTGAAGTTTATGTTTGGTGTAGTAGCACCTTGTTCTGTAAATACCTTGAGTAGGAAAATTTGCAAACTTTGAATTTTGAAATGTAAACAATGTGAAAAAGGTCATATAAAGGTCATGTAAACAATTTGTACACATTTTTTTGCAACTCGTGTGACCAAGTGGACTGTTCCAACACTTTTGAATAGGTATGTCTACGGTAGGCATGGTCCTCTTTCGCATCGAAACATGTAGAATCGCTCTGAGCTATGTTCCACCGGATCAATCCCTTAAGGGTCCAAAGTGCAAAATAGGTTCAAACTTCAGCATGCTATTACTTGGATACCATGACACTTAGAAACTTCTCGTCTAATCCTACAGAAAGGCGTTGGACCCCTCTAGAAAAACCTCTCTCGATTTTGGCTATCTTGGAGTGGTTTTCTCGTGCCAGCGGATTTTCATTTGATGGAAAACGTGTCAAATTCAAGCTGTGGAAAGTTGCAAAGTGGTGCAACTTTCGCTCTGCAACTCATGTGAGCAAGCGGACTGCTCCAACACATTTGAATAGGTATGTTTACAACAGGCATGGTCCTCTTTTGCACTGAAACATGTGGAATCGCTTTGAGCTATGTTCCACCGGATCGATCCCTTAAGGGTCCAAAGTGCAAAATAGCTGCAAACTTCATCATGCTATTACTTGGATACCGTGACACTTAGAAAATTCTCGTCTAATCCTACAGAACGGTGTTGCACCCCTCTAGAAAAACCTCTCTCGATTTTGGCTATCTTGGAGTGGTTTTCTCGTGGCGGCGGATTTTCACTTGATGGAAAACGTGTCAAATTCAAGTTGTGCAAAGTTGCAAAGTGGTGCAACTTTTGCTCTGCAACTCGTGTGAGCAAGTAGACTATTATAACACGTTCGAATAGGTATTTTTATGGTAGGCATGGTCCTCTTTCACACTGAAACACGTGGAATCGCTCCGAGCTATGTTCCACCGAATCGATCCCTTAAGATTCCAAAGTGCAAAATAGCTGCAAACTTCAACATGCTATTACTTGGATACCGTGACACTTAGAAACTTATCGTCTGATCCTACAAAAAGGAATTGGACCTCTCTAGAAAAACCTCTCTCTATTTTGGTTATCTTGGAGTGGTTTTCTCATGGCGGCGGATTTTCATATGATGGAAAATGTGTCAAATTCAAGCTGTGCAAAGTTGCAAAGTGGTGCAACTTTCACTCTGCAACTCGTGTGAGCAAGAAGACTGTTCCAAAATGTCTAAATAGGTATGTTTATGGTAGGCATGGTCCTCTTTCACACCGAAACACGTGGAATCACTCCGAGCTATGTTCCACCGGATCGATCCCTTAAGGGTCCAAAGTGCAAAATAGCTGCAAACTTCAACATGCTATTACTTGGATACCGTGACACTTAGAAACTTCTCATCTAATCCTATAGAAAGGCGTTGGACCCCTATAGAAAAAAATCTCATGATTTTGGCTATCTTGGAGTGGTTTTCTCGTGGCGGCGGATTTTCACTTGATGGAAAACGTGTCAAATTCAAGTTGTGCAAAGTTGCAAAGTGGTGCAACTTTCACTCTGCAACTCGTGTGACCAAGTGGACTGCTCCAACACATCCAAATAGGTATTTTTATGGTAGGAATTGTCCTCTTTCTCACCGAAACACATGGAATCACTTCGAGCTATGTTCCATCGGATCGATCCCTTAAGGGTCCAAAGTGCAAAATAGCTGCAAACTTCAGCATGCTATTACTTGGATACTGTGACACTTAGAATCTTCTCGTTTGATCCTACAAAAAGGTGCTGGACCCCTCTAGAAAAACCTCTCTCGATTTTGGCTATCTTGGAGTGGTTTTCTGGGTACGGCGGATTTTCACTTGATGGAAAACGTGTCAAATTCAAGTTGTGCAAAGTTGCAAAGTGGTGCAACTTTCGCTCTGCAACTCGTGTGACCAAGCGGACTATTCCAACATGTCTGAATAGGTATTTTTATGGTAGGCATGGTCCTCTTTCACACCAAAACACGTGGAATCGCTCTGAGCTATGTTCCACCGGATCGATCCCTTTAGGGTCCAAAGTGCAAAATAGCTGCAAACTTCAGCATGCTATTACTTGGATACCGTGAAGCTTAAAAACTTTTCATCTGATCCTATAGGATTGTGTTGAGCCTGTCTACAAAAACCTCTCTCGGTTTTGGCTATCTCAGAGTGGTTTTCCAGTGGTGGCGGATTTTCATTTGATGGAAAAAGCATCAAATGCAAGCAATGCAAAGTTGCAGAGTGGTGCAACTTTCATTCTGGAACTTGTGTGACCAAGCGGACTGTTCCAACATGTCTAAATAGGTATGTTTACGCTAGGAATGGTCCTCTTTTGCACCGAAACACATGGAATCGCTCCAAGCTATGTTCCACCGGATCGATCCCTTAGGTTGGAGGAGTCTTAAGTTGCATATTTGTAAGTTGTTTAAAGAAACAAATTTGAAATGATATTGAATGGCCCACTTAGCACTCATTACATCTAAGTGATGCTCACAGAGGTGAGGCACTAGGCCTCCCGGGAGGTCACCCATTCCAGTATACTCCAGCTCAAGCACTTAACCATGAAGTTTTTTCCCCAAGAAGGATAGTGGAAAAGGCAGAATCCAGTGTACTTTTGATGAGTGGAAAGGAATTACTAAGAGACATGAAGAAGGAAGAAGGAGTTGTCTATGCAATCATGTTGAAGCCAAAGGAGGAGGAGTCACCTAGTCGGCTACCTATGACAGCAGAGGTGAAGCAACTGTTGGATCAGTTCAAGGATATCATTTGTGAAGGCACACCAACTACACTACCACCTAAGAGGGCAATCAGTCATCAAATTGACTTTGTACCAAGAGCAACATTGCCTAACAAGGCTGCATACAAAATGACATCGGAGCAGAACAAGGAGATAGCAAGGCAAGTTCAAGAACTTTTGGACCAAGGGTTGATCAGGAAAAGCATAAGCCAATGGTGTTGGCACCTAAGAAGGAGATAAGTGGAGAATGTGTACTAATTCTAGGGCCATAAATAGGATAACCATTAGATATAGGTTTCCTATTCCTAGGATAGAAGACTTAATGGACTGTTTAGGGGGGTGCTAGGTACTACTCCAAGATTGATTTGAAAAGTGGCTACTATCAAATTAGGATGAAAGAGGGAATAAGGACTATGATATAAAGTCCCAAGAGTGTTTTTGATGAGTGAATTGGAAATAGGTTTGTTAGGGGCTTGCGGTTTGGGTAAGTCTTAGACACTGTGAGCATTTTGAGCAATGTTGCCTTGGCTATTTATCCTAAAAGTTAGAAAATGGCATTAATGATGCTCTAAGCCTGATCGAAGGGTCCTAGAATGTGGGAGAAAGGTATATAAGGTCAGAAAAATCCTAATACCTAGGTTGGAGGATTGTTTTCATGAATTGAGACTTGGAGAGTACATTTTTGTGATTGGAAGAGAGCAAGTTTTCATTGAATTTTTGTGTTTGAGCCTTCATCTAGTCAAGAATGGATTGAAAGGACTTATCTAATTATTTGAGTCTTCCATTTGTGTCACTTACTTACCTTGTGTAGCATTAGATTAGTCATCTAGACTGATTGGTTATCTTTTTGTAAGTTTTTGGTTTTCTTGATCTCATTGTCGGTTCAGGCTAGTTTTCTGAATAATGAGTCCCACTTGACTTCCCATGGCTTTCCTCTCATGGCCACTTGGAATCAAGTTGGGGACTATGTAAATAGTGTACATATAGGTTTTGGGGTCTTGTTTTGCAGGGAAGGTGATGAAATCATCAAGCACTAGGCGAGTGCAAGTGCATTCTTGCTAGTAGCTTAGAGAGGACAATAGCAAGGAGAGTTGCTAAATGGATTGGTTTGTGCTAATAAAGAGTATGGGAGTGTAGGCATATGTATCTCAGTCATGTGTGTGCCAGGAGGAGAGCTGAGGAGGTCGTTGAAGCCCTCAAAGAAGGAAAAAGAGCCAAAAACCATAGGAACCCTTGAAAATAGGGGGTTTGAGGACAATCATATGTACGAAAACTTGTAGGACCTAAGGCCTGGTAAATATTGGAGCCTTGATGATCAAAAGAAATAATTTACAAAAACATTTGGGGGTTGTTAAGACTGATTGTGAGAAAAGTCAAGAAAACGGGTTCTAGGAGGCCAAATTGGGGCAGAAGGCTACAAGGCCTAAAATTGAGTTTTTCAAGAAAGCGATGGGTAAAAGGTGAAAGAATCCAATAAGATGGATTAGTGAGGAGATAAATTAACAAAGGGACAACTAGGATACTGGTGTGGGGACACCTCGACTCTTGAAATTTATGACAAGCTTCATAATTTTGTAATGTTTTAGTCATTTAGAATTTCGTGGGACCATGTTAAGAAATAGTTAAGTGTTTAAAATTGCAATGATATATTCATCAAAAGGATTAAATGACAGTTGTAACCGAATGGGAATATCGGGTAGATGAACAGTTTGTCTAACTACCCTAGAATCTCTATAAAGAGACAACATGTAACCAAATACAAGGAGATAGAGGAAATAGAGAGTGCAACTACGGGAAAACAAAAAAGAGAGTAAACAAGAGGGAGAAGAAATCCGGCCAGAGAGCCATTTAAAGCATGTATGTTTTTGAAGTGTTAATATCTAGAATTCTTTAAAGAGGAGTTTCCATTTCCCGTCATGTCGTTCTCTCTATCTTTCCTGGTTTTTTTGTTTTGCAAATTGTGAATGCAGATTAGTTTTGAAGGTTTCACTATTGTTTTGAATGTCATGGATGTCTTGTCTTCGGGTTTCTTTATGACAGTCCCGAATGGAATGGGTGAAACAGTTTCAGTTGACAGGGAATATACGTAATATAACCGAGTGTGAAATTCTTGTATGGTTTTAAATGTATAACAGTTTTCAAAGAAACCATTACATCACTCGACCATTGTATTTGAGCAATGTGTGATTCGGGCTTTGAACAGCGGAAAGGTGGCATATAGAGTTAGAGGCTTAAGAACATGTCTTGATCAGTAGTGATCAGTAGTGATTAGTAGTGATCAGTAGTGATTAGTAGGTTAAGGAGTGAGAAGGGTGGATGAGCCACTGTCTTATGTTGTTTCCTTTGCATCAAAATGGTATCAGAGGCAAAAGGTTCTGAGCGTGTAGAAGGTAATCTACACCAGGCAATACGTGGGTTCTTGGTTGCAAGTTGATCCATCCAAGCTACAGGAAGGACACAATTTTTCTTGCGTGTGTGAAGATCTCAAGTTGGGGTCTTCGTATTGTCTACACCAAGATGAAGCTGGGTAGAAGGTGCAATGAGAGCAACCACTAAGAGAAGGGTGGGAAGCATCTTCCAGAATCTTGTGTGGGTAAGATGGCAGTATTCAAGATTCAATGGTAGTATTTAGATATAGAAATATTGTGATATTGCTATCAGGATTCAATCTTGTAGTTTTACAGTTCAAACTCATTTACCCATGATTCATCAGTAGTGGTTCACAAGAACCCATCTCTCATGATAATGAATGGTTCATAAGGAGGAAGATAAATCTTCATACATTTCTTCTATCACAAATGAGATAAGTGCTTGGTTTCATGAAGGTCATGAGACAACCATTAATGGGGAGTGGATACATGAAGAATTAATGGAGAATGATAATGGCTTGAGAGCTGCTATAAAGGAATTTTTTTTTTGTTTCAATGATGCAAGAGGTTTTTGGTTTCACTACCAAAATGAGCCTACGAAGAATGCATGTGAAACTCCTTTTGTCCTTGAGGGTTTACTTACTCCATCTCAAGGATCATGCATTGAGGATGACATAGATCAATGCTACGGCTAACCAATTAATAATTATACACATGAATAAGTCAAGCATGTACATGTCAATAAGGGAACTACAAGTACTCATAAACACATAAGCCTCAAAAAGTATACACTTGAATATACATAACTCATATCTATTGAACCATCAATTTAGAATGCAAATATGGACAGGCATTGAAAAAAGATATTTGTATTAACCAAATAGCCATGTAGGCATACATAAATATATGTTGATATAAGTATGAAATATATGTACAAAATAGCCATAAAGACTTACGAGAATGCCATTTAGGCATACAATGTCAAATATGTCCAATAAAAAATATGTACAAAATTGCCATGCAAGCATACAATAAAAGACTCTGGAATCAAAAGTCATTGCTCTCCATGCCCAGGAAATAAAATCTTTCCCTTTATTTTTCGCTCGGATGGTGATAGGTCTGTCACTCATTTTTGCTGCGCTCGTGGAGTGCTCCTGCTACTCCTCCTAGGGTTTAGTTCATGGTGAAGTTTTAACTGTTACAATAAGAAGTAAAGACATGAATATATAGAAATTACATTATAAAAAATGATATATTTGACAAAATAATCACTTACAGCCATCTCACAATCTCTCTCCATGAGGGAAATATCCTCACGCCCATGCTCAGGTGTGCTCAAGCCCTGTATAAACCATACAAATAGACAAAAAATACGTGAATCAATAATGGTTTGATTTCTCACTAACTAACATCTATAACAACAAATGTAAATTAAAATTTACTAATTTGCCTCATACCTCTTCTGTCAGAGCCATCGAGGATTGTATAGCAGATGTCACACCAATATCCATTGCCCTCGTCACATTCGGAGGTGTATCGTCTCGCAACAACTGAAAATAAAACAACAAATTATTCAACATAATCAACGATGTGCATGTATAAACTACACAAATCTATTAAGTACTTGATTCATTAGTTAAACTCTTTATTCTATTACCTGCATGAAGGTTTGAGTAAATCCACCGCCACTGGGAAGTGTTCCATCAAAACCTCCAATATTAGTGTATTCAACATCCAAAATTGCATATTAAATTACCATTCGTAAAACAATTCCATTAATATGCAATAAACTTATAATTGTTTACTAGTTACATACCCTAGCGATAGGTGTACTACAAAAATAGGTTGGTGGGGGGCCGGTGTATCCAGTCTCAACACTATGACGCTGCAATTTTATTAAAATCATAAAACATTTTTAGTGAATCTTGCATTTCAAAATCGAAATTTAATAAATTAAATTCAATGAACACATGCAATAACTTTTACCTAACTATCAATGTGATATGCCTCATGCAAATTGTCAGCTTCCCTCTCCATCTCCATAGTTGCAGACGGATCCTGTGTACCAATCTCCTGAGGGTCAGTGGGGTCATGTGAACAAGTAGCTCCGTAAGATTGACACACATGTGTTCGAAGACCACCACTAGAAGACTCCCCTAAATGGCACTATAGAATAGGGCTAGTATGATGGATGACACTCTGGGTCAAAGTGCTGATTGCCTGCAATGTCTCTACATTAGCACTTTCCTTCACGATAGAAGGCATAACAATGTGCTCATGAGGTGGCCTAGCGAGAGCTCGTCTACCTTGCCAGGTAGGATCTGACTGTGCACCAGGTCTATCCTGAGCTGACCCCCCACCTCTCCCCTGGAAATCCCTCATATCAAAATAATTTTGGATTTTGTTCAATATGAACTCACTGTATAGTTTCCTAAGGAAATATTGCGGGACCTCGCAATTGTTGCACGGTGGGTAATCGAAGACCATGTACCACCTATCATAAAACCGCTCCTTCATTTGTTGGTGGTGGCACCAATGGATAGGAAACCTCTTCGCATTGAGGGTAAGATTTTGATTTTTGTGTGGGTCGGTGAATAATGAGCACAAATCACCTTTTGTTATTTTTAAATCTTTCACATCCTTGTATGATAGTTTATTTGTATAATACTCCCTAGCCACCTGCCTCCTATCTTCCCATCCAGTTATTTGTTTGCTAATTGAATCTACGTTTGTCAACATATCTTTCAAAGAATTTGCTAGGGTCATTCTTTCTGTGGTTGAACCATTTGGATCACTCAACCTATTGATCAAATCCTCAATTTGTTTTTTGTTGTTCTCAATTTCACTCATTAAATTTTGTTGAGTGCCAGGAGGGGGTTGAGTGATTGGTGGAGGAGGTTGATTTTGATCTTGAGGATTTAGTTGGTCCTCCTATTGAGGATTTTGAGGCTTTGCAGGTTGATTTGCATCTCCTAAAATTTCAAACAAATAGATATCAAATTTAACCTAAAACTAACAAATTCAAAATAAAAAGCATAGAATCCTTACCTCTTATAGCTCCTCGTCATTGTGGCGCCATCGTTGCGAAGAAATTCAGATTCTTGGTGAAGAAATTCTTCTCCTCGAATGCGAGCGTGCTATTATGGTGTTTTTGGTTGTGGGTGCAGAAAAAAACCAGTCAAAATGAAAATGAGAGATTTGCATTTCTTTTTTTGCTTTTAACAGTCGATAACGCGAGTGCATTATAACGCGCTCGCGTTATCACTTTGCAGTTGTAGCCGCCGGGAACTTGCCTAGGTTTAATCAATGACATAATGCGAGCACGTTATAATGCGCTCGCGTTATGGTTAACAACTTTTTTTTTTTAAGTGTGTCCACGAATGGCTACCCATTTCCATGCACCCGCCCCATGGTAATTGCCCAAAGTGCCACCATAGTGGTTTTCACAAAAGGATTATTTTTATCTTTACTATTTTTCTTTTTCTTTTTTTATGGAAATTTGAAATTTTATATGGAACCACTTGGTGGTGCTGATGTAGATGCTATGATGTGCCAATGATACCCTACCTAGAGGATTTTCTTTGTCAAGATACAGGCACTTGAATGTAACCCTTGGATGTTCTTGACTTCACTGATAATACCAGAGTTAATCTTGTCTAAATGCATAAATATCAATGATAAAAAACCTAATGTAATGCTAATGCAAGCTAAATATAGTACGTAAATGCACTCCAAATAAAAATTATAATGCTCTAAATGCAATTTTGCGAAAATGAAAAGAAGAAAATTGGGTGTTGCTCTCTTTCACTTCTAGGGTTTTGGACCTAAAAGGAGAGAGGTCAATTTTCCTCCACTTCACTCAAGAACAAGCCCTTGAGATTTCAATGCAAAGGAGATTGAAATATGGAAAAGGGATTATTCTATGGGATGAATGATATCAAATGAGGGATTCACCACCATGTGTAAACTTGGAAAAGACAATGAGTTGCATTAAAAAATGTGATGCAAAATCACCTAGAAAGATGAACAAAATGTAGTAAAAGGCTATGAGACTGAAAGTGTGCATGTGGAAGATTGAAGAAAGTAGAATGTAGGTCTAGATCATTGAAAATATACTATTTTTATTGACTTGGACTCATTCACCAAGTTGGGCGAATCAGTCTAGTTTCTAGAAAAATGCACTAGAGCAGGATTTAACCAAAAGGGTATCCGAGTATGTGCATGATCATCATGGAAAAAACAAGCCCTTAAGTGGCAATGAAAATTTAGAAAATTAGAGTTATGAAACTTGACGTAAAAATTTGAATAATTTATCTATATTATTTCAAAACTATGTAAGAATATAATCTATAGAAAATTGAATGTAGTTTCTAAACTACTAGGTTTATTTAAAAAAAAACTATTTGGTGAAATTTGAAATTTCAATATAGTAGTACTTAAATTTCAGGGGAAAAATAAGAAGTAGGTGTTTGTCTAGCCACCCTAACCACAATAAAATGATAATATTTTTTTATAATATTTTAGATATAAGTAGAGGACTCATGTCCCGATGTGATGCATATTTTTTTGTAATTTTTTTGCAAGTAAATAATTAATTATGATTTTTTTATTACAACTTTAAAAAAATATAAAATCATGTATGTCTGACCACCTTAACTTGGTCAAAACTTCATGAAATTCTTTTTTTTTAAATCCTATAGTTTGTGAAGCATAGAATGTGACACATGTTTTAGATTCAAAAAATGTGATACTGTTTGAAAGCTAGATGTTTTTCAATCAGCCTATCAATCAAGACATTAGTTGTAATTCAAATAGAAAATGAATGATAATTATTTATTAAATTAAAAGTAAAGCATAATTTATATTGGTGGAAAGATGAGAATCTCCTTTAAAAACCCTTTTCATTTCATTAATTTTGGGTTAAAAAAAATTCGTCAGCCACATGGGTCATCATATCACTTACATATTGCCACTTTTTGACCTATCATGATTCTGTACATACCCATCCATATTTATAAAAATATTGATTAGGCATGTACAATGGGACTCATTCACCAATAGTGGTGAATTAGTCCACTTCTGCTTTTCTAGAAGTTCTGAACTGGATTTTGTGTCTCTCATCCTGCTTTGCTCTTTTTGACTGGTTTTCGGATCAGAATCTACAAAATGCCACCTATACATCTTGACCAAGCTTCTCCAAGGCTTGATGACAACTTTGAAAAATTTAGATATTGGAAAACTTTGACAACTTTATAGATTGGACAACTTTTCTCCAACCTTTTCTCTTGACAAATCTACAACCTAGACCTACAAATCACACACAAGAAGAGGGAAAAATGTTGTAGGGGTTAGAGAATAGGGGTTTTCCTTGGTCAAACACGTTGTTCATAATCAAACCTTGAAATGAAAGAAAATGTAAAGAGATAACGATGAATGAACAAAAGATAATGTTGCAACTCACCAAACCCTAGCAATAAGGTGCTACAATTATGCTTGAAATGGCTGCAATGGATGCAGTCTTTGATTCTTTCTTGATGTTGATAGATCTTGAATGTAATGCTTTCTTGAATCATGAACTCTACATCACAATTTTTAGCACAATAACAAACATGAATAATACAATCTTTGACATGATGATTGATGCTTGAAGAATTCTCTTGAATGCTTGATAATCTACTATTGAATGCCTTGAATGATCTTGCTCAAAATATCTCAAGTGAAGTCAATTTTTTATAAGCATTCTCTCACAAAAGTCTTAGATCACTTGAATGCTTGTTAGGAGAAAATGAGTGAAAGGACCTTGTATTTATACTCAATTATGTAAGAATTCACAAAATTACAACACTACAAGCTGACATTAGATATAGGAGAATAAAATCCCACCAAAAATTTGATTTAAATTTGAATTTTGGTCACATGGGACTCATTCGCCTAAGCTGGAAAATGAGTCCCATCACACATAATGTATAGGACCGAAAAATGAAGTGTTTAGAAATGTGTGAAACCTGCATTAGGTCCAAAAAAAGACCTAGGTGGGACTCATTCACCCAAGATGGTGATGAGTCCCAGACAATAAATTTGGGCCAACAAGCCAGGAACACCTAAATTATGATTGGTTATTGATTGGTGTTAGGATTATCCTCGAAAAGATGCAATAAATGAGTCTTATGGATGCAAAATAGGGCCAATTAAAGCATAAGAAAGCCCAATTATTAATGACATGCCTAGAGGAATGTGAAAGTGTGTTACAACACTTTACAACACTCCAAATAGGGAAATATTAATGTTAATTATGATTAAAATTATGTTTATTATGCTTAGTTAGTTGATAAAACCCTAGAAAAGTGAGAAAGTGTGTTACAACACTTCACAACGCTTTAGCAAGGCACCATTGAAATAAATTAATTCACAAGTGCCCAAGACCTAATGTGAATGTGTTATCCACATTACAACACTAAATCAAGGCAACACTAAGCCAGAATCTACAAGGAGGACCCAAACAAGTGCAAAAATGTCCAACCCATTTTTTTGACACTACATTTAGCCCCCACTTTAGTGAGAAGAGGAATGAGATTCAAACTCACACTAAATTAGACAAACATGCATCAAGAGGGGTTCCAATGTATCAATGCTAGAAAGATGAGATGATGTAATGATCAAGATCCCATGAAAAGCCAACATAAGCACAAAGGAACACACATGAAAATGATATAAAGAATAGTGACAAGGCCAATCATACACTACCAAAGATGAAAAAAAGATAATAAATAAAAGAGATTTGGATAAAGCTTTGACCATTTTTCCATCTTGATGTGGATCAGATCTAGGTTTATTTGTCTAAAAAATGCATACTCACTCTAAGGTGATGGTTCAACTCTTGATATCCTGTAGATTGAGAAGTTATAAAAGGTGAGAAACATACACTCATGGCTAGTATGTACTAACACACACATGCAAGTGGCTATGGGTAAAGTCATGCCTCAGATTGGGCTTCCCTCTCAACCATACTAGATTTATACCTCCTAATAACTTTAATAAAGCACCGTGCACAAAAATTATTTTAGAGCTTCATGAGACAAGCAAAACTTTGTATGCTTAGAGCTCATGAACAAATAGGATGGCTCCTCAGGCATGCGAGTTGTGTTATGCAAGGTGGCCATACAACAACAAATTCAAAGTAGAAAATGTTCAAAGGAGTCTTGCTTAGTTCATGTGAGGTATTTAACTTAGGGAACATTGTGCCTAATGTATCCAAGAGAGGACCAATCAAAGAATAGAAGATTCACAACTTAGGGTATTCAGTGTGTCACATCAAGCCACTAAGAGGAATGCAATATGCTAAGAGAGATCATTCTCATGAAGTAAATTACACCCAATGTCATCCACAAACCTACAAACACATTGTATGAAGTAAGAAGGATACACTAAGAGCCATGAAAAGGAAAAAAGAAAAATAATAATGCCCATGTATGTCCCCACTTTAAAGAAATTGCTAAGCACCATACTATGAGAAATTACATTAAAGCAATAAATGAGAAATGCAAATAAGAAGGAAGACATGAGAGCCAACTTGGAAAGCCCTATTCCAAGTCATATGTTTCCTAGTAAAGTTGTTTCATGCGAGAGAAAAAGAAAAGAGAAGGTTTTCCCCCAAATGGAAACACCAAACACATAAGGGATATATGGATTTGGGGCTAGTATGTTCTTTGTTTCAATGTTTTTAGAGATCTCGAAACTGTCATCATCCCCCAAATACACATAGATTTGGAAGAATGACACAAAGAGAGTGAAATCAAAGAAAACCCTTTTGGGTCATGATGGAAGGGACATAGGGTCTCACGATGTCTTGCATCATCCCCAAAAGGAAAAAAAAGAGAAAAAGAAAAGATGAAATGAAAAGGAAAAATAAAACAAAATCCTTTTGGGTCAACATGAAGGAGACATGAATGTCTTGATGCCTTGTGTCATCCCTAAAAGGAAAACATAAGAAAAATATAAAGATGAAATGAAAAGGAAAAATAAAATGAAATCCTTTTGGGTCAACATGAAGGAGACATGAATGTATCAATGCCTTGCACCATTCCCAAAGGAATACACAATGGGAGGTTGAACGATAATGTCCAAAGAAGAATTCAACTCTTGTTGTGGTTGGAATATAAGATCTTTTGGTTGCAACGAAGGGGGAGACTCATTATGTATTGCTTTAGAACTTTATGTTTGGATTTTTATTTTCTTTGTTTTTTTCTTTATTTAACCTTCAAGAAAGAGCACAACATCTATCCCTATGCTCTCTAGAATTTATATTTCTTTTAGTTCAATATTAAAGTTGCATTTGTGTAGGAGCAGCTCTATCAACCGTAGTTTTATTTTCTTCCCTAAGGGGACAAATGAAAGGAACCATGGGAGGTTTTTCAACCACTTTCTCTTTATCTTTGTAAACTCCTTTTAATCTTTGGAGGTGTAATGAGATTGTTTTCATTGTCTCTTGGTATTTTATAGGAGATAGGAAAAGAATCTATCTTAGGTTGTTCTTGGTTATTTGGAATGTCTTTAGGTTCAATCATAGTTAAATCAAGGATGGTAGGCTCAATCATAGGCTGAGGTATGTTTGTAAGGGATAGTTTTTGTTAGAGTAATAGTTCATTTTCCTTTATAATTAAATCACTTCGGTTTAATTATTAATGCTAACTATTATTCTATTCACTTAAGCTTGTCATTTGTAGGTGCATTATAATTAATATGTTTATTAATTATTAAATGCACAAACCTAGCTTTCTCCGGCTTTAGGGTTTCTCACCTTATATATGCCGCTTTTGTAATTATTTGTTTCATCTTTTTGGGAAATAATAATTTTGCTCTCACTCCGCTGAGATTTTCCAAACCCTTGCTTTTGTCTCTTTGGTCTCCATTCAGCATTAGGTATTTTGCATGCAGGTGTTCTTGGCGAGCTGTGGATTTGCATTTATCAAATCCTACATGGTATCAGAGCCACCCTGTCGCTGCCTGGTTTGAAGGTGTTTGAGGCCACGATTCGAAGACGACAGCCACAACTTCTCTAGGGTTTTTCTGTCACTTTGAAGGAGGCGCTATTTTCTGGAGCCGTTTGAGCAAAAACGGACTCCACCATTGCGTTCAGAAGGTCTGGGAGAGTCAAAATTCATATAAACTTTGACTATTTTGGCCACAGTGACCACATGCAAATTTTTTTGGCCTACCAGGGCCGTACGGGCTCAAAAATCAAGAAATTTTTTTAAAAAAATCAATTTTTCTCTAAATTTTGGGCGCTGCCAGCCCGTGTCGCCACTGCGCCACCCGGTCGCTTGACCGCCACCGCCACTCCGCCCAGCCGCCACCTCCGCCGGCGTCGCCACCCACTAGCCACCGCCGACGTCCAGTGACGGCCATACGGCCGTCAAATTATTTCCCCTGACTGGTTTTTTTCTAGAGAGCTCATTTTTAGGGGGTACCTGTGGTTTTTTGGCCGTATCTTGGGCATACGGTGTCCGTTTTCGAAAAATGAAATATCGTCGAAAAGGTGTTTCCGAGCCGGATGTAACTATGCTGGTCTTGTTTGCTGATTCGGCCATTTGAGTACTATTTTTTGGTGTCAAAGTAGAGGCTTTGTTTTCCTCTCTCTTTGCATTTGGCGTTTAGGTTTTTTCCTCGTTTTTTGTACTTTCAGTATTTGTTTATTTGTTGTACGAGGGTTAGAATCATACATTGTGGGGGGGTACTTTTGCTTTCTGTCATTTCCTTTCAGAAAATGACCCTTCTACTTCTGTCTTTTTCTTCTCTCAATGTCGGACCCCTCTATGGCCCGACTGACACTGCATAATTACCACACCTGGAAAGCACACATGACCAGGCTACTCATGTCATGTGGCTTATGGTCATGCCTAGATGAACATCAACCTATCCTACAACGTCTTTTTGAGATTCTTCAGCATAGGAATAAAATGGATGAAGCCATGGGCTTGATTGCACTGAACATTTTCGACAGTCTCCTCTTTCACTTGGATGGTTTGACCACTCCTAGGGCCATTTGGGGCAAGTTTTCAGATTTGTTTGGCACTGTCAATGAATTCCGGGCACTACAGCTTGATGCAGAGCTGACTACTTTGACACCTACTGGCTTTCCCACCATTGAGGACTTCTTGATGAAGTTCAAGTCTCTATGCTCAGTTTTGCATGGATGTGGGAAAACCAAGACAGATGACGAGTGTATCTTCTTGATACTCTCAAAGTTGCGAGGACAGTATCAAATCTTCTCTTCCACTTTCTACTCCACCATGGATGCTTTGGGTGCTAGACACACCATGCCTTCTTTTGAGATATTCTATGATCGGTTGACACGGGAACAGGCAAAGATCCAACAGATGGATGCTTTTGGCTCTTCTAGCCAAGCATTGGTTGCTCAGTCTTCACAGGGGAAACCAAAATAGAAAGGCAAATGGAAGAAAGATTCCGCAGGCAATGAGTCTTCCTTCAAACCTACACAGAAAACTGATTCAAAACCTCCAGCTAACCCTTCCAAGGGTAAATCTTCTTTGAAGTCTACTGAGTCTACCTCCAAGACTAAGAAGAAATCAGTTGAGACCTGTAGCTTTTGTGGAAAGGAAGGACATCCCATTTCTCGGTGTTGGAAATGTTTGGAGGCTTTAGAGGAAGCCATGCAGGAGCATCACATTTCAGCTCCTCAGTCCACATCCTCCCCTGCAGGGAAAGGTCATGCTCTTACTGCACGAGCTATGACTTCTGGGCCCACCTGGATTCTTGATTCCGGTGCCTCTCACCACATGACTCACACTCAGCAAGTTGGTCACCTCACTTGCTCCTTGTGCTACTTCACAGATTGCTGTTGGGAACTCATCTCATCTTTCTGTTTTGGGTTCTGGTTCTGTTGCATTGGCTGGGGGTTCTCTTCAGGATGTTCTCTTTGTCCCTGACATTTCGACGAACCTACTGTCTATCTATCAGATTTGTCACTCTGGCTCTGGTAAGACAGTTGAGTTCTCACCACATGATGTGGTTATTTGGGACTTACATGATTCTGATATGATTGTGGCTACTGGGAGTGTTGACACTGCATCTCGACTATACAGATTTGATGGATTTGAGTCTTCTGCTGGCACAGGTTCCTGTCTTATAGCACATGCAGATTCAGTGAGCAGACTTTGGCATGAGCATTTGGGCCATATCAATTACAGATATCTTCAGCAGATGAGTACACAGCACTTGTTCTTGGGCTTCCACACATTACTTGCACTGATGGGGTTTGTCAGGGTTGTGTTCTTGGCAAACAACATAGGGATCCTTTTCCTCAGGGACGAGCTACTCGTGCTTTGGCACCATTGGAGTTGATTCATAGTGACCTCATGTCATTTCCTACTCCTTCTTTTTCCGGTGCCAGATATGTGCTTACTTTCATTGATGACTTCTCCAGGTGCACATGGGTGTACTTTTTAAAGTACAAGTCTGATGTCTTTGACTCATTTCGAGTCTTTAAGACATTTGTGGAGAAGCAATCTGGTCTTTCTATTCGCCGGATACGCACAGATAATGGGGGGGAGTATGTGAACCAAGCTTTCAGGGATTTTTGCTCTGAACATGGTCTTCAACATCAGTTTTCAGTGCCCTACACCCCTCAGCAGAATGGTGTGGCAGAGAGAAAGAACAGAACACTTCGGGAGATGGCTAATTGTATGATACAGTCCAGGTCCATGGATTCATCTTTTTGGGCAGAGGCAGTCAATTGTGCCAACTATATTCAGAATCGGATGCCTCACAAGGCAGTTCGACATATGACTCCTGAGGAGGCTTGGTCTCATGTCAAGCCTGATATATCTTCATTCCGAGTTTTTGGTAGTGAAGCATGGGCATTTGTGCCTGACGCTCAGAGGAGAGCAATGGAGCGGAAGAGCCGACACCTCATTTTTGTTGGCTACTGCGAGGATGTTAAGGCATACAGGTTGTTTGACCCTGATTCCAGAGAGGTCCTGTTTCGACGGGATGTCCAGTTTGATGAGCGCCTTCCTGCAGTAGATACCCCGCTTCCAGAGTCCACTTCACTTACCACTACTCCCTCCTCTCTTCCAACTTTGTTTCAGGATGATGAGGATGATGATCTTAGTGATCCCCATTTACCTCCACCACAGGATCCTCCACAAATGCCTAGATGGGCTCGTGTTACAGTTGATGCTGCAGGATCTCTGGCTGGTGACCCTTCCACTTCCCGTCGCACCCGGTCTCATATTGCGGGTTCTAGTCTTCTGAGTCATGCTATTTGTGGTGATCCTTAGACATTTGGGGCAGCGACAGGACATACTGAGTGGGACAGTGCTATGGAGGAGGAGTATTCTTCTTTGATGAAGAATCATACTTGGGATCTTTGTTCTCTTCCTAAGGGAAGAAAGTTAGTGCGATGCAAGTGGTTGTATCGTACTAAGTTTGCTGCTGATGGTTCTATTGATAAGTACAAGGCACGTCTTGTTGCGAAGGGTTTTTCACAGGTTGAGGGTATTGATTACACTGAGACATTTGCCCCTGTCGCCAAGATGAACTCTATTCACCTTGTCTTATCCCTCGCGGCTTCTCAGGGATGGCCCATTTATCAGATGGATGTGAAGAGTGCTTTCTTGCACGGTGATCTTAGTGAGGAGATTTACATGGAGCAGCCTCAGGGATTTGTGCAGGATTCCTCCTTGGTTTGCAGACTTCGGCGTTCTTTGTATGGTCTCAAACAGGCCCCTCGGGCTTGGTATGAGAAGATGGACTCCTTTCTGCTTTCTACAGGATTCACACGCTGTCATTCCGATCCTACAGTCTACATTCAGCGTCTTGAGGATGAGGTTTTGATCCTTGTGCTATATGTCGATGATCTTCTCATCACAGGTAGCTCATCTTCTATGATTCAGGATGTTCAGCGCGCATTGATGGAGCAGTTTGAGATGACAGACTTGGGTCTATTACACTTCTTTCTGGGTCTGCAGATTGTTCAGTCACCTGCTGGGATCTTTGTTTACCAGCAGAAGTATGCTCTTGACATGCTTCAGCGCTTTGATATGCTTGCTTGCAAGCCTGCTCCCACACCTTTTCAGTCGGGTGTTACTTTGTCTACCTCTTGCACTTCGCCTTCAGTGGATCCTACATTGTATCGGCAGTTGGTTGGCAGTTTGTTGTACCTGACACACACTCGTCCTGATCTCTCCTTTGCAGTTGGTCTAGTCTCTCGGTTCTCTCACGAGCCTCATGAGAGTCATTGGCAAGCTGCCAAGCGCATTTTGAGATACATTCAGGGCACACTTATGTATGGCATTCATTACACATCAGGGGCTCCTCACATTGTTGGCTACACTGACTCAGATTGGGCTGGTGATGTTGATGATCGGAAGTCTACTTCTGGCTTTGTCTTTTGCCTTGGCTCTGGTCCTATCACATGGTCGTGCAAGAAGCAGAATGCTCGCGCACTTTCATCTACAGAGGCTGAGTATAGAGCGGCAGTGCATGCTAGTCAGGAGATTTTATGGCTTCGACAGTTGATGACTGAGTTTGGGTTTCCTCCTGATCGTCCCACTGTTCTGTGGTGCGATAATCAGAGTGCTATTCACATTTCCCGTAACCCGGTGGAGCATCAGCGCACTAAACACATTGAGCTTCATATGCATTTCATCCGTCAGCAGATTCAGGATGGTGTTCTCTCTTTGGATTACATCCCCACTGACGCGCAGGTTGCTGACATCTTCACCAAACCTTTTGCATCTCCGCGCTATCTTCAGTTGCGTTCTATGCTTGGGGTGACGGAAGTTGTCCTTGGGGGGTCTTGTTGAGGCCTTCCTTCCTTCATGTTTTTTTCAGCATGTTGTTGTATCTCTTTTTGGGGTAGAGTTTTTCCCACTGGGTTTTCTCTATTTCCCCGTTTTATAGAGATTTCTTTGTAGTTGGGTACCTGATCTGGCCTTGTTGCCGGGACCCATTTTTTCCTGCTTTCTTAGTTGTGCTAGGTTTGCTTCCTCCTGAGCTTCACTTAAGGGGGGGTGTTAGAGTAATAGTTCATTTGCCTTTATAATTAAATCACTTCGGTTTAATTATTAATGCTAACTATTATTCTATTCACTTAAGCTTGTCATTTGTAGGTGCATTATAATTAATATGTTTATTAATTATTAAATGCACAAACCTAGCTTTCTCCGGCTTTAGGGTTTCTCACCTTATATATGTCGCTTTTGTAATTATTGTAAATCATCTTTTTGGGAAATAATAATTCTGCTCTCACTCCGCTGAGATTTTTCAAACCCTTGCTTTTGTCTCTTTGGTCTCCATTCAGCATTAGGTATTTTGCATGCAGGTGTTCTTGGCGAGCTGTGGATTTGCATTTATCAAATCCTATAGTTTTTCTTTGAATTTTGCCTTAAACTTTTGAGAGGACTTGAAAAATAATTCTTCACAAGGTTTAATATGTTCCATAGCCTTGGACCAAAAAAAATATAAGGAAAAGTTCCCATGAGAAGGAAAAGGATCAAAGCCACTATGGTGCATAGTGAATATTTAATTGTTAACAAGAAAATTTAAACATTTACGCACAATCAATAGGATGGCTCCCATGGAGCATAGCCATGGATAACCAAGCTTCACTAGAAATTTGTCTAACATTGAGATGATGGAGAATGAGACATCTAATTATTTTGATCCAATAGTTAAAGGAAGGGTGCTCGACCCCATTGTAGGGAAAGAAAAACCATGATGCATCTTTATCCATTCTTTTGGTTTATCATATGTTTCTAGATAGAGTTCAAGCACAAGTATGAATTCCTCGGTGATCACATTCTCTCCATACACGGGATCAATTAATATCCCATTAGTGGGATTATCATAGATTCAACCAGCTATGTTTAAGTATGAAAAACCATCGAGTGCATGTTTAAGTATATCTTGTGAGTAGAAAGCAATGCTAAGAGGCTTTTTAGTTTTTCCCTTACAAAATTGAGTTTTGATCAATCCAACCATATCATCCAAAGGAATTTTCTCATTAGTATCCATAGGATATTGTTCAATAATATCCATGTACTCTTCATCTATGTCAACATTCATCACATCATTTTTTTTACATTCTTTGAAAAATGAAACATCATGTTTTGGTTAGGACAGACAACAAAATTATTTCCTTGATCATTAAAACTTCTAATTGAAAGTAGATTGTAATCCATGAGGTCTTGCACAGGATGTTTAAGATTCTTACAATTTTCCGTGTTGTGTCCATTTTGTCATTGATAATGGCAATAAGCATTCAATATAAATTTTTGGGGTAAGGGTTTATGAGGATCATGTGCTCTGATTGGAGGTAAGGTGATCATTTTCTATTCTAAAAGTTGTGACATTGTGTTATGAAGGGTATTAAATAAGGGAGTAAATTGCCTAGCCAGATCCCCAAAAAGGAGAACTGTCTTCCTTATAGCAACCACTTGGGTATCAACATGTTGAGTTGGTTGAGGAGGGTTTAGTTGGAGGAAACCTTTATTCTATTTTCTAAAGCATTGGTAATTATTTTTATTTATGGATTCAAAATTCTCATAATGACTAGAGGTATATTTTGTTTCACGACTACTAACCGAGTTTTGATAATCATGGAGGGTAGTAAACAAGTGAATGAAGGAAGGGAATTTCATCATGCCAGTTTTTAACTCAAAGATGATGAAATTTTATAGTATTTTGGTTTCTTTTATTATGGTTTTTTCAACCATAGGTTCATTTTCTTCTTGTGAGGGAAGAACAGAAGAAACCATGGAAGGTTGTTCAACCACTTTCTCTTTGGATTTATAAATTTTCTTAGGAGGAAGATTAGGACTTGTTTCATTTTCTCTTGGTCTTTTGTAGGAAATAGGCAAGGAATTTTTAATGGATGGGTCTTGGTTAGTTCAAAGGGCTTTAAGCTCAATATTATTTTCTACAAGGGGAAAAGGTTCAATCATGGGTGGAGGCAAATTTTCAAAGGATAACTTGGCTATGCACTTTTCCTTGAAATTTTGGTAGGATAGGAAAAGGAAGTCCTCACAAGATCTTATAGGTTCCATGGGCTCGGGCCAAAAATAATCTAAGGAAAAATTTCCACTGCAAGACGGAGGTCTAAAGCCACTATGGTTCATGGTGAATATTTCATTGTCAACTAGAAACTTTAAGCACTTATGGACAACGAATGGGACCACATTCATGGAGTAAAGCCATTTGTAGCCTAACCTCACATGAAATTAATCAAAATCAGAGATGATAGAGAATGATACATTTCATTTCTTTATTCCTACTTGTTGTGTCACCAAAAAGTGTTGTCTTTGGCATTTTTTCACTCATTTTGGCCTTTTTCCCTTAGATTTTGGCCTTGTTTTCCCTCGATTTAGTCTTGAAAACTTGCAATTCAATAACAATATAACGGTGTTTTATTAAGGTGTTGTCAAGTGTTGCAACACATTTCCTCACTTTTCTAAGACCCTTTCAACACAATTCACCTAAAAAAACCCCCTTTACCCCTTTCCAAGCCTTGTGACAAAGTGTTGTAAAGAGTTGTAATGCATTTTCACACTTTCCTTGGCTTATCACCCCTAATTTAACCCTTTTTCCTATGCTAATTTGTCCCCTTTATGTACTTTTAGTCCCGACATAAGTATGTTTTGGGAGGCAAGCATAATACACATCATTAATCAACATTTTCTTCATAACCACCACTTGAAATTGTCCAAGTGGACTAGGTCGCCACCTTGGGTGACATAGTCCCTTTTGACATAAATTTCAAAAGTAAAAAAAAATCTAACAAGAATGTTCCCTCCAAAACCCTAGTGTCAGCCTATCATGTTGCATTTCGAGAAAATTAGGGTTTTGCATGTACAAATAAGGGTTTTCACCTTCATTTTTCTCTCGCCCAAGCTCATTTTTACCTTAAATTAAGTACTCCTACACTCAAGACTTCCAAAGAAAGAAATCAAACACAAGGCTTTCACAAGCAACCTCCATTGGAGTTGTCCTCGCATGTTGCAGACCTCAAGAACAAAGGATTCGGTGAGAATTTTCATTGTTTATCATTCAAGCATCTCTCCTTTGGTTTGTTTCTCATTTGGGTTTAGTTACCATCAAAGGGGTTTGACATAGGAAAACCCCTATTCCCTAACCCCAACATTCTCTTGGTCTTTGCATGTGTTTGTAGGTTTGTACTCAAATTTGGTGAAGTATAAAGTATTGGAGAAAGTGCAAACATTCCACTCAAGTCAAATCAAAGCATCAAACCCTAGGAGCAAAAGGTCAAGTTACAAGTCATAGACCAACTGGGACCCACGAAATCAAACCCTGAATATTTAGAAAGCATCAAAAAGACTAGTTCACTAGTATTGGTGACCTTGTCCCTATGCTAAGCCTAAAAAGGGTTTTTTGCATTTTTGGGCACCCTTTTCCTCGAAACCCAGTCCATCACAATTTCCCGACAGGAGGACTAGGTCACCCAACTTGGTGTAAGTGTCCCTCTACTGATTTTAGACAATTTCCAGAGCATTCTGAGGTCTCTCATCTACAACATTTCTTTTCCAGGTGCATAAGCTCTGTACTTTCCAGTTTACTTCCTATTTTACATACATTTAGGGCATATAATTTAGTTTGCATTTAGTTCGCATTTTCTGTTATTCACATTTCTTAGTGAAGCATTAGTTTCATTCAACCACATAACACACATATCACAACCTTCATCAATTAGCCCTTGTTTTAAATGAAACCACAAAAAATCCCATAACCAGCAAAGAGTGTCATTCCTATACACCAAGTGCTCCTAGGGTGAGAAACCGTAGGGGCCTAGTAAAGGGAATCATCTTTCCCTAGTTAGTGTTATATTTTTGATGGTTCATTATGGTGAACCCGACCCTAGACCAGTTTTTACCTTTATGATTTTGCATTTCATCTTAGGAAATAGCTTGCATTGCATTGAAATTTTTTGCATTGTTTGCATCCTAGGGTTTTTAGAAAAGTGCACTAGTGAAATTCCATGCTAGATTGCACTTTTGATTACATTTACAGCAAGAAAATACAAAAAATTTCGCATTTTCATTCTCTGTTAGCATCATAATATCATAAAAAGCACAAAAGGTAGTTAATACTTCAAAAAATAGTCAAAAATAGCACTACTGGGACTAAGTCGCCAAACTAGGTGGAGTAGTCCTTTGGCACATTTTGCATCACGGTTTCTGTCATTTTCAACACATTGTCTACATTTCTACTTTTTGTAACTATCTTTCTATTTTCATTTCTAGATTTTATCTTCTAGTCCATTTCTTGTTAATACTTAGCTCTCATCATGGCCATGTCTTTCAAAAAGTTATGGGCATCCCTCAAATCCTTAATGGCTATGTCAAGCTGCAGTTTTTCCATTGATCCTAATGACCTTAAACCCACTCCTACTCAACCAATTCCCAATGAATGTCCTCCTACCAAAGTAGACATCATTTGAGATGATGATACCAACATGTATTGGTTCCTTAATGACTGCATTGGCAACCTTGAATCAAACACTTCTTTTTACCCCTCTATGAATCAACCAGTGATTCCTAACATATCATCCCTTGAAACATTTGCTTACCTTCATCCAAAAACACAACTTGGATCTAACTTACCTACTCAAGGTGAGTCTAGTTCCTCTCACCCTATCCCTCCTCAACCCTTTTACCATAACCTAGTCACCCACCCTCCCATCAATATTCAACAAACTTATGGAAAAGGGTTTACCATTCTAAGCAAACAAGCTAGTCATCTCAAAAATGAACATGAAATTCACAAATTTTATGAACAATTGTCCCCTAATGAACATACAACGATCATTGGCTATCTAGATCCCCCTCGTGATAGGGTTCCTTCTAGAGAATCTCTTAGGCTCTATGATGATGGCACAATGATCTTCAATTCCCCTCCCGACTTGGATGTTCTCCTTCCTAAGGAGAGGTCACCATCCCCTCACAACAACAATGCTCAACCCCCAGTCATTTGAGGACCTCCTACTCCCATACCCTCTTTTGAAGTTGGAGAATCTAGCTAACGCAAGAGGTCATATAAGTTACAAAAAATTAAGTTTTCTCTCCATCCACCACCCGAATGCAAGAGAAAGTTATGCATCCTCTTAAACAAAGGGCTCATCACCTTACCTCATCATAATAGGTTGGTCATCTATCCTAAAGATTCTAATGTCCTACATTGTGCTTATCATCGTGTTCTTGGCCATAGAAGTGATGAATGTTGCCATCTACAAGAGATACTGAGTAAGTATCACTTCGTTGGTTCTGAGTGCTACCCTGTTGACCCCTAACCTACTCTAGTACACCTTTTCATGTAATAGTTGTAGAAAATTTCCTTATCACTATTACATGCCCCTTCCCATCACCTATCTTGGCTCACTCCAAACCTACACTCAGTGGGGGCAAGAGGTTGCTAGCCTTGTCCTAGTAACACACATGTCTTTGTCCCGTAGCTTCATTGTCTGCCTCCCGATTTTCCCAACCAACATTGGGGGGTGGATAACTTGCTTCACGGTTGACTTACACTTGCCTTACTATTATTGTTTTTTTTTTGTGTCGTGTATTCCCCATCTTGTTTGATGTTTTCTTACTCTTTGTGACATTCTTCTATATGTGCCTCTATTCTTCTATATGGCATGCCTTTTTTTTTTTGGTTTTTTCCTTCCTTTTTGCCTTCCTTTTGGGGATGATGCAAGGCATTGAGACTGCAATGTCTCCTTCATGTTGACCCAAATGGACCTCTTTTCCTTTTTTATTTCCTTTTTTCCTTCTATTTGGTGATGATGCAAGGCATTAGGACCACAATGTCTCCTTCATGTTGACCCAAATGAACCTCTTTTCCTTTTTTATTTCCTTTTTTCCTTCCATTTAGGGATGATGCAAGGAATTGAGACCACAATGTATCCTTCATGTTAACCGAAATGGACCTCTTTACCTTTTTTATTTCCTTTTTTCCTTCCATTTGAGGATGATGCAAGGCACTAAGACCATAATGTATCCTTCATGTTGACTAAAAAATTAGGCTCTTTTTCATTAATCTTTCTCTTTTTATGTTTTTGTCCTCTTGGGGAAGTTGCAAAGAATCGAGACATCGTATGTCTCCTCCATGTTGACCCAAAGTGACTATTCATTTTCATTTGTTTTCACTCTCTTTGTGTCCTTCTTCCAGTTCTATGTATTTGGGGGAATAATGATAGTTTCACACTCTCTAAAAAAGCATTGCAACAATGTACATACTAACCCCAAATCCATAGATCCCTTATGTGTTTCATGTTTCTAACTTTTTGGGTGAAATTCGGTTTAATGTGCTTCATAAGTGTGACTTATCTTAGCGTATTACATTCCTCTTAGTGGCTTGATGTGACACATTGCATCCCCTAAGTTGTGAATCTTCTATCCTTTCATAGGTCCTCTTTTTGGAGACATTAGATGCAATGATCCCTAAGTGGAAGACCTCACACGAACTAAACAAGACTCCTTGGAACACTGTTTTTATATTTTTCATTTTTCACTTTTTCACTTTTTCATTTTACAAGTTATGTTTTTGCATTGTGCATACATGGCCACCGTGCATAACCCAACTTGCATGACTATGGTGCCATCTTGCACCTATTCATGACTTCTAAGTATTCAATTATTTTCTTGTCTCATGAACCACACCATTTTCTTTTGTGGTGCCTTATCAAAGTTATCAAGAGGTATAACTTTGGTATGGTTGAGCGGGAAGCCCAACTAGCGGCATGAATTTCCCCATATCCACCTTTTTTGTGTGTGAGATAATACCAACCATGGCATGTATCTCACCACTTGTTGGATTTCTCACTCGATGGACAATTGAAAGTCTTGTCTTCCCAAAGTGAGTACATACTTTTCTTCTAGACAAACAACCCAGATCTAATCCACAACTAGTTGGACAAACGACCAAAGCTTGATCCAACCTTTTCTCTCTCTCCACTCTTTAACATCACTCCTTGTGTGATCTTTTGTACTTATGATCGGTTTTCCATGGGATCTTGATCCTAGGGGCATGATCATACCTCTTGATCATAGAAATCTCACCTTGCTAGCATTATTACATTAGAGCCCGCTCAACATGCATGATTCAGCTACTTTAGTACGAGTTTGAAGTAATTTCATACTCTCACTAAGGTACGGGCTAAATGTGTCACCAAAAAGTGTAGTCTTTGGAACTTTTTCACTCATTTTGGCCTTTTTCCTTTGGATTTTGGCCTTGTTTTCCCTTGATCCATTCTTGAAATCTTGCAATTCAATAACAATCTAACAATGTTTTATTAAGGTTTTGTGAAGTGTTGTAACACATTTCCTCACTTGTCTAAGATCCTTTCAACACAATTCACCTAAACAACACCCTTTTACCCCTTTCCAAGCCTTGTGACAAAGTGTTGTAAAGTGTTGTAGTGCATTTTCACACTTTCCTAGGCTTATCACCCCTAATTTAACCCCTTTCCTATGCTAATTTGTCCCCTTTATGTACTTTTAGTCCTGACTTAAGTGTCTTTCGGGAGGCAAGCATAATACACATCATTATTCAACATTTTATTCTTGACCACCACTTGAAATTGTCCAAGTGGACTAGGTCGCCACCTTGGGTGACGTAGTCCCTTCTGACATAAATTTCAAAATTAAAACAAATTCTAACGGGAATGTTCCCTCCTAAACACTAGTGTTAGTATATCATGTTGCATTTCAGGAAAATTAGGGTTTTGCATGTACAAATAAGGGATTTCACCTTCATTTTTCTCTCTCCCAAGCTCATTTTTACCTCTCATCACAAGTACTCTTGCACTCAAGAATTCCAAAGAAAGCAATCAAGCACAAGGGTTTCACAAGCAACCTCCATTGGAGTTTTCCTTGCATGTTGCAGACCTCAAGAACAAAGGATTCAGTGAGAATTTTCATTGTTTATCATTCAAGCATCTCTCCTTTGGTTTGTTTCTCATTTGGGTTTAGTTACCATGAAAGGGGTGTGACTTAGGCAAACCCCTATTCCCTAACCCCAACATTCTCTTGGTCTTTGCATGTGTTTGTAGGTTTGTACTTATTTTTGGTGAAGTACCAAGTGTTGGAGAAAGTACAAACATTCCACTCAAGTCAAATCAAAGCATCAAACCATAGAAGGAGCAAAAGGTCAAGTTATAGATCATTTTTGGGAGATTCAAACATGAACTGTTGCAAAGGAGGAAAGTACCAACTGGGACCCACATAACCAAACCTTGAGCCTTTTGAAAGCATCTAGAGGACTAGGTCATCACTATTGGTGACCTTGTCTCTATGCTAAGCCTGAAAAAGGTTTTTTTCATTTTTGGGCACCCTTTTCCTTGAAACCCTATTCGGCAGAATTTCCTGACACGAGGACTAGGTCGCCCAACTTGGAATAAGTATCCCTCTACTAATTTCAAACAATTTCCAAAGAATTCTTGGGTCTCTCATCTACAACATTCCATTTCCAAGTGCACAAGCTCTGAACTTTCCAGTTTACTTTCTATTTTGCATTCATTTAGGGCATATACTTTAGTTTTCATTTAGTTCATATTTTCTTTCATTCACATTTCTTAGTTAAGCATTAGTTTCATTCAGCCACATAACACACACATATCACAACCTTCATCAATCAACCCTTCCTTTAAATGCAAACACTAAAAATCCCATAACTACCAAGCGAAAAGAGTGTCATTCCTATACACGAAGTGCTCCTAAAGGACTAGTAAAGGGAATCATCTTTCCCTAGTTAGTGTTATATTTTTGATGGTTCATTTTAGTGAACCCGACCGTAGACCACTTGTTACCTTTTTGATTTTGTATTTCATCTTAGGAAATAGCTTGCATTGCATTGAAATTTTTTGCATTGTTTGCATCCTAGGGTTTGTAGAAAAGTGCATTAGTGAAAGTCCATGCTAGATTGTACTTTGCATTACATTTTTAGCAAGAAAATACAAAAATATTTACATTTTCATTCTCTATTAGCATTAGAATATCATAAAAAGAAAGTAAGGTAGTTAAAACTTCAGAAAATAGTCAATAATAGCACTACTAGGACTAAGTCGCCACACTAGGTGACCTAGTCCTCTGGCACATTTTGCATCATAGTTTCTGTCATTTTCAGCACATTGTTTGCATTTCTACTTTTTGTATTTGTCTTTTTGTTTTCATTTCTATATTTTCTCTTCTGGTTCATTTCTTGTCATTAATTAGCTCTCATCATGGCCATGTCTTTCAAAAATTTATGGATGTCCCTCAAATCCTTAATGGATATGTCAAGCTGAAATTTTGCCACTGATCCTAGTGACCTTAAACCCACTCCTTCTCAACCAACTACTAATGAATGTCCTCCTACGGAAGTAGACATCATTGGAGATGATGATGCCAACATGTATCAGTTCCTTAATGACTGCCTTGAAAACCTTGGAGCAAACACTTATTTTTACCCTTCCATGAATCAGCCAGCAATGCCTAACATATCATCCCTTGAATCATTTGCTTACCTTCATCCAAAAACATAACATGGATCTAACTGACCTAGTCAAGGTGAGTTTATTTCCTCTAACCCAGTCCCTCCTCAACCCTTTTACCATAACCCAGTCACCCACCCTCCCATCAATCTTCAACAAAATTATGGAAAAAGGGTTTACCATTCTAAGAAAACACGGTGGTGATCTCACAAACGAACATGAAATTCACAAATTTTATGAACAATTTTCCCTTGATGAACATACAACAAGCATTGGCTATCGAGATCCCCCTCCTGATAGGGTGCCTCCTAGAGAATTTCTTAGGCTCTGTGATGATGGCACAATGATCTTTGATTCCCCTCGCGACTTGGATGTTGTCCTTCTTAAGGAGAGGTCACCATCTGCTCACAACAACAATGCTCAACCCTCGGTCATCTCAGGACCTCCTGCTCCCATACCCTCTTTTGAAGTTGGAGAATCTAGTCGATGCAAGAGGCTATATAAGTTACGAAAACTTTAGTTTCCTCTCCATCCCCCACTTAAATGCAAGAGAAAGTTATAAATCTTCTTAAACAAAGGGCTCATCACCTTACCTCATCATAATAGGTTGGTCATCTATTATAAAGATTCTAATTTACCACATTATGCTTATCATCATTTTATTGGCCATAGAAGCGATGAATGTCACCATCTGTGAGAGATACTGAGTAAGTATCACTTCATTGGTTCTAAGTGCTACCCTGTTGACCGCTAACCTACTCTAGTACACCTTTTCATGTAATACTTGTAGAAAACGACATTCTCACTATTACATGCCCCTTCCCATCACCTATCTTGGCTCACTCCCACCTTGCACTCAGTGGGGGCAAGAGGTTGCTAGCCTTGTGCTAGTAACTCACTTGTCTTTGTCCCTTACCTTTGTTATTTGCCTCTTGCTTTTCCCCACCGAGATTGGGAGGTAGATGACTTGCTTCACAATTGACTTACACTTGCCTTACTAGTATTGTGTTTATTTTTGTGTCATGTATTCCCCGTCTTGTTTGATTTTTTCCTACTCTTTGTGACATTCTTCTATAATTGCCTCTATTCTTCTATATGTCATGGCTTTTTTTTTTTTTTGGTTTTCACCTTTCTTTTTCCCTTCCATTTGAGGATGATGCAAGGCATTGAGACTGCAATGTCTCCTTCATGTTGACCCAAATGGACCTCTTTTCATTTTTTATTTCCATTTTTCCTCCCATTTGGGGATGATGCAAGACATTGAGACCACAATGTCTCCTTCATGTTGACCCAAATGGACCTCTTTTCCTTTTTTATTTCCTTTTTTCTTTCCATTTGGGGATGATGCAAGGCATTGAAACCACAATGTCTCCTTCATGTTGACCCAAAGTGGGGTCTAAATGTGTGACCAAAAAGTGTAGTCATTGGCACTTTTTCACTCATTTTGGCCTTTTTCCCTTGGATTTTGGCCTTGTTTTCTCTTGATTTAGTCTTGAAAGCTTGCAATTCAATAAAAATCTAACAATGTTTTATTAATTTGTTGTGAAGTGTTCCAGCACATTTCCTCACTTGTCTAAGACCCTTTCAACACACTTCACCTAAACAACACCCCTTTAACCCTTTCCAAGCCTTGTGACAAAGTGTTATAAAGTGTTGTAATGCATTTTCAAACTTTCCTAAGCTTTTCACCCTTAATCTAACCCTTTTCCTATGCTAATTTGTCTCATTTATGTAATTTTAGTCCCAAATTAAGTGTGTTTCAAGAGGCAAGCATAATACACATCATTAAATAAATTTTATTCCTGAACACCACTTGAAATTATCCAAGTGGATTAGGTTGCCACCTTGGGTGACCTAGTCCCATTTGACATAAATTTCAAAATTAAAACAAAATCTAACGGGAATCTTGTCTCCTAAACCCTAGTTTCAGCCTATCATGTTGCATTTCAAGAAAATTAGGGTTTTGTGCATGTACAAAAAAGGGTTTTCACCTTCATTTTTCTCTCTCCCAAGCTCATTTTTATATCTCATCACAAGTACTCCTACACTCAATATTTCCAAAGTAAGCAATCAAGCACAAGGGTTTCACAAGCAAACTCCATTGGGGTTTTCCTTGCATTTTGTAGACCTCAAAACAAAGGATTTGGTAACCATTTACATTTTTTATCATTCAAACATCTCTCCTTTGGTTTGTTTCTCATTTGGGTTTAGTTACCATCAAAGGGGTTTGGCTTAGGCAAACCCCTATTCCCTAACCCCTACATTCTCTTGTTCTTTGCATGTTTTTGTAGGTTTGTAATCAGATTTGGTGAAGTATAAATTTTTGGAGAAAGTACAAAAATTCCACTCAAGTCAAATCAAAGCATTAAACCCTAGAAGGAGCAGAAGGACAAGTTATAGGTCTTTTTTTGGGACTTTCAGACACAGATTGTTGTAGAGGAGGAAAGTACCTACTGGGACCCTATGAAATCAAACCTTGAATCTTTAGAAAGCATCAAGATGACTTCAAAAAAACAACCTAGACCTGATCCACAACTAGCTAGACAAATGGTCAATGCTTGATCCAACCTTTTCACTCTCTCCACTCTTTCACATCACTCCTGGTGTGATATTTTGTACTTATGATTAGTTTTCCATGGGATCTTGATCCTGGGGGCTTGATCATCCCTCTTGATCATAGTCATCTCCCCTTGCCAACATAATTACATTAGATCTCGCTCGACATGCATGATTCAACTACTTTAGTGTGAGTTTTAAGTAAGTTCATACTCTCACTAAAGTGGGGTCTAAATGTGTGACCAAAAAGTGTAGTCATTGGCACTTTTTCACTCATTTTGGCCTTTTTCCCTTGGATTTTGGCCTTGTTTTCTCTTGATTTAGTCTTGAAAGCTTGCAATTCAATAAAAATCTAACAATGTTTTATTAATTTGTTGTGAAGTGTTCCAGCACATTTCCTCACTTGTCTAAGACCCTTTCAACACACTTCACCTAAACAACACCCCTTTAACCCTTTCCAAGCCTTGTGACAAAGTGTTATAAAGTGTTGTAATGCATTTTCAAACTTTCCTAAGCTTTTCACCCTTAATCTAACCCTTTTCCTATGCTAATTTGTCTCATTTATGTAATTTTAGTCCCAAATTAAGTGTGTTTCAAGAGGCAAGCATAATACACATCATTAAATAAATTTTATTCCTGAACACCACTTGAAATTATCCAAGTGGATTAGGTTGCCACCTTGGGTGACCTAGTCCCATTTGACATAAATTTCAAAATTAAAACAAAATCTAACGGGAATCTTGTCTCCTAAACCCTAGTTTCAGCCTATCATGTTGCATTTCAAGAAAATTAGGGTTTTGTGCATGTACAAAAAAGGGTTTTCACCTTCATTTTTCTCTCTCCCAAGCTCATTTTTATATCTCATCACAAGTACTCCTACACTCAATATTTCCAAAGTAAGCAATCAAGCACAAGGGTTTCACAAGCAAACTCCATTGGGGTTTTCCTTGCATTTTGTAGACCTCAAAACAAAGGATTTGGTAACCATTTACATTTTTTATCATTCAAACATCTCTCCTTTGGTTTGTTTCTCATTTGGGTTTAGTTACCATCAAAGGGGTTTGGCTTAGGCAAACCCCTATTCCCTAACCCCTACATTCTCTTGTTCTTTGCATGTTTTTGTAGGTTTGTAATCAGATTTGGTGAAGTATAAATTTTTGGAGAAAGTACAAAAATTCCACTCAAGTCAAATCAAAGCATTAAACCCTAGAAGGAGCAGAAGGACAAGTTATAGGTCTTTTTTTGGGACTTTCAGACACAGATTGTTGTAGAGGAGGAAAGTACCTACTGGGACCCTATGAAATCAAACCTTGAATCTTTAGAAAGCATCAAGATGACTAGGTTGCCACTATTGGTGACCTTGTCCCTGTGCTAAGCCTGAAAAAGTGGTTTTGCATTTTTTGGCACCCTTTTCCCCAAAATCTAGTCCGAAAGGAGGACTTCGTTGCCCAACTTGGTGTAAGTGTTCCTCTACTAATTTTAGACAATTTCTAGAGCATTCTAGGGTCTCTCATCTACAACATTCCATTTCAAGGTGCACAAGCTCTGAAAGTTCTAGTTTACTTCTTCTTTTGCATACATTTAGGGCATATAGCTTAGTTTGCATTTAGTTCATATTTGCTTTCATTCACATTTCTTAGTTAAGCATTAGTTTCATTCACCCACATAACACACACATATCACAACGTTCATCAATTAGCCCTTCCTTTGAATGCAACCACCAAAAATCCCATAACCACCAAGCAGAAAGAGTGTCATTCCTATACACCAAGTTCTCCTAGGGTGAGAAACCTTAGGGACCTAGTAAAGGGATCCTCTTTCCATATTTAGTGTTATATTTTTGGTGGTTCACTTGTAAAGGGAGTGTTATTGAGCCCATTGTAGCACAAGAAAAAACATCATGTGTTTTAATCCATGCTTTCGGTTTATTATATCTATCTTGAGTGAGTTTATTAACATATAAGAGTTCCTTTGTGATCACATTCTCTCCAGAGTTAAGATCAATTAAAATCCTAGGAGTGGACTTATCATTAATTTTGATAGCTATGTAAAGAGGACCAGTAGGTGCATTTTTTATTGTTTCTTCTGAAGAGAAAGTAATTTCAATAGGCATTATGGTTTTTTATTTATGAGGCTCGATGTCAACCACTCTGATTATTGTACTAATAGGAATTTTTTCATTAATATCCATCGGATTTTGTTCGTTATTGCTCATGTTATCATTATCTGATCAACATTCATCACATTGGGCTTACTTTCACTAGCCTTAACAAATGAAATATTATGGTTAAGCATGGGATTAGTAAAGATATGCAAGTTTTGGTTAGGAGGAGCTATAGATTTATTACCTTTGTCATTCACACCTCCAATTTCAATATGATTAGAATCAATGTGGTCTTGCACAAGATGTTTAAGATGCTTGCAATGTTTTATGTCATGCCCTTTTTATTGGTGATAACCAAAATAAGAATTGTTTCTAAATCTCAGAGCTAAGGGATTTCTAGGGTGGAGAGGTCGAACAAGAGGTAAGGTAAGCATGTTGTTGTTTATTAGCTGAGTCATGATATTGTGAAGTGTGTTGGGTAAGGGAGTAAATTATCTTTGTGGATCCCCAAAGATATAATGATTACTCTTCTTTATAGAAGCTACTTGGGTATCAACTTGTTGGGTAGGTTGGGAGGTATAATTTAGTTGAAGGAAAATTTTATTTTGTCTTTTGATAGGCTAGTAGGTGTTTTGGCTTGAAGGTTCGGACTTTTCAGGACGGGTAGAGGTTGTTTTTGATTAACAACTACCTAAAAAAATATGATAATCTCAAAGGGCGGTGCACAAGTTCATGAATGAAGGGAATTTCATCATGTTAATCTTGTCTCATATCTTACTTTGTAAATTTTCTATGAACATCTTTTGGATGTGAGAATCAGGAATCTTCACACTGATTTGGGAATAAAGTGATTATTAACGTGACGTAAAGTGTGTGACTTTTCACCCTCATTTTTTTTACATCTCATCAAATCATCTATTGTCATTTTATGAACTATATGCACTAGGAAATTCTTGGTAAAGGCTTCAACAAGTTCATTAAATTAATGAATTGAGTTATTCGGTAATGCAGAAAACTAGTCCAAGGCAATTTATTTCAAGGATCAAGGAAAAAGCTTAGCCAAAAGTTTGTCCTCAAGGATAAAATCACTACATAAAGCAGTAGAGGCATTAACATGATTAGCAAGATCTCTCGTTCCTCCATATTTCTCAGATCTAGTGATCTCTACACCTTGTGGCACCAAAGTTCTTAATATCTCAAGAGATAGTGGGTTCATTTTGACATAGTATTAAGCTGGACCATTTTGATTTTGATTTATGGTGGAAACTTAACTTTAAGGGGATGAAAAGATTTGTAAAATGTGGTTAATGATAGGGTCATTTTGTATGTTTTAAGATGGAGGTGAATATGGTGGTGGTGTGTATGTGTTGGAAGGATTGAAGTGAATGGATAGCTGGTGGGAGGAGATATATGGTTAGATGCCACATAGGTATAAGGAGCACTAGTGGAAATGTTCAAGGTAGGAAGGACATTTTTAGATGGTTGCATCATTGTATTCACTTGAGGATTTGTATAGGTGGTAATGGAGCTTATGGTTGAATGGGGAGGAATTGGAATTCCTCCTTGGCTTTGGATATTGTTTGAAGTTTGAGCACCATTGGTAGTGGAAGGAAGGTTTTTTCCAAAGATGTGAGCTATGTTATCCACAACTTCCTATCCTTCATCACTTTCCATCATGTAGTGAATACTATCTATGGCAGGTATAAATGTGTTGGAAATGTTTTTAGTACTCATGCTATCTTGTAAATGCATTAAGTCTTCATGCTTTTTCATAATTTTTTCTTGAGGGATATGATTAACCATTGTTTGAAAATTTTTCATAGCACTTGTAGGTAAGGTAGCCATAGAAAAACAGGTATCAAAGGTATGGTCCATACCTAGTGAACTAGTGCCAACACTAGGAGTAAGAGAGCTAGATAACCCAAGATCCAAAATGAGTGTTTTATTGTGGGATGCCATGAGCCTCACACTTTTTCTAACTATAGTATTAGTAGTAGGATACCAAGTAGTACAACTCATGAAAGGGATAAACCAAATAAAGTGCAATGATCATATAATTACACTTGAAATGAAATAAATTGAAATAACTTGATAACTCTACAAACTGTAACAAAAAGCTGAAAGCAACAAATAAAAGCACAAAAAATAAATTTCAAACCCTAAAAATTGAAAAGTCATTGTCAACAAAGAATAAGATTCCAATAAGGAAATCTTGGTCCTACTAGTGAAATTATGAGGTTCCTGAAACTAGAACAAACAACAAACAACACAAAGAGGGTTTTGAGCCTAAAACCCATAGAGGGATTAAGACACCAATAAGGGTGTTTTAGTTCTAGTAGACAATTTTAGCAAAAAAATAACAAAGTTTGGATTGCTTACAATACTCCTAGGTTGCCTACCCAAGGTCTCGATGTTTAGAAACATAAAAGAGTGCAAATTAATGCAAGAAATGGGAAGTCTAGAAATGTGATGAGGATTCTAGAAATGCAAAAAAAATGTCAAAAGATGTTAGGGAGGACTAATACACCCTTACTGTTGTCCTAGTCCCATTGTTGTTTTTTAAGGGAAATGAAGAATCTTCAAATGTTAATACAAAATCTAAAAGAATCTCTGCAAAATACCCTTTGGAGAAATAAGATGCCCTTACTATTCTCTTAGTACCATTTTGAATTTCAAAAATTTGTAAATGTGATCCTAAGGGTCAATGTCTACACTTCCTTTTTCTCAAATCTTAGGTTCTAAAACTTCCAGATTTGGCCTATAGGCAAGCTTCCATGAAGATGAAAACTTTTCTATGCAACTTTTCAACTTTTCACTTCAAATGTTCTTCAAGTCTTCAACCTAAATTTGCAAACACAAACAAGGAAGAGAGGAAAACTTGTTTATTGTTAGTAAATGGGGGTTTTCCTTGGTCAAACCCTTTGTTGGTAATTAAACCTTGAAATGAAAAGAAATAAGTGAGGGAAATGATGAATGAACAAAATTCTATGTTGTAACTCACCAAACCCTTGTTATGAAATCTACAAACTTGTTGAATTGGCTAGCTTGAATGTAGACCTTAAAATGATTGAATTCTTGATAGATCTTGACTTGAATTGCTTGCTTGAATCAAAACCCTACATCACAAATGTTAGCTCAAAAATACACATGATGCAAGAATATATTTGACATGATGCTTGAATAATTTCTCTTGAATGCTCTTGTGGACTCCAATTTTCTATTATGAATGAATACTCAAGTTGCTAGGATGAAAATGAATGAATGAACCTTGTATTTATACTTATTTATGCTTAATGTTCTGAAATTGCACCACAAAAATCTGACATAAGAAATCATTAATTAAAGGAGGCTAAATCCCACCAAGATCTAAAATTAAATCTCGAAAATAACTTGAGGGGGACAAAGATGTCCTAGGTGGCGTCCTAGTCCTAAGGCTTGAAACTTGGGGCACAAACTCCAAAAAGGGGCCCATTTAAGAACATTTGGAATCAAGGTCCCAAGACCTTTGGGGGACAAAGACACCCTAGGTGGCATCTTAGTTCCAACCCAAAAATTAGGGACACATAGCCAAAATCATTAAATTATTATTTATCCTTTGATGTTTTTTTTAAATTAGTCATAAAAAGATATAGTTTATTAGGTTGTGGATGTAAAATAGGAAAAATTAAGACATATATAAAGATAAATAAAGCAATGCGGGCCCAAAAAAGTGTGAAATTGCAACAGTATGCATTTTCCTCCACTACACTTTCATTGAATAGGAAATTATTAAATTAATATGATGGTTCAAGAATAGATGAATTAGAGGTAAGTTTGACCAAATATAATGGTTGATTTAGGTGTCTACAACTACCATAAAAAAAAATCATGTATGTTTCTAAAAAGGGTGGTCCTTGTACAAAATCCATGCTCATCACTTACCATTTCCATTTTGGTATATCATGGGGCTATAACAATCCCAATAGGTGGTGATGTTCATCCTTAACACACTAACATTTAATTTATATTTTGCCACAAATCTCACTACATCATTCTTCATCCTTTTCTAAAATGATAAAGGTTTTACATTTACCATAGATTTTGTAAAACTAGAATGACCAAAATATGGAGCACATTGTGATTCCTTTAGGATAAATTTTCGCAAGTTGTCATATTCAAAATATACATCCTACACTTAAATCTTAAAATTCCATCAAACTCAAATCAATACCCATCATACCTATTATCCTAGAGATTTATAGATAAGGCTTCTTTTACTTGATCATAAAATTAATCTTTATTAAAAAATGTCAACACCTATTCTCATAGATTGGAGTGAATTAAGACCATTTTCAAAATGTGTTCCATGCAACTAGAGAATTAGCAACTTGATTTTATTTTTATTTTATATAATTGATCTTAAAATAATGTAGCCATCTATATCGACTATAACCATCACCTTTTGCAAGCATTAATATTTGGTTGATTGAAAATATACTTAAGTCCCTAATTGTGTGACCTAATCTTGAACTTATTTCCCAACAAATAATTTTGCCACACTTGGAGAGCATGCATAATTACTGCTAACTCAATATCATGTGAAGCATTTTTTTCTCATAAAGTTTAAAATTCTTAGACTCATAGGCCATTACTTGACTTTATTGGATTAGAAGACCACTTAAACATTCACTTGATGTATTTGTGAAAGATAAAAAGTGACCTTTGGGGTTAGGTACTTTGAGAATAGGTGTAGTAGTCAATTTATATTTAATAATGCAAAAGGCCTCTTCACATTTTTGACCATTTGAAATTCTTTCCCTTTCTCTAGAGAGAATTTTTAGGATTGGAAATATTTGAGAAGTTTGATATGAACTTTCTATAGTAACTGGTCAATACCATAAGGCTACACACTTCTTGTATGTTTATAAGTGCAGGCCATTCTAGGATAGCCATGGTCTTCAAAGGGTCAACTATAATTCTTTATGTTGAGATGATGTGGCATAAGTATTGTACTTCTCTCCAAAAGAAGGTATAGTTCAATTATTTTCCATGTAGCTTATTCTCTCTTAATAGCTACAAGACAATTCTCAAGTTTTGTATATGCTCTTCTTCATTCTTGAAGTATATGAGAATGTTATCGAAGAATACTATTACAAACTTGTCACTCAAAAATATCTAAATATGCTATTAGTTAAATTTATTAAATTTCTAGGGAATTTTTCAATGTAGAGAGTAGATCTATAAACTCATAGTTGACATACCTTGTTCTAAAATAATTTTTATGGATATCTTCATCCTTCAATCTCAACTAATAGTATCCTTGTCAAAAAAATCATCAATACGAGGTAGATGATACTTATTATTTATCACTTCTCTATTAAGCATATAATAATCTATACACACTGGAACATAGAAAAAGGGGGTAAACCCAAAATATGATTGATCAAATGTGTTCACCTACTTTTTGACTAGATTTTTCACTGAGTAATGAAGGGTAAAATGCATAAATAACAATCAATAAAAAAACCTAACTACTATGATAGTAAATAGGAAGGTTTTTAGATGTTGAAATGATGTGTACCTTATTGAAAAAGTGCTGTTTCGGGCCTCACTGAGGACTCATTCACCTAGTGGTGAATGGGTCCCTATTAGGGTTCTAGAAAATTAATTTTAGAATCATGTTCTTTAATGTCCGTGCTCCTCAATTCTAGGTGTTCAACTCCCAAAAGCTAGAAATAAATTGTGTAGAGTACTTTTCATGATCTTGCAAGAAAGATGAAAACTTTTAAAAACTTTGCAACTTTCACAAGTTTTGAAACTTTTGTTCTCCACTTGATCTTCAATCTAAAACTTGCAATCACACATGAAGAGATAAGAAAAATTGTTGAGTTTTAGGGAATAGGAGTTTTCCTTGGTCAAACCCCATTTTGGTAATTAAACCTTATGATGAAACAATGAAACATGAAACATGAAACAATGATACCTTGGATGAAGTCTTGGATGATAAATCAACAATCTAGCATGAAGTGGCTTAAAGGAATACAGATCTTAATCTTGAATTGAGATGTGAAATAATACTTGAATTGGATCTTCAATGCTACATCAACACATAAGCTCAATAATATGCATGATATACTATGCCTTTGACATGATGATATGACCTTTGATTGTTGCAATAAACTCTAATAATCTACCCTTGAATGCCTTATAAATTCTCTTGTAAACTCTTTATCTCATAAATTTTCTACTAGGACTTGAACACTTGAAAGCTTAAATGAAACTAATTGAAATAACATTGTATTTATACTTATCTTAAGATTTAATCTGAAGATTCAAATAACACAAGATGACATCAGATTTAGGATTTGAAATCACTAAAATCCCACCAAGAATATGTTCAAAAATGGGTGTCCAAAGTTAAGGAGGACCCATTCACCATAGGGCGAATGGGTCCTAGCACACTTAACTTGGACTTATTTTGGGGAATGTGAAATAACATGCCAAAAGGGGGTCCTAGGACCTAGTGAGGACCCATTTTCTAGGTGGGGAATGGGTCCTAGGACACAAGCCTTGCAAAATTAAGTGTTGTAAAATATTATTAATGAATTTTGGGCTTTATGCCTTAGAAAATGCAATTAATTAGGCTTGGATTTGAACTTAAGGGGCCAATTAAGATCAATTTAACCTGAATTAAATAGTAAAGCCCTATATTATTGTGAATGTGTAAAGAAACACTTTACAACACCACAAATAAGGCACAATTAAGTCCATTTAGTTAAAAATGGCCCTAAACTTAATGTGAATGTGTAAAAAACACATAACAACACTAAATCAAGGCAAAATTAGTCTCATTTATTGTTAATTATTTCGAATTAAGTAAGGAAAATGGATTTTTTTTCTATTACTACACACACAAGTGCAATATTTCATCTTATTTCTTCACAAAAATCACTAGTGCATCGTAAGGTGACACACTAGGTCTAATCAAACTCTTGGCTAATAACTCATGTAGTTAAGTTTTCAACTCCATTAATTTTTTGGTATTCATCTAGTAAGGTTCTTTGGACACCCGTTTTGAGCCAAGTATTATTTCAATTAATAAATTGAAGACTCTTTTGGCAGGTTATCCAAGTAACTCTTCAAGAAATAATTTTTAAAATCGTAAAGAAAGGGGTAGTATTGGATAGAAAGTTCCTTAGAATGTTCTGAATTTCCTTTACTAAATTCATTTAGTTTTTGAGACTCATAGAAGTATTATTCGTCAAAATAGACTTTAAACTCTTTTATTTTTGGTATTTTTTCCATTTTAGCTAAAAATATTTGAAATCCTTTTCTCTTAGCTCTTTTCAATTGCATAGTAGAAATATTATTAATCTTAACCTCATGTTGTAATCATTTAAACAAGGTTGAATTCCAAAATTCATCTATACACTCCACTATTTTATCATAAGTCTACTTTGGCCCTATGTTTTCATCACTAGTTCGTTTCTAAAATAACATCATAGGAACCTAAAGGAGCCACAAACAAACTAACTTCTACTGAGAAAGTAGCTAGGTTAACTCTAGCTTTGAACAAACACTTATTTGCCTAAGCTCCAGACTAGTTTGCATACTCTATAGTCCATGTCTCAACCTTATAACTAGCTCTTTCGAGTATTTTTTTAACAAATTAGGTGATTAAAAAATTTCTATTGCACCTATGTCTATCAAAATTAAAATTGGTTTACCAAAAGGTATACCTACAACTTCTATATGATCAACATGATACTCAACTTAACGATTAGCAAATGCTACTTGAGTTATTTGCTAAAAGGTTGATTTCTAAGAAGGTAAGGGCCTACCTCGATAAGGATTTCCTTAACTCTTGGTTGGGAACTAGTTTTTGTAATGACCTATACCAAAATTAAAAAATCCTCCAAGAGGTTCTTTCTTCTCTATAGGGTGATCATTAATTAAATTCTCCCTTTTCTTACAATCCTTTTTCCTCTTTCCATTATGATAATTGTTTCTCAAATTCTTGGATTCTTTTCTTTTTGTTTTCAATTTAGAGGCTTGGTTCCAATCTTTCTTTTTAAATTATTGTGTTGATTTATTCCATAAAAAAAAAATTCTACTCTTATCTTGGTATACTAAGATCTACTTCAATTTCTACTCTTTCTTTATAGCTTTCTCAAACACTTGATCCATGGGTTAAATTGTGACATGAACATTGACCTTTACACTAATCTATGTATTGAGTCCCATTATGAATTTCATTAAATTCTAAAAATTTCATCATTTAGCTACTAGGGTATGCATTTTAAAAACCCAATGAACTCCCAGTATTCGGTCATTGACATGTCTCCTTGTAGTTTCTATAAATTAGTGATCCTATAGTCAAAATAGAGCTGAAGTAGCCACCTCTCTCTTAATATGATAAAAAATTGATCCCAAGTTACCCTTAGGGAACTAAACTCTAATTAAATTTTCGTTTTCATCCACCATCAGATAATTATTAAGGCCCCCAAACTACCTTGGTTATTTTAGAATAGTTCCTTATTTCAAGGTATTTTCCATCTCTATGAGTCGTGACTTGGCTCCATCTCCTATCAGGGTACTAATAAATTTGGGTGGATTAACCTTGTTCATGTCTTTAGACAACTCTTTGGTTATACAATCCCTCATATCCACTTGATTTTATAATTTTTGTAAACTTCTCATTGACCATTATGAGGACTATTCTCTTAATCATTATTATTTTCACCATTTCCTCATTTGAGTTCTTCTTCGCTATCATGACCACCTAGTGCTCTAACTTCCTTCTCAATGCCCCCAATATAGCTTTAGTGTCATTTAGAATGGTTGATATATGATCTACTTTAGCCATCATATTTTAAGGCTATTGGCCTAGGATATCTTGACTTTCGCTAGGGTTTATCCTTGTTCACACCATTTTAACTCCTAGTAGGCCATTGTTGTTTAATTAGTTTCTTTAAACAAAGAAAATCAAGAAGATTTATGGGTTTAGTTTTAATTCCAAACACTAACTTGGATTAAATTCATGTACAAAAGATTCATATCTGCATCAAATCTAAGATTTCAAAAATATAAATCTTATTTATCATAATTGATTATACATCCATGTTTTAATTATTTTTTCCATGAAATTATATATCACTTTTTGAGAGATGCATTCATTCTAGTTCTTCCTCTCCTTTATAATCTTAAAAATAAATTCATAGGAGGGATTTACAAGTAGGTACTCCTTAATTTCCTCTTTACTTAGCTTTGACACATTGTAACCACACCTTATAAGCATGTTGCATTCACCACTTATTGTTTCCTAGGTTTAAATTTAATAGATTTTGATTGTTCAACTCGTTTCTTTTTCTCTAGCTTGATATATTCAAGATTTTTAGTAAGGATCTCAAAGTCAGATATCTATGCCTCTCCTATGTAACCCATGACTCTCTTAGTTTTTTTTTCTTCTTTTATTTATTTTCTTTTCCTTTATTTCTCCATACCTTCGACCCACCTATTTCTACATTCAAGGTAAAAAATAAGTTATCTTATTGAAAATAATTTCACATTAGGCTCATAGGCCAT
The DNA here is from genome assembly GCA_007115665.2 of Sequoiadendron giganteum. NCBI lineage: Eukaryota > Viridiplantae > Streptophyta > Pinopsida > Cupressales > Cupressaceae > Sequoiadendron > Sequoiadendron giganteum. Next base: position 418,658,994 of record CM021107.1, on the reverse strand, counting down.
AATTTTGAACTATGCTTTAATACCAAATGTAATGAACCCAATCATTCCATTAATTAAAAACACTAATTGATAATTACAAGGTATTTCCCATAGCTAAAGGGGATCTATAATGAATGGTTCATAAGCCACAACACTTGTTGAAGGTTTTGCAAATGGGGTTGCAAGCTAAGTGGGCTTAACCTTGGGAGGAATTCCATGGTTAAGCACGCTTGAGTTGGATTAGTACTGGGATGGGTGACCTCTCGAGAAGGCCCAATGCTTCACCCTTGTGAGCATCACCTAGACGCAATGAGTTCTAAGTTGACCATTCATTATCATGAGAGATGGGTTATTGTGAACCACTACTCATGAAACATGGGTCAATGAGTTTGACTCATAAAACTACATAGTTGAATCTTGATAGCACTAGCATAAAAACACTAATTTTATTTTTTAGACTGCATAACTTGCATAATTTCTTTCTTTTAGTTAAAATAAAAAAGAGAAATTATATTCATAACTTAGGAAACATAAGTCCTTACAAATTATAAATAAAATATTTAATCACCTTCTCCTTTTTGAATATCATTAATATTAATAGAGCAATACAAATTTTAATTTCAACTAAAGTTCACATCTTATCTAGACAAGGAGAACCATGTCTCTAATACATTATAATTTTTTCCATAATAATAATATGGTATCATGTTTCATATATAAAAATACAAGAATCTCTTATCTCTAATAATCCAATCCTTTAGCATTCAACTAAATGAGGGAGAGAATCACCTGAGTTCTTTTCCTCTAACCAAAAAACAATAATCTCTCGCACACCATTCTAATAGAAGTGGGCGTACCCTTCATGAGACTAATTCAAGGAAACTCTAAGCTCATCAAATCATTTGAGAACTAGTGTTGCATTCTAATACAGGTAAACAATCATACAATTCTAGATACCTTCTAGCTATGCATGATACAACTAATTAATTTGCATGTTTAGACATGGTGAACTGAAAATGCAAGTAGTAATTTTGCATTAATTTGGCCAAATATTTTAATAATATAAAACTACACAATTTATGTGGTCATGGGCTATCCCACAATACTGGTTTACAATTTTTAGGCAAACTGGACACTAAACTAATTTTTTTTAACTAAATCTTCACCTTCGGTCTCCTATAGCGGCTAAACCACAAGGAATTTGAAGATGATGAAAACTAGTGATTTGTGAAGTTTTGTCTATAGATTCTAAATTTATTTTTTTCAAAAATTTTGGAATAAAATTTCACTTTTTTTTTCATCTCCTTCGAAAACTAGTTTTTATTAGTAAACAACATTTTGAAGGAGTGATGCTTACCGTATATGACATAAATTTTTTTGTATGAAGGATAAAATTCTGTTTTTATTGAATTTAGATTTGTAACTTTGATATCTAACTATTTCATTTGATTTCATAGTGTTTTATTAAATATTTTTTCCTTAATCAAGTTTCAAAGTCAAACCAATTACAATTCAGACATAGACGGATTGTATACAACATAACTTTTTCTCTATGTATCGAAATTAAAAAAAAATTAATGGATCAAGGACATCAATACCCAGCCTAAACATATTTTCAAATTTTTATTTTGATAATATACTATTTTTCCACATGTGCAGAACAAAGAGCTTGATTTTGGGTGAAAAACCTACATTCGCAAGAAATAAAAAATAAATATAATAATCAAATTTAATTTAATTATAATTATAATTTTTTGGAAGCTTATAATAAGGACTACGTACTTACAAAAAACAAAATTTAAATTAATTCATTTGATCCCCCAAAAGGTAAATCAAAAGTGGTTTTTTATCAACATTTTGATAGGTGTAAAGGAGACTGTGTTATATGTATGGTTTAAAATTAGTGGGGTTCTATCCAAGGGAGCTTGGTCTAAGGTGGTTTGATCAAAGCCTCTTCAATTGGAATCCTTTAAATGGAACTTTTCAAGGCTTAAATCATTATATTTTCTAAAAATATGTGATATTAACAAAAATTAGGATCTCCTAGAAAGTGTAAACCACTATTGTGGCAGCTCCCTCACATATTCACACACGTCTTTCTTAGACTAGATAATGACAAATGATTTCACATATTAGATTTTAGTCATTTTAAAAGTAATTATCATATCTCTTGATTTCACAATTTTGTATAGAAAATGTAAAATAGAGTTAAAGAAATTGTTACTCATAAATCAACCTTTTTCCTTATTGGAAAATAACTAAGATTGGTTTAAAATAATTATTACATTTCACAAGAAGTTTCGAGACCAAATAGTATCAAATACTAATCTCTTATATCATACCTGACAGTTTATATAAGAAAATAAACCATAAGATTAGAATAGAGTTTTGCTCATATGAAATGGGATTATATGATACACTTATACACACACACACATACATATGTATATATGTGCATGAACTCATTTAAATAAATATTCTATTACTTCATCAAAGAGAAACTATCTTAAGTGATATACTCAAATAAACATGTATTCATAACTTCATATTTATTTAAATATGTCTATCTATTTATATAATTATACATTTATCTTATTGATTTAATCTTGAAAATAACTAACTCATTATATTAAAATCTAAATAGGTATTTTCATTTTTAGCATGATTTCGAGGGTTGAAATATCATAAAAGTTAATACAACATCAAAAGCATTTTTTATATCAAATATGTTCTTTAACAATACAATAAAACACAACAATTTTATGAAGATTGAAAGAAATACTCTCAGCCACTTGTAAGGTTGAGAGTCCTTTAATTTATATAGTAAGTTCCTAGCTCAATAAATAGGATTTAAAACTTATCATAGTATTCTCATAGATAAACTAGAAGGCTTTAATTATGAGTCTACGATATCATCATTTTACAATTAAAAGATTAAATCAAATTTGTAAGTGTGAATTAACTACTTAACAAAGATAAAAGGATGAAAGTTTAAGAATTAACATAACTTTTAAAACAGAGGTATAAGATCGAATAATTTTTTGTTATCATTTCAATGTATATATAGATAGAAGGCATAGGCTTTAAAATTAGCATAATTAGAAAAGGCTATTCTAGAAAGTCATGGGTAGACCTAGAAAAAAGGTCAAGGACTCGAAAACATCTCTAGACTAGTAAGGTTTGAAAGCCATGAGACTTACACATGTTGATGACTTAATTTTCTGACTTCTTCATAGAGAATATGATAACACATTCCCATTGCAATTCCTACCAGTGATGTATACAAATTAAGTGACTTAGTGTCATAGTTTCCTCATATAGAATGTGATAGCAAGATGATTGCAATACCTATCATTAATTTATGTAGGTAAGTTTTATTGGTCTCATGTCAAATATAGAATAGTTATCAAGCATAATATCTATTAGGGGTTTTTGAGATAGAGGCTAAAACATACAAAAACCTAAATTATCAAGAAAGACTCTAATATATGATTAATTTTTGTAAAAAAGAAACATGTCATAACTTACATATATATCCAATAATATTTAATATAAATTTCATAGGAAGTTAATAAGGAAAACAAATGCTATCAAGGTCATGTATTTAATGCACATATCATTTCCATGTCCAAAATCTCCCAGAGACTATTTTTCAATGTTTTTCCTTCAATCCCTCTTGACTCTTCTCTTCTCTTTCCTTCTCCTTTTTTTCTTACTTTATTTATTCCCCTTAATCCTCCCCGTTCTCATTTTTTCCACTTGTTTTACTGCATGCCTTACACATTTCTACCCTCTCGTAGGTTTCATCTTCATGCTACCTACTTCATTTACTTTCACTTCATGGGAAGTAAAATATTTTGTCTCCCTTAACTCACCACTTTGAGAAATTTGACATCCACATGATTCATCATTAATTTTGAAGTACAAAACATTAATTACTAATTCCCCAAGCTAGCATTTGATCTAAATTCCTTGTTTAAATTAGAACCATATATAAATAGAGTAATATATATACATATATATCAATGAATCTCTATCTATACATAATTAAATACACAAATATATGTATATATTATATATATGATACATAATAAATGCAATCATACACACAAACACACATATGATTTCATTTATATATGAATATAACCAATAAATCCTTAATTAGCTATAATTCATGTTTTCAAATCCAAAATTGAAAAGACTCACAAAATAAAATAGTTTAGAGGGTTATAACAAATGGGATGTAATAGAAATGACCCACATTTAGATATACATATTCTAATGATCACAATAAAAATCTAACAAAGCGCTAATGGAAAAATCTCCAAAATAATAGCATGAAATGCAAGTAATAGTGCCTACAAGATTAACTTTAGGTAACTCTTTTTCTATAAACAAGTGTTACACAATGAAATGTTATCACCCTCTCCACATGCACACACATATCATCTTAGGGGATACTCCCAAGTGATGGAGGGGGGTAGTGTCATTAGATTCTAATGAAACATAGAGTCATTGATACAAATTACATTAATAATCTTAATTATATTAAATGTCTATTATTGCTACATATTACATGATTTTGCATGTTACATATTTTCATTGATCTTACAACTAAGTGGGAAAGGTGTTGATATTTTTCTTAAGGTTCTACATGCTCATCTTTATTCCTCTTGGGAATGTAGACACTTTAAATATCTAACACAAACTTCTAATTCATCATCTCTTGTCATCATCACACATCATGCATTCTTCTAATTCATCATTTTTAGTCATTATCACTCATCACCCCTTTCATTGCTTTAAATTAGATATTTTTAATTATTTAATTAAACTAACCCATTTCCCTTCATTAATGAAATATTTTTTATTTTTTATTTATTTCATCATTTCCCCTCTATCACCTTTTATTAAATATTTTTTAATTAATTAATTAATTAATCATTTCCCCTCATATAGTTTAATTAAATATTTAATTAATTTCAATCATTACTCTTATCCAAATAATTAAATATTTTTAATCATTTAATTAAAGAACCATGCATTCTATCTCATCTCTCATAATTAAATAGTTATTAATTATTTAATTAGATAATTATTCATCTAAAATTAAATAAATTATTTATTTATTTATTTTCCTAATTATATCATCTTCAATCTTATAATCCTAAATTTAGTTAACTCTTCTAAATTTAGTAATTTTTCTAAATTTAATGAGTGTACTTTAGTTTACTTCACTTCATTTTTTCATGCAAGCCCATGCACAAATTCTTGATCTATCATTCATCCTCATCCATTGATATTATCTTACATCTCACACCATTGATCTTACATCCTAAATCCTATAAATCAAATGTCCTTTGATAATTCAACTTCTTGAATTCACATCAAGGCTCCTCGAATTGACATCCGAGATGCTATAGTGCATCATCATCAATCTTGATTTTGCACAACAAGGTTATGCTAAGTTTATGAGCAATCCACATATCATATCAAGAAGCATAATCTTATACTTTTGAAAATGGAGTAAGGCTTATAGTTTTTGAGTGAGGTAAAGTAGATTAGATTAGCTTAAGTTGATTTATGTTCTTGTTCTTTTTTTCTCTCATTTGATTATTGGCATCACTTCATTGGTGATAGGTTTATTCATCACTGGATTTGTGCTTATTGATTATATTTTCATTTATTGTTGAATCCTTTAACTAGACATGACACTTTCATATTCATAGGTAATTACTTATTGGGTATGCATTCTCTACCTAGCCTTAATTTCATACTCAAATTATGAAATTTGCTAACAATTTTTAGTTGCATTTTCCTCTCTCCTTAATTTATCTGCACTCCTCCATAGTTCACAAGATTCAAGTAGGCATATCTTCTTTTGAATCTATTTTTTATTTTCTATGTAGTCTCATAGGTGATACACACATTTTTTCTAGATGACTAGATTCTTTAGATCCAAGTATCAATATTATTTTTATTAAAACTTAAATTGTTTTTAATATATTTATACTTTGGCATGTATACACAATTTTCTTACACATACTAAAGTTGGTGTGAAAGATACTCTAGGAGAAACGTTCCCTTCTTTCACATAAATTTTGTTCAATGTCTTGGATGCATGGTTAGTGCATAATTTGACAATATTGACACATTCATTGACTAAATACACAATCATGCATTGTAATATAACATTTTTTAAATTTAATCCTAATCTAGCATATTCCCTAATAGTCTACTCATCTAAAAAAATATATGAACTATGATTTGAATCCTTATGTTCTAAGACTCATAGTCCTACTTAGCATCATTGTTTCCTTTACCTCACCTATCATTAGCCAATTAGGTGTTATAGGTTTCAAAGATCAAACTTTCCTTAGGATGGAATCATAGAAGTCTAGATGAAATTGTAACTTGTATACGATTGTCACCATGATTGTGTCCCACACACTTAGCTTCTCCAATTCTAATCATCATAACTCTCAAATCTAAAATCCAAATTTTATCTTTTTATTTGTATCATCCAACTCAAACTCTAGCAACCAATCACGAGTAATTGTGGAAAATTTTGTTTAGGTGGTGGTTATTGTCCACATAAATAATAATGGAAAATTTTGTTTAGGTTGTTATTGTCCACATTAATTATCATTTATTTTTTTATTTTTAATTCATTGAACATTGATGGGCACATAGGATAAGATTTATGTTTCATGATAAAATATTTTTTTATGAAAAAATAAACATCTTTATTCTTCAGATTTTAGATTTAAGTGGGCCTCTACTTTTTAGATTTTCGATTTAAGTGGGTCCTTTTGGAGTGGGGTTGAAATTTTCCTTTGCATGATTCCTACAATTTTACTATATGTCATTCATCTATAATTTTTTAAATTCATACCAATACTATTTTATATTTAACTACGTAATTGTAAAATTTAGCATTCCTTGTAAAAATATTGATAACAACTTTCTAAATTTTGAAATTCAAAGTTTTAAACTTATCTATTATTTAAAAATCAATAGAACCTATTGGCACTCTCAAATTTGAAAAAATTGAGGTGCCCATTTCGAGAATTTTGCCTTTGCACTTTTTGAACTGCACTTGAGGGGTCAGTCTGAGTGACCCAATTTGGAGAATCGAAATTTGAGCCCTGTTGATTTCCAAGGAAAACCCATTTACAGACATGTTTAATTGATATATGTGAACATGTGTGTCAATTTTTCAGCTTCCCATGATAGGTTTTGTCAGGGTTTTGAAAAGCAAAGCTGGAGTGTTTTTGCATTGTTCTGTTGTTTGTAGGTTAGTTTTGTGAAACGACCTCTTGTTTGAGTTTGGATTTTGCAAGAAGTTGATTGTCATGTCAAAATGAATGTTGTTTTGTGTTCTCCATACCTAAATGATCTCGGGTGTTAGTTTTCAAAGCCTAATGGTTTGATTTGCTATTTTTAACAGATTGAAACCAAATGTAGTTTGTTCAGTTTCACATCTACATTCCTGACAGCATTTCAAAAAGGCTAACTTTGACCGTCAATATCTTTTGACAAGTGATGATTCAAGAAAATTGCTTTTTCACACATGCTTAGGGTACCTAAATGAACTTGTATGTCTGATGGCAGCTCGCCAGGGGTTGATTTTCTATTTTTACAAATTGGCAGTTGAGTGAGTTTTAATTGTTTCAGAACAACTATTTCAGAAAAGTTCAGCTGAGCAACTTTTCCGATTAATATTTTTCACCTTGTGAATTTTTTTTCTAAATCATTTGTTGCACTTCATTCCTAGAATGAATTTCTATAGGTTTGCAATTTTTTATTGCTCTGGGGGTTCGTTTGACTAGTTTTCCAGTTTGATGCCTGAGGCAATTTCACCAGTTTCACCATTCTACAAAAGTGACAGAAAATAGTTTCTGATGGCAACCCAGTTTACCATTTCACTTCAAATGCATCCAGATGTTGTCCTGGGATGATTTGAGTTCGAAACTTGTTTGAAAACGAATTTTTTTTTAGCCGGGTCCACATGGGGACCTGACATGCTCTTGCTGGAGGACATTCTAGTTGTGAATGGAGATGTTTCAAAGTGTTCATATTGATAAAGTGAGGGATAGTGTTGACTGTGTTTTCAAATAGTAAGGGTGATCACTAATTCTTCAATAGTAGGTTGTATTGTGAACTGTTCAAAGCTTGTCTTCGAGGCATTCTGGGTGGAATATAATGATGAGTTTATTAAGCATAATAATGGACTTGAGGGTGCAAAACTTATTTTTTAAATGGTGATGTGCCCTCCGATTTAGAAAGGTGATACTTGATGGAGGATAAGTATATACATGTATTGTGCAAGTCAGTGAAGAAATTTTGTTCCCTTGGTACTGCATTTGCATTTGTATCTGTCTCAGGGGTTGATTGGCGCCATGGGAGAGGGATTTGGGATTGAGTCAGCAATTATGATGATGGCACCATGACTATCTTGTAGTCTGAAATGCTAGTTGTAGTTTTAAGGCTCAAATTTATCATGGAGTGGTGATGCTATTTTAAGAGTTTTTTTTTAATCTGTCAGATGTGACTTGAGGGCATGAGTGTTGACAAGGATATCATATGCAGCTTTTGGAAAACAATTAAACAATCTCTAGGAACAATATTGGGAAGAAACATAATTGCAGTGGTAAATTATGGTAAATTCATTTTTGAACTTGACTCTTTGCATAGTTGCTTGTGCCATGAGAGCAGGGCTCCTTAAAACAAGTTCAAGCACCGTTCACATTTCTTGGAGAAGCCTAATAACTGTATTTGCAGAGGCTCATGCTAGATGAGGAGACTCATGTGGCAGGTAAGGTGGGCACGCCCAGAGGTAGAGGGGCTTGAACCAGATGGAGGAGGCGTGGCCAGGAAATAAGAAAACAACCAATGCATCAATAGACCATTGAAAAGGGTGTTAGTGACTTTCAAGAAAATGCAAGTGGAGGGCATAGTGAGTGAGATGAAGGGCATGACTTGCAAGGTGAAGGGAAGCCTGCACTAGGAATAGAAGGCACGACTAGTTGGTGGTGGGCACAAGTGAGCAGTAGGATGGACGAGGTGCGGCCTCGAGCGCGTGTGGAGATCCATCAAAGTATAAAGCATGAGGGGCGTGCGCCACACTTAGCAGGTCCCTGGCAGTAGGGATGAGCCTGTGGAATGCCATGATGGCTAGGTACGCATAAAATGGAGAGGATATCCATGTGTTTTCCTGCTGGGAGGCGTTGGAGATTCCCAAGAAAATGCACGGCCTGTATTTTGGGCATTGTTTTCTATCAGAACATCCATCAAAGCATTAGGACTAAACAGGGGCTTGAGCACAATGAGTTGCCGCCATGAATATACCAGAGCACGGGATGTTTTGCAAAGAATGCTCAAGAAAATAGGAGCAACAAAAGATTAGGGCAGCTAGGGCGATGAACAAAGATGAAGTAAAACCCAATAGTGGAGATCAGAGGTCAGTCTCCAACCAGATCTCGACCGTTGGCCACCAAGTCGCAATCGGAAGTTTCCTAGTGGATAATGATTGTGATGGCGTGGGGAGATGGGGAGATGTGTGTGGGCTTAGAATTGGAATGCTTTGCATTATTTTTTTTTAATATTGCAAAGTGCAATGTTTAATTGGGTAAAATGGGTGCCCCCAAACAAATATTAAAGGGTTTTTCTTCACGGGAAGGATAAAGTTTTTAATATGGGAAAAGATTAAACCACCGGACAAATATTTTATTTAAAATATTTTATTTTAAATAAATGCTAAATTGGAAGTGGATTAAATATTCAAAGTGAATATACAGAGTAGAATGCAGCAAAGGGGCAAAGCAAAAACAAAGGTAAATGGATTTTCACAGGGGTGTAGATTTTTTCTTCTAGTTGTAAGTAATGATTGCAGGTATACACATGGGTATTTTTTTTGTGGGGAACGAATTGAGCACATGTTGTTTTGAAAATAGAATAAAGTTTGTTACAGGGAAATGAAGAAGATGTTTTTGCAGATTACTGTTCAATGGTGGAGATGTTTCTAGATGGCTTTTCCTGTTCGATTTTAGGGTTTCTTCTAGAATTTATTCTCCCCTACATATTATTTTCTCTTCTCATTGTAATAGGTTAGCAAGTATAATTCTGGTGTGGAGCTGCATAGCAAATTGTAAAATCTATAGTTATAGAGGCAATGCAAGTGGGTTTTGTGTCATTTTATTGTAGGATTTGAGTTATATGAGGATTTAGTGTTTCATAACAGTACTGGCATTTGAGTTTAACTAATAAATCCAAGCTCATGTCTCTCCTATGTGCAAATGTATCCGAATTTTGAATGAAGTAATCAAGGGTTATTTTGTTCATCTCACTATTGTGGTGTGTGCAATTCTGGTTTAAGCTTTAATTCAAATAATTAATTAAACTGCTTAAATGAGATTTCAGATTGATATGTTTTGTACAAGGATTTGGTAAGTAGTATTGAGATGAGGTAAAAATTGGTGATATTGTAAGGCAGTATAATCAGAGATGTTATATGCTATGTGTTGAAATCTGCTATGAACCAGTAGGTGTTGGTGAATTTGACTCCTCCAATGGATATGGCACTGGTCTGATTTGCATCTGTTCTTTGTGATTCAATGTTTGTTTGTGCTCACCTGGGGCTTGCTAGAATTTTAAACATAATGATTATCTTTCACCATGAAGTTGTGTTGTAATTATCTCACGCTCCAAATGGTTGATATTATTGATGAACAGTCGGGCGGGTGTATGGAAATGGGTAGCAATTTCATGGACACCCCCTAAAAAAATATTTGAAAACCCATAACACGAGTGTGTTATGGCTCAACAACTACAAACCAATAACATGATCGCATTATAACGCGCTTGTGTTATTGATTGTTAAAAGCAAAAAAATAAATGCAAATCTCTCATTAGGATTTCAACTAGTTTTTTTTTGCAGCTACAGCCGAAACCTCCACAATTTCGCACTCACGTTCTAGGAGGATAATTTCAACAAATTTCTTCACCAAAAATCCTTATTTCTTCACAACGATGGTGCCATGACGACGAGGAGCTATGAGAGGTAAGGATTCTATGGTTTTTGTTTTGAATTAGTTAGTTTTAGGTTGAATTTGTTAGTTTTAGGTTGAATTTGATATCTATTTGTTTGAATTTTTAGGAGATGCAAATCAACCTGCAAACCCTCAAAATCCTCCACAGGAAGACCAACCAAATCCTCAAGATCAAAATCAACCACAACATCAACCTCCTCCACCAATCACTCAACCCCCTCCTAACACTCAACAAAATTTAACGAGTGAAATTGAGAACAACAAAAAGAGAATTGAGGATTTGATCAGTAGGTTGAGTGATCCAAATGGTTCAACCATAGAAAGAATGACCCTAGAAAATTCATTAAAAGATATGTTAAAAAATGTAGATTCAATTAGCAAACAAATAACTAGATGGCAAGATAGGAGGCAGCGGCTAGGGATTATTATGCAAATAAACTATCATACAAGGATGTGAAGGATTTAAAAATTACAAAAGGTGATTTGTGCTCATTATTCAACGACCCATGCATAAATCAAAATTGTACCCTCAATGTGAAGAGGTTTCCTATCCATTGGTGCCACCACCAACAGATTAGGGACCAGTTTTATGATAGGTGGTACATGGTCTTCAATTACCCACCGTTCAACAATTGTGAGGTCCCACAATATTTCCTTAGGAAACTATACAGTGAGTTCATATTCAACAAAATCCAAAATTATTTTGATATGAGGGATTTCTAGGGGAGAGGTGGGGGGTCAGCTCAAGATAGACCTAGTGCACAGCTGAATCCTACGCGGCAAGGTAGATGAGCTCTCACTAGGCCACCTCGTGAGCACGTTGTTATGCCTTTTGTCATGAAGGAAATTCCCGGCGTAGAGACATTGCAGGCAATCAACACTTTGACCCAGAGTTTCATCCATCATACTAGCCCTATTCTACAACGCCATCCAGGGGAGTCTTCGAGTGGTGGCCTTCGAACACATGTGTGTCAATCTTGTGGGGCTACTTGTTCATATGACCCCACCGACACTCAGGAGACTGGTAACGAAGGATTCATCTATAGCTATGGAGATGGAGAGGGTAGCTGACATTTTGCATGAGGCATATGGCATAGATAGTCAGGTAAAAGTTAGTGCATGTGTTCATTGAATTTAATTCATTAAATTTTGATTTTGAAATGCAAGATTAACTAAAAATGTTTTATGATTTTAATAAAATTGCAGGGTCACAGTGTTGAAACCTGATACACCGGCCCCCACCAACCTATTTTTGTAGTACACCTATCGCTAGGGTATGTAACTAGTAAACAATTATAAATTTATTCAATGTTAATAGCATTGTTTTATGAATGGTAATTTAATATGCGATTTTGGATGTTGAACAAACTAATATTGGAAGTTTTGATGGAACACTTCCCAGTGATGGTGGATTTACTCAAACCTTCATGTAGGTAATAGAATAAAGAGCTTAACTAATGAATCAAGTACTTAATAGATTTGTGTAGTTTATATGCACATCTTTGATTATGTTGAATATTTTGTTGTTTTATTTTCAGTTGTTGCAAGATGATACACCTCTGAATGTGACAAGGGAAATGGATATGGGTGTGACATCTTCTATACAATCCTCGATGGCTCTGACAGAAGAGGTATGAGGAAAATTAGTAAATTTCAGTTTACATTTGTTGTTATAGATGTTAGTTAGTGAAAAATCAAACCATTATTGATTCACGTAGTTTAATTTCTATTTGTATGGTTTATACAGGGCTTGAGCATGCTTGAACATGGGCATGAGAATATTTCCCTCATGGAGAGAGATCGTGAGATGGCTGTAAGTGATTATTTTGTCAAATATATCATTTTTTATAATGTAATTTCTATATATTCATGTATTTACTTCTTATTGTAATAGTTAAAACTTCACCATGAACTAAACCCTAGGAGGATTAGCAGGAGCACTCCACGAGCGCAGAAAAAATGAGTGACATACCTATCACCATCCGAGCAAAAAGGAAAGGGAAAGATTTTATTTCCAGGGCATGGAGAGCAATGAATTTTGATTCTAGAGTCCTTTGTTGTATGCCTACATGGCAGTTTTGTACATATTTTTTATTGGACATATTTGACATTGTATGCCTATATGGCATTCTCGTAAGCTTATATGGCTATTTTGTACATATATTTCATACTTATATCGACATAAATTGATGTATACCTACATGGCTATTTGGTTAATACAAATATCTTTTATCGATGACTATCCATATTTGCATTCTAAATTGATGGTTCAATAGTTATGAGTTACGTGTATTCAAGGTAATTTCTATGTTAATACAAATATCTTTTATCGATGCTTATACTTATGTGATTGATGTATGTTTGTGTATGGGATCATAGTAATTTCTATTTGATGATGTTATTGTGTCTTTAAGGTTTATTTATTAAAGGGTGCATGAAACAATTTTTAAATCCTTAAAAATATTTGAATTTCTTAGGTTTTTCTATTTGTCGAGTTTGGGCTCCGAGCCCGAGTCCAAGTGAAAAATTGGCTTGTAAAGTTTGGGTCAAGTCCAAGTCTTGTAACACTAGTGTGAACACATCGAGGAATAATGCATATGCCAATGAAGAGAGAACCCATCCTTGTTTCCAAACAAACCATGGTATAGATATGGGTGGTCGAGATCACTCTTCTGGATAGTTTGAACCATAATATTTCATGGCTGCAAACACATCTTCATTATGTGTGTTCTTGATCCTACTGAAGAAATGGTGGAACATCTTGTAGATAAAATATTGCAACCCTAAGTCCACAAGAAGGTTACTTGTCCTGATTTCCGCAAATGTCTTTAAGATGTTCATCCTTCTTGAGTAATACCAACCACTATCACCGGTTGCCATGCTTCTAATGGAAATTCAATTTGTTGCAATACCCAAAGGCTAGCAGGTTCATTCGCTCTAATACCATTGTAATGACTCGAGCTCTGGATCAATAGATTTTTGATTTATTTCTTATTGGATTGACAAAGGTTGTCATCCAATATTATTAAGATAGATAACAGAGTCCCCAAATTATAAATGAAATAAATTCTAAATATGAAATCTAATTATTAATTTGATAATGGAAATTTGATAAATAAATATAATAGTTGTTTCTAATTAATCAATTAAAATCATGTGCTAGATTTGAATATAAATCTTCCTATCATTGATATATAGGCCTTGAGAATTGGGAGGATGCCTTTCTTGATCGATACTTTGTACTCATGCATCTTACTTTGAGTCCTTTCCGGATTATATGCTTGAAACATATACTTCCATATTATAATTTTTTGCTCATATAGACCAATCCCACACTAGGTAATTCAATAATAAAAATAAGTCCGCAAATTGATTACCCTGATCTTCCCTTCTTATTCTCTTTTATACTCAAAAACTACACAATTGAATCATGATAGCAATATCACAATTTGACACATTGTAGAAAATACCTCCTAGTTATCAATTGATGAGCTAGAGGGGCTCTATAATGAATGTTTCATATGGCACAACACTTGCTGAAGGTTTTGCAAATGGGGTTGCAAGCTAAGTGAGCTTAACCTTGGGGAAAAAACTTCGTGGTTAAGCACTTGAGCTGGAGTAGTACTAGGATGGGTGACCTCTTGGGAAGGCCTAGTGCCTCACCTCTGTGAGAATCACCTACATGCAATGAGTGCTAAGTGGGCCATTCATTATCATGAGAGATGGGTTATTGTGAGCTCAAACCTCTTTCAATCCATGTCAGCCTTGGGACCATACTAGAAGCTAGAGGTCGTACCAAGTACGAGATCAACAAGTTTGTATAAAAAATCTAAAAAACAGAGAATAGTGTGAATAATTCTTATCTTATCTTCTCCAAAATTTCATCAACAACCTCCATTCGAGCCTCTCAAGGCTTTACATAGTGTTTTACACCCTTGTCTAACTGATCCACGCCCTTAACTAACTAAAAACCAAATTTCAAACCAAGTAACCATTGTATTTCAAATTTGTTGCTTTAAGCAACTTGCAAATTTGCAACATTAGACTCCTCCAACCTAAGGGATCGATCCGGTGGAACATAGCTCAAAGTGATTCCACATGTTTCGATGCAAAAAAGAACCATTCCTAGCTCAAAAATACCTATTTGGATGTGTTGGAATAGTTTGCATGGTCACACAAGTTGCAGAATGAAAGTTGCACCACTTTGCAACTTTTCACTGCTTGCATTTGATGTTTTTTCCATTAAGTGAAAATCCGTCACCACGGTAAAACCACTCTGAGATAGCCAAAACCGAGAGATTTTTTTGTAGAGAGTTTCAACATGATCATATAGGATCAGACGAGAAGTTTCTAAGCGTCACGGTATCTGAGTAATAGCATGCTGAAGTTTGCAGCTATTTTGCACTTTGGACCCTTAAGGGATCGATCCGGTGGAACGTAGCTCAGAGCGATTCCATGTGTTTGGGTGCAAAACAAGACCATTCCTAGCATAAACATACCTATTCAGACGCGTTGGAACAGTTAGTTTGGTCATACGAGTTGCAGAGTGAAAGTTGCACCACTTTGCATCTTTGCACAACTTGAATTTGACACTTTTTCCATCAAGTGAAAATCCGCCGCCATGAGAAAACCACTCCAAGATAGCCAAAACCGAGAGATTTTTTCTAGAGGATCCCAACGCCTTCTTGTAGGATTAGACGAGAATTTTCTAAGTGTAACGGTATCCAATTAATAGCATGCTGAAGTTTGCATCCATTTTGCACTTTGGACCCTTCAGGGATCGATTCGGTGGAACATAGCTCAGAGTGATTCCACGTGTTTCGATGCAGAAGGGAACCATGCCTAGCGTAAACATACATATTCGGATGTGTTGGAATAGTGTGCTTGGTCACACAAGTTGCAAAATGAAAGTTGCACCACTTTGCAACTTTGCACTGCTTGCATTTGATGTTTTTCCCATCAAGTGAAAATCCGCCACCATGGGAAAACCACTCCAAGATAGCCAAAACCAAGAGAGGTTTTCATAGAGGGGTTCAATGCAATCCTATAGGATAAGATGAGAATTTTCTAAGCATCATGGTATCCGAGTAATAGCATGCTAAATTTTGCAGCCATTTTGCACTTTCGACCCTTAAGGGATCGATCTGGTGGAACATAGTTCAGAGCGATTCCACGTGTTTCGGTGTGAAACAAGACCATGCCTAGAATAAACATACCTATTTGAACACATTGGAGCAGTTAGTTTGGTCATACGAGTTGCAAAACGAAAGTTGTACCACTTTGCAATTTTGCATAGCTTGAATTTGACACTTTTTCCATCAAGTGAAAATCCACCGCCACGCGAAAACCGCTCCAAGATAGCCAAAACTGAGAGAGGTTTTTCTAGAGGGGTCCAACGTGATCCTGTAGGGTTAGACAATAAGTTTCTAAGTGTAACGGTATCCAAGTAATAGCATGCTGAAGTTTGCAGCCATTTTGCACTTTGGACCCTTAAGGGATCGATCTGATGGAACATAGCTCAGAGCGATTCCACATGTTTTGGTGTGAAATAGGACTATTATTAATGTAAAAATACCTATTTGGATGTGTTGGAATAGTCCGCTTGGTCACACAAGTTGTAGAATGAAAGTTGCACCACTTTGCAACTTTGCACTGCTTGCATGTGATGCTTTTTCCATCAAGTGAAAATCCGCCACCAAAGGAAAACCACTCCGAGATAGCCAAAACCAAGAGAGTTTTTTGTAGAGGGGCTCAATGCAATCCTATAGTATCATACGAGAAGTTTCTAAGAATCACGGTATCCGAGTACTAGCATGATGAATTTTGCAGCCATTTTGCACTTTGGACCCTTAAGGGATCGATCTGGTGGAACATATCTTGGAGCGATTTCATGTGTTTTGGTGTGAAAGAGAAGCATTCCTAGCGTAAAAATACCTATTCGAATGCGTTGGAAAAATTAGTTTGGTCACACGAGTTGCAGAGCAAAAATTGCACCACTTTGTAACTTTGCATAGCTTGAATTTCACACTTTTTCCAAAAAATCCGTTGCCACGAGAAAACCACTCCGAGATAGCCAAAACCGAGAGAGGTTTTTCTAGAGGGGTCCAATGTGATCTTGTAGGATCAGACAAGAAGTTTGTAAGTGTCATGGTATCCAAGTAATAGCATGCTGAATTTTTCATCCATTTTGTACTTTGGACCCTTAAGGGATTGATCTGATGGAACATAGCTCAAAGCGATTCTACATGTTTCGGTGTGAAAGAGGACCATGCCTAGCATAAAAATACCTATTCGGACGCGTTGGAATAGTCCGCTTGGTCACACGAGTTGCAGAAAAAAAGTTGCAAATTGTTTACATGACCTTTATATGACCTTTTTCACATTGTTTACATTTCAAAATTCAAAGTTTACAAATTGTCCTATTCAAGGCATTTACAGAACAAGGTGCTACTACACCAAACATGAAATCCAACCTTACAATATTTGATTATATCTCATTATATAATTAAATCTTATTACAATGCCTTAGGCACTTCGTTCTCATAGATCTTTTACAATGTCACTCATACATTTGAGATTCTCTTTAAATGTCTACATCATAGGTGCTCATTATGAGGTTAATTTCAAATGAGTAACTTGAGATTCCCTCGCTAAGCTTCACATGATCTTTTATAATGGCTTGAAATAAAAATTGAGATTTTTTAAGATCATCAAAATAAGGATGTTGCATTGCTTTTCTGGCTGAGATTCTCTTTGGTGGCTCTTAAATCAGCATTTTTTGCAACGAAAGATCAATCAATTTTTAGTAGTTTACTTACAAATAGGCAAAGTAAAAGAGAAAAAGAAAGAGCATCCAAAATGGAAATTAAATAAAAATAGATGGAAGGCACTTACAGTATTTGCATGCAGGCATCAAAATAATGAGGTTGCATTGCTTTTCTAGCTGACATTCTCTTGGGTGGCTCATATATCTGCATTTTTTTCAAGGGTACACCAATCACTGTAAAATAAGATGATAACATTGACATAAAAAAAATTAATGTGCATACAAGTATAAATTAATAAGAACCAACGTGCATATACTTATGAATTAATCCAACAAACCATCTGGGTCTGCTCTACTCTTTATTGTGTCAAGTATTGCCTCATGGTCAGACTCACAGACCTTCCATAACATCTTGTCCAAAGGTCTACCCCCATATTTGGTCAAATGAACATTGGATGCCATGACAAGGTTCGAGTAATGAAGAATCTTACGATGCATGTCAAAGTCCTGAAATAGCCAATGTATAACACTTGAATGTGGGTACCTTCTAAGCCATGTTCCTGTAACCACAACTGAGCTTGTGGGGTATTCGATTTTTTCTCCATCTATAACTGGGGCCTCCAATTTATTTTTGGTCTCAACACAATGACACAAGTAATAGTTTGTTCCCTCTTCATTGTCTTCTTCTGCAATAACTGCATAAACATGCCCTGCATTGATATGTGCAAAAAATCTCTTGAAATTTGTCAACATTACGAATACAGTACAAAGTAAGATAACGATATGGAATTTCCACAACTAAGAAAGTAGATATATCACCTGGTTGAGCTAGATCTTATACATGGTCAAATTCGACCGATTATTCCATCTGTCTCAGTTTCAATGTCTTCGAAGGGAAATACGTGTGAAGTGGGATAAGATAACTTGTGAACCATTTGTCAACCCACTCCCCTAACTCACAATCATTCCAAGCTTGCATTGAACATGAAGAACAAAAGCATGCCATCTTTCGTGTATTGATACTCCATGAACCTGCATTTGAGCTAAGGAAAGAGTGTACCTAACTCGATCTTGTTAGTGTACAACAGTCTTCATATGGTGCAATGTTATTATCATCCATCAACCAGAAAAATCTATGAACTAAAGACGTGCCTTCATTACTTGGACCCATCAAAGCATTACACCACTCGACAATTGATTTTGCATCTGTCAACTTTGCACTATCTTTATACTTTAACTCTTATCATGCTAATGCTCTTTTCACGCATGCTCCTGCACCATCATGCTCCCTCGTTCCATGTCTGGCCTCACAAAAGTTCCACATATGTTGAACACCTGTAATGACATGCATCCTGCACAACCAGTAGAACATGCGTGATTTCTTGAATTGTGTTCCACAGTTATCAGACCATATTATATGTTGATTGTATTCTATGCCCCTTTGAGCCAAACCACTATAGGACATCTGGAAGCAACCTTGCATGAACTAAGGAGAATGTGTGTGATCATCACTAATGTAAAAGTGGTACTCCCTTAATACCTTCCTTTGCTCATCTATACTATCAGATGCATGAATGAATTCTATGTGCACAAATATCAAAAATTGTGTGGAGTTGTAATACTATGACTGCACCTCATGTTGTGGTTGTAGAGTGTAGTTCTCTGCAAAGTCAACCAAGAATACTATGCTTCCAACTGGAAAGGTGTCCTTGCATCGCTTGAACTGCATGTCCAACCATCAGGCTCTATGGGTATGCATTGCATAATCAGACAGTATATTGTCACAAAATGTGGTCATAAATTGGTACACTGGAATCTTCTCAATAAAAAAATCACACCTTTTTGCTTGAGACCCATCTTTTGTAGCATATGCCATTGTTTTATACTTCCCGAACTCTACTAGTTTTTGCCCCACCTCATTTGTGCTTTCCATATGTTGACATACTGGCATACACTAGAAGCCACCGCAACGCTCGCATGAACCATCCAAGCATGCTGTCCTATAGAATATCTAGCCATCCTCTATTTCACATAAATTTTTTGATAAGAACTCTCTGGAAGATTTTGGTGGGGCTTCTATGCCACAATCCTACAAAACATTGTTAGTATTAAAATCTAAACATATAGAATGATAAACATCATAATGGTTAGAAAATTCAATATGTAGTCTACAACAACAAGTAGTGCGTGTGTGATTTATCTTGACATAAAAAGGTTTAAGCAGTTCAAAAAATATTTGAGAAATACTAATTTGAGGATAATCATTTTCAAATTTCCGAAAAAATTGGGTTTGAGTCATATCTAAAAAATGCTTTGGATGTGGCTCACGATTTTGACTACCGATTCTCCTTCTTACCACATCCCTTTGATTCGGAGATGGCCTTGTGTTATTCTTCCAATACTCTTCAATTAGTGTTCTCAAGGCTTCAACAACTTCTTTATCTTTTCGTGACCGTCTCCCCAAGAATGCCCATAATTCATTTGTATCATTGCCCTCAATTCTTTGCCGCCTTTGAATGGCTCTTGATAAAAAAAATATACTAATTCTCGTTTGTTCACTAGTATTTTTAATTAGATGAGCTCTCTTTGTTTGACAACTTACCAAATTTGATGTAATGACACATTGGGTGACATTACTATCCTTTGAGTGTGAGGTCTTACCCACACTCTCATAAGCATCCATTAGATTCTTCACAATAGTGTCTTCACTTGATGCACTCGATGTTCTCAACCCTAGAGTCTTCATGATGTTCCTATACTTTACACCCCGCATCATTTCAACAAATAGTTGACATCTTAAAGTCTCATTTATCCTTTCAAAGAATCATTCCCAAATCTTATCAGCATATCTTCTACAAGTGCATGTTGAAATCTTACCTTCCATGTGCTGCAAAATCTCATCATCAATATTAATCAAATACTTTGGCTTTCTACACAAAATTCTAGGTGGTGTTCTCCTAGGTACATACATCTCAACATTAGGAATTTCATCAATATTTAATAGAGGTGGGCTAGATTGCGTACCTTCGATCGAGGGTGGAAAAGAAGACATACCTTGAGGTTCACATGGGGATTATGGCATACCTTCTTCGTCAATTTCGAGTGATGATGTACTCTCAACTTGAGATGTGTTGGATGGTGTCCAACAATATTCACTTGTGGTACATGGTGTCCCTCCATATTCACTTGTAGTAGATGGTATCCATCCATATTCACTTGTGCTAGATGTTGTCCCTCCATATTCGCTTGTGTTTAATGGTGTCCCTTCATATTCACTTGTCGTAGAGGGTGTGTCTTCAACTACGGTATCTGAATTTGTCTTAGCATGATGCTTTTGCATTCGTGCCTGTTGTGTTGCCAATTCCCGTTCTCTTTTTTACAGTTGAGGTTCCTCTACAATCGGGTTGTTTTCATCAATCGTTTCCAATTTATTCTTTTCATGATATGCCGCCACCCGAAATCTCTCCTTTTCTTTCAAGGTTTCGTTCTCTTCGTCTGTTAGTTTCCTCTTTGTCATTTTCTTTGGCATGGCGGATAATTTTATCTATACCATGGTAATGAGATGAATATTAGTTCCTAAAAAATGTATCCATTCAAGTTAATTGAAAAATATATATCATTGAAGGCTTCATTTAAATAATACTTACAACCATCGTGTACAAAAGTTAACCTAGCATGTAGACAAATGTGTACAAACTATGGAAGCACTACGGTGGCCAGAGCACATTTCTAACTAAAAGTGAATAACCATGATGGTGATTCTGAAAACTAATGAGTGTAATGGAATTGTGAGTGTTTGATAAGTTTGTGGTGTAGGATCACCTTGACAATCTATGCTTCCATTTTGAAATTTGATTCAATTTTGGGTATCTTCATGTTGTAAGAGGGTCATTAAAGACATTTTCCATGTACCGGTTATATGAGCTTTCAAAGGTGGTTTTTTGTTAGTTATAGGAATTGGGGGGAGTTGGTTGTCATTGAAATTTTTTTAAACAACCTCCATTGGCTTGAAGGGAGGATTTTTGTTCATTTTGAAATCCATTTTTTTGATTAAAAAAATGTTGTTTTCCAGAAATTCACTGGTTTTTTTGCACTTTCCTGCACCTATCTTATCTCTCTAATGCATCAGTTCTTAGGGCTTAACAATACATTTGAAGGGAGCAATTGACAATTTTTTGAAACTACTCATTTCAAGCTAGTCAAGGGTTTGAGTAGGATTTAATTATGAAATGACCATCCCACCTACTTTTATCACTTGTTTCTTGGTGGGATTGCATGTAAATTTTTATATTAGTGTGTTTTATTGTTTAACATGCCTTGGAATGAAACTAATGACAATAGGATGGGGTTCTTAGGCTGAAACAAGCACTTTTCCATGAGAATTTGAGGAACCAAGGAGTGATTTTGAAAAAGTGTTGAAGGAGTGGTCTATGTAATGAACTTTTGACCTTTTTCAGGGTATTTTGAATATTTTTGATGCTTTGGAATGGTTTGGGAAGGCCCAGGTATAGGAGTTTCTATAAACCCTCCCTCTTTGCATTGAAAAATGGGGGTTTTTGTATTGGAAGCCTAGTTGAGCTGGTAAGGTCCTAAGACCTAGAAAATATCTTGTTTTGAGACCTAATTAAGGAATTTTTTTGGGTTTGGAAGTCTGGTGTGAGGATCTAAGGGTAGTTCCTTTGTAAAATTGGCCTACTTGGAGGCCTAAAATAGTGAAAAGGTCAGTTTTCTCAAAGTTTTCCCAAAGAGTCATGTGATGGGTTAAGGTATGTCTTGCAACTCTGAAATGGGTGCTAGAATCATTCTTTTATTTTCCTGGTGTTTTGGATAGTTGTGGAGTTAAGGGCCCAAAACTGGTTTTGCACAGTAACTAGATTCCAAGGGTGAAATGTGGGAAATAGTGTTTCTGTTTGTTGTCCAACTTGGAGGAGTGTTGGGATTGGTCCATTAGGCCTTTTTAATCTTGTTAGACTCCTCTTGAAGTCAATTTGACATCTTCAATGGTTTTGGGTCCTCTAACTCTGCATCAAAAATGAGTATCACAGTCTGAAGTGTGCATGGTTTGGGAGATACATGTGACAGTTTGCAGATGCAAGGCTACTAGTAATGTGGATAGTGAACAAAGGAACTAAATTTGTGTGTAAGGGAAGACTTCTGAAAGGTTTCATTTTTGTTGTACTAACTCAAACAAATATTTATTAAGCAAATAATGGTTTGGTTGTGCCTTAAGAATTATAGTTTGTGTTTGTAAACAATGGTGCCATTATGGAAGATTTAAGACATCTTGTCAATGACATAATCATTGGTTGATGTTTTGAGGAACCTAGTTGATTGTAATAAGTTATTTTCAAGATTTTCAAGGTGTTTTGAAGATCCTTAAGGAATTGGGAACTCTTAATGCTAATTTCAGTATACGAATCAAATGTTTTGTGAAGGGAAATATAGTTGAATAAGTGTGTCAAGAAAGGTGCTGATTTCTTCCTTTGTATTGCATCAGTTTGTGCAGAGGTATTGGAAGGTGTTTGGACCCTTCAGAGGAATGGGAGAGGCTTGGAGTTGTATTAAAGGATGAATTTTGGTGAATGGTTATGAGTTTCTAATCAACTTTATGCTATGTTACAATCAATTTTATGATGGTTAATCTATTTTTTTGAGTCTGACAAAGAATTGAAACCAAGTTCTAATGCTTTGATGAAAATATGATTGAGTTTGTTTGTTGATCTTCTTCAATTTAAGCTGGGGTCAGAAGTACCCTTGATGATTTGTGGATCCTGGTAGATGCTCTGCATCAAGTTTAAAATGGTATTTGGCAAGTGTATATAATGGTAATTTAAAATGTGCATTGACAACCTAAGGTTATAATGACAAACAAAAATGAAAGAAAGCCATAATAGAATGAAAGAAAAATTGTAAAGAATTCACATACCTAAAAAACAAGACAATGAAATGGAGGAGTTTAACCCAATTATGCAGCCTTAGCTTCTTATTTCTTCAAACTCCACAACAATTTGACTTGTTCAAAAGCTTGTTCCCCTCCAAAATTCAATTGTATTTCAGTTTTCAATGGAATTCAAACTTCAATTGATATTATATGTCTTTCAACGTGGAAACTCTGCTATTTCATTCAAAGGTGGTAGAAAGATCATGGAAAAGGTGATGGAATGTGAAAAACATGCTTGCACACTTCACAACATCATCAAAAAGCTTCTTTTTGTCAGAGCATGTGTAGAACTAGGGGAATATGCAGACTACGGGCCTTGAAATCATGCGTATATAGATTTTTTTACCGTTTTAGTGGAGTACAACACGTGCTCATGTTATAACGTGAGCATGTTATGTGAAATATGGTTTTCTTAGTATATTTTTTTTCTCCCTCTTTGTCTTTACTCTCTATCCTAATTCTATATCTATCCCTTGCACCCTTATAGTAGAGGAGATAGAGGTGAGTGTGTTTGTGTGAGAGAGAGAGAGAGGGAGAGGGATAGTGGGAGAGAGAGAGGGAGAGAGAAGGAGGGAGGGAGAGGGAGAGAGGGAGAGAGAGGCAGAGGGTTAGAAATAGAAAGTGGGAGACATGGATATAGATAGGGAGGGAGAGAGGGTGAGAGTGGGAGAAAGAGAGAGTGGGAGAGAAAAAGGGAGATAGGTAGGGAGAGGGAGTGGGAGAGAAAGATGGAAAGAGGGAGGGAGAGGGAGAGGGGGATAAATAGAGAGTGGGAGAGAAAGAGGAAAGAGGGAGGAGGGAGAGGGGAGAAAGAGATAGTGGAGAGATGGAGATAGAGAGGGGAGGGAGAGAGGGGAGAGCGGGAGAGAGAGAGTGGGAGAGTGGAGATAGAGGGAGGGAGAGGGGAGAGTGGGGAAAGAGAGAGTGGGGAGAGGAGAAAAGAGAGGGAGGGAGAGAGGAGAGGATAGAGAGGAGGGAGAGAGGGGGAGAGTGGGAGATAGAGAGGGAGGGAGAGAGGGGAAGAGTGGGAGAAAGAGAGAGTGGGAGAAGGGAAGAGTGGGAGATATAGAGGGAGGGAGAGAGGGTGAGAGTGGAATAAAGATAGAGTGGGAGATAGTGGGAGAGTGGGAGAAGGGGAGAGTGGGAGAAAGAGAGAGTGGGAGGGAGAGAGGGGGAGAGTGGGACAAACAAAGAGGGTTAAGGGATTAGGGTTGAGAGATATACCCTAAACCCTGAACCCTTAAACTCTAATCCCTCAACCCCTATACCATCTTAATCCCTCAATCCTCAACCCTCAACCCTTCAACCCTAATCCCTCAACCCCTATACCCTCTTAATCCCTGAACCCTGAACCCTCAACCCTTAAAACCTAATCCTTCTACCCCTATACCCTCTTAATCCTTGAACCCTCAAACCTCAACCCTTAAACCCTAATCCCTCAACCCCTATACCTTATTAATCCCTCAAATCTCAACCCTTAAACCCTAATCCCTCAACCCCTATACCCTCTTAATCCTTGAACCCTAAAACCTAATCCCTCTACCCCTATACCCTCTTAATCCTTAATCCCTCAACCCTTAAACCCTAATCCCTCAACCCCTATACCCTCTTAATCACACGAACCACAGACCCTTCACCTTGACCTAATCCCTCAATCCCTATACCCTCTTAATCTGTCAACCCTCAACCCTCAACCCTTAAACCCTAATCCTTGAACCCCTATACCATCTTAATCCCTCAAGCATCAACCCTCAACCCTTAAACCCTAATCCCTCAACCCCTATACCCTCTGAATCCCTCAACCCTCAACCCTTAAACCCTAATCCCTCAACTCCTATAACCTCTACCCTATAACCTATTAATCCCTCATCCCTAAACCCTAAACCCTTAAACCCTAACCCATAAACCCTCTACCCTCTACCGCCAATCCTCTACCCTCTACCCTCAACCCTAATCCCCCAACCCTTAAAACCACTTAGTAAACTCTCTACCCTAATCCCTCAACCCTCTTGACCCTTAAACCCTCAACCCTTAAACCCTTAAACACTCAACCCTAAACCCTCGACCCTCAACCCTAACCCCTTAAACCCTAAATTGTTAAACCCTCTACCCTCTACCCTCAACCCAATACTCTCTACCCTAAACCCTAATCCCTCAACCCTTATACCGTGAAATCCAAGAAAACTCCCTACCCTAATCCAAAAACCCTCAACCCTTAATCTCTCAACCCCTATAGCCTCTACCCTATATATTGGAACCTCAACCCTAATCCCTCGACCCTATACCTTAAACCCTCAATCTTCAACCCTCAACCCTTAAACCCTCAACCCTTTACCCTATACATTAAACACTCAACCCTCAATTCTCAACCCTCAACCTTTAATCCCTCAACCCTCAATCCTTAAACCCTAAACCCTCTACCCCTTACATTGTGCCCTGAACCTAATCCTTCAACCATATACCCTCAAACCTATACCCTAAACCCTCTACCCTCAACCAAGTAAACCCTTGACCCTAAACCCTTAACCCCAAACCCTTCAACCCTAAACCCTTAAACCTTCTACCCTATACCCTCAACTAAATACTCTCTACCATTGACCCTATTCCCTCAAACCTCAAACCTTAAACCCTAATACCCTAGAAACCATCAACCCTATAGCTCCTCCACCCTAATCCCTCAACCCTATACCCTCAACCCCTATCACTTTCTCTCTATCTATACATCTCACCTCTCCCTCCTTCCCTCCCTCCTACCCTCTCTAATTGTCTCTAGCTACCGTCTCCCTCTTTCTACATACCTCTCATTCAATCAATCCCTACCACCCTCTCTCGCTCCCTCTATCCATCTCTCTTTATGTCCCTCCCACTCCCTCCCACTCTCTCCCACTACCTCTCTCTCCCTCTCTCTCATGTCTCTCCCTCCCACCCCCACTCTCTCTCAGGTCTCTCCCTCTAGAAACCTACCTAGGCAACTCTCTCTTTGTATCTCTCCCCTCTCTCTATCTATCCCTCCAACCCTACTTGGATAAGTCCCTCTCACTCCACCCCCCTCTTTCTCTACCTCTACTAGGTCACTTCCTCTCACACCCTCTCCCTCTCTCAGGTCTCTCACTCACACTCCCTCTCTCTCACACTCCCTCTCTCTCACACTCCATATCTCTCACACCCCCTTTCACTACCTATCTCTCAAGTATCTCCCTCTCACCCCCGTCACACTCTCAAGTCTCTCCCTTTGGCACCCTAACTACATAACTCTCTCTTTCTCTTTGTCTCTCTCTCCCCCCCCCTCTCTCTCCCTCTCCCTCAATTCTCTCTCTCCCACCCCTCCTCTCTCTCTCCCTCCCTCCCTCTATCCCTCCCACCCTACCTAGCTAATTTCCCCTCACTCCAACCCCTTCTCTCCCACTCCCTCTCTCTTAAACTCTCACTTCCACCCCCTCTCCATCTCTCTAGACTCTCTCTCTCTCTAAATTCTCCCTTCATCTAAAGACATACATAAATGCATACATACAAGCATAATACATATGTACATATAATCTTACATCCATACAAGCATACATACATACATGACATACATGTACATACAAATATATCAGCATACATTCAATATATTAGCATTTAACATAAAGGAAGACATAGCGTCAGCGCATTATAACGTGCTTGCGTTATGTCTTAGCTGACATGTTCCCCGCAGAAGCAAAAACCATGTCAAAAGTGAGATATAATGTGAGTGCATTATAACGTGCTCATGTTATATCTTGCTTTGGGAATTCTCGAGCCTTAGGCTTGGTATTTGCCTTGGAATACCAACCCAAATGCTTGGAGGGCATTCCCAACGACCAGAGATGTATTTTTAAAAAATCCACCATATTTCTCATAATCGAGTTCGTGCTCACCGTCAGGATTGCACGTGGTTCAATATCAAAAAAATATAACACATGGGTAATGTTGGGTTATCTCTTAGCTATCAAACGATCTAATTTTTTTCACTTTCTGAAAATGTTAAGTATTTCATCCATAATTTATTTTTTCTATATGTCTTTTTTTTGCCAAAAAGAAGTGTTTGGTATTTTCTTCGTTATAAATTAACCGTTCATCAATTTTTCAAATAAATTACATTTTTAGAAACTAGACTCCATTCTACAAAATTAAAAAGAAATCAATTAGTTTCCAAAAATTTTAGGGGTAGCACGGCCAAAATTCTATTTTCAAGAAATGTCCACTTCACAAATTAGTAAAAAGTCAAATATTCATTAAAAAATTATCAGAAAAATTATGCATCAACTACATACTATTAGCTAACATCTAACCGTTGCAATTTTAAAAATACTAAATAAAATATTCACCGTACGAGGGTCATACAAGAGTTGCTATGTTATATTTTTCTGACAAAAACAACACCAAATTGTGTACATCCCTCGTTTGAACCCCTTAATCTCAACCATTTTCAAAATAAATTAGTAGTTTAGAAAGTAGACTCGGAGCACTTGAATCCTTCTTTTTGTTCCATCTCAAAATTTTGAGTCTACATATCTTCAATTTCACGTCCAAGGTCAGTATTTCTTGATTTCAGAAAAAAGTTGTTCACTTAAGTCCCCTTTTTGGGAACCATCTTGGTGCACTTACCGACCAATTCAATTCAGTTTTATTCTATTCTCTTGAGCTATTATGTGAGATTATTTGTTTGAAGTTAATGATTGTTTATAATTTTGTTGCATAATTTGTAAACACATTAAGGGATCACCCTCTCAGGTCTTGCAGAGCCCAAAGTGTAGGAGGTCTTTTAAAATCCTCGTTAGTTGGTCCAAGTCCTCTAAGCTTCCCTTGATTGGAATTGGCAATTCCATAGGTAGATTAGGAGATAAACCCGGTTTACAATAAAAAAACACCAACAAAATGGTGACTCTACTGGGGATGCACTCAAAAGTTTTGGTTGCAGACGGTGCTGTTATAGAGTCATAAAAATTTTGAATTATTTTTCTAACCATTGCTGAAAATTATTTATGCCTTATAGAGTCATGAGCTTGATAGGTCCAATCTCCTTTTTGGCTGAGTCAATTCTCATGAATGTTTCCAGAGAGTCTGTTGTAATTCATATTTCAATGTAAGTCTGTCTAGATTTGTCCATACTTCATGCTAATTTTATAATACCTCACAAGTTGTGAGTGGCGACTCTAAGATCTATGCACTTGTGTGCATTATTTGAGAAGAACTGGGAAGGAAACCAAAAGATTTGCAGTAGAGATGAAGCAGATTTGAGCTCTTGTGATGAAGTACCCTAACAAGTTTGAGGAAGGAATCCATATGATGTCATATTGTTGGATAAGGAGGTGTTGCAGTACTTATGCTGGTTTTTAATGAATTTGACCTGTGAAGAATTTCCAGTTGTTCAAATTTTTGTCCTCTGCAAAGAGGTGGCGACTCTACCAAAGAACCTAATGAAGATGTGAATATGGTTCAAGATCTACAAATATTTCCAATTAGAAGAACCATTTGCAGCTGCTATAACAATCCTAGGTATTTTTCACTCTTGGTTTTCAAGAAATTCAGTATGGGTAAGTGCACCAATCTGTGACAATTTAGGTGCCAAATTGAAAAATGATTAAAAAAACCCCAAAATAAGGCCTTTGGCGCACGCCAAATGTCCAAAAAGATATTTGGCACACACCAAATGTCCAAAAATATATTTGGCGCATGCCAAATTTGGCGTGCGCCAAATGTCTTTCTAGACATAAAATGCAAAAGTCAGGTTTGGAACCTTCATTTTGTCTTCAACCCACAACTTGAGAAGGAAGATTTCAGGTCTGCAACTCATGCTCGCCAAATCTCCTTCATTCTTTGCATCCTTAGCTTTCCATTTTCCACGAGAATGTCGCCAACATGTCGGAGAGGTCGAAGATTGCAAAGAGGTGTGGATTTTTATTCTATTTATTTTGAATTTGATTTGGAATGCAACTTTAAATAGATTTTTATAATAAAACTTTGTTCTAATTCTCAGGGAATGACTCTCCACCTCAAAACATTGAGAATTCACAATCACCCCCTCATCAAGAGCCTCCTATACAAGAACAACCTGAAACCCCTCCATCAATTCATAGGCATCCTCAAGGAACACAAGAAAATATTCAAAATCAAATTGAAAACAATAAAAGACATATTCAATAATTAATTGCAAGATTAACCGAGCATGCCCAAACCCACCCTTATAGGAGAGGGATTGTTGAATCATTGAAGTCAATTTTAACTCATGTAAGAGAAACGAGCGAGCAAATGAATTTTTGGTTAACTAAGAGAGATGAGATGAGGCAGATTTATGCTAATGGTTTGTCATATGCAGATGTCAAAAAACTAAAAATTAGCAAAGCCGAGTTGTGTGCCCTATTTAAAGACCCAAAAACCAATGAACCTTTGTCTTATGCATGCAAGAGGTTCCCCATCAATTGGTGCCACCATGATTTAATTAGAAATAAAATTTGGGAGCGGTGGTGGATGGTATTTGACCAACCTCCATGCAATAACCATGAGGTGCCGCAATACTTTTTGAGGAAACTCCATTGTGAGTTTGTCCTCAATAAAATTCCAAACTATTTTGACATCTTAGACTTTTAGGGTAGAGGTGGGGGCTCCACACATGATAGACCTGTTGCACGACGTAATCCACAGTTGGCACTGAGAGCCTTGGGCAGACCCATGGTGGAGCATGTCATTGTTCCTTCCATTGTTAAGGACAGTGTAGAGGTGGACACGATGAAGTCAATTGGCTCACTCACCCAGACCATTTTACAGTGTGCGATTCCTCTAGTAGAGCCTGGTGTGGAGGAGACATGTAGGCCCCAAGCTCCACCCCACCATTGTGGTGCTTGTGGTGTTGTTTGCACGTACGATTATCAGGGTGATCGTGATGCAGCTACACAACATACGTCAGTTGCAGAGGTGATGGCTTTCACAGATGATATTCTGAATGATACATTCGACATTGACACTCAAGTAAAATGTAGCAAGTTATTTAAATGTTGTTTATTAAAATATATTTTGAAATTTAAGAATAACTAAATTAGTAGAATTTTGTTATGATGAAATTCCAGGGTCACACTGTTCATGAGGGATGCTCTATTCCTACAGACCCTATACATTCTCGATGATGAGTCCATAGGTATGCAACTAGTATTAAAGATATTATTATTGCATTTGAACAGTTGAATGTTATATTTGAATGTTTGTCTCATAACATGCTTTGGATTTCAAACAGTTTCCTGGTGCACCTTCTTCCTCCACACCTCGCAATTCATATCCTCAAACAACATACACTCAGGTAGCCTTTATTCATTAATAGGGTTGTAAATCTATGTTAGCTAGTTTTCATAATTTTGCGTATATACAAATCTAAAAAATTGATGAGAAACACAAACATTGCATTCAAGTATTCCTTGATCGTGTCACATTATGTTCTCCTATATCAAAATGATACCTGAGATATTGTTTCATTTGTAGTTGTTGGCAAGAGATAGCCCTGGTGATGTTGGTGGCACGATGGACCATGGATTTGCTGCAACAATAGCCAGTTCTGATCCATTGAGAGAGTTATGGAATAGATTAGTCGATTTGACATTATATTTGATCTTTTATGGTCTATTATAGAAAATTTTCATGATAATTTTATGTAGTTTAATTTCTATCTTGATGGTTGCTATAAGTGGTTTTCACTCCAGATCGTGGACATGGTGATGCTTTAAATGTGCAAGATGACTATATCTATGCGGTAAGTGATTATATTTTGTTATATGCCATTCCATAATTCAATTTCTATGTTTTAACATCTTTACTTTTAATTGTATTGGTGGAAGGTCCAGAGTGAAGAGAGGAGGAGTAGCGGGCGTGTTCGAAAGACAAGACAAGCAACATTCACTCCATCCATCCAAATTTCGAAGGCAGCACGAGATCTATTTCCTTCCCCTAGAGGGAAATGACTATGTATTAGTGTTGTTTGTTGTATGCCTATGTGGCATTTTGGAACATATGTTTTGTACTATTGAAATATATACGTGATATTTTATGTCCAAATGGCTCCTTTGTACTAAGCCTATATGGTTTTTTGGATATATTTATATACTTTTATCAATATATATCATTGTATGGCCTTTCGGATTTTTTATTAAAGAAACTCTTATTTTGCTACTGCCATTCTTGAATGATGTTATCATGCGTATCATGTAAGTTGTATGCTTGAATGTTGTAGGAATGGATTTTGTTTACATCTAATGCTTAATTAATTATTGTGGAATTCTCAATAAGCCCCATCTAAAGCGTATTGTATAAATAAGATCCATTTGTGGTGCTTTGTATCCTTTGGAATGCTTCAATTACTTGTGCCTCACTGATGTAGAGGCAAGGAGGCTCAAACCCAATCAGTCTGACAACCTGCCTTCAAGGGGCTCCTAACAAGATTAATACAACCTATTTTAAGCAATCTACACAACCTCAAAGCCCCATCAAACCAAAATATTCATTCAACACCTTACCCAACAATCCACCCTTGTAGCACTTTGATGCAGAGCCAAGGTGGGGAAGACTCACAACAATGGAAATGTGAATTCTCAATCAAGAACTCTTCTTCATAATGATTCAGCCTAGTAGGCATCAACCCACCCTCAAGGGTCTCAACTCCTCAACCTTGCAAATGAACAACAAGACTCCACCAAGGCCCTAAAAATACCATCAACATTCATACAATGACAATTGAATCAATCGACAACAATCCCTAAGTTAGATTCATCAAGGTTTCGAAAACTCACATTTGTGACTGGTTATTCTTGTAGTACTCAAAACTTAGTTTTAGCCAGATTTCTCCCAACCTTTCCAAAACACTAGACAATTACAATATTGATTGAGATACCCTTTTTAGGGCTACACAACATACCAAAGAATCAATGGTCTCTCTTTTGGACCGACATAGACTTTCAACACACCTACTTCAATTTTGGCTTCACAATTAATCCTTTTTTTCCAAAGGGACCACCCTTCCAACTTTAGGTATCTATCCAAATGCCTTGGATAGTCTTAGGTCATGGTGCCAAACCTCAAATTTTTTCATTAGTTTGTGTCTACAGAGCCTCTAACTCACAAAACCCAAGAAACCCTTTTAAACCTTAACAAAATCAAGGGTTTTAATGAAACATACAACTCTAGACCTCTCTCAACACTTCCAAAGCCCCAAAAACCTCAAAATAATTCTGCACAAACTCATCAGAACCTCACATAACCCTTACAGGCATTAATTCTTAAAAACCTCTCTTTGGTTCCTCACTTCCATGTTGGAAAACCCTTGTTCAGTCTTAGAACAGTCACAAAAACACCACATAATTATGACTCCTTATTCCAAAATGATTTGACACCCTTATTATAAAATTTTTTCAATCAATCCACCAAGATACAGTACCAAACAATAGGTGGATTGATTGTTACATCACAAATTTCCCCTCAAACCCTTGATTCAGCAACACTGGGACAATCACTGTTTGTGTTGGTTCTCTCTACAAACAAAGAGTTAAGACACAAAATAAAAAATAAATGAATTAGAAAACATATAGACACATCCTCTAAAATTATTAGACCATGAAGAACCTATATGTATGCATACAACACTCAAAAAGATCAAGAAAACAATATTTTTCTAGAAAATTGCTCAAAATTGTGGTGTTTATTGTGTAAAATTGTTACAAAACTTCTTCCACTCTCTCATTCGAGCCTTGGTAAGGATTTTTAAATCATTTTCCAACAACCATATTCTCACCAATGCCCATAAACAACCTTGGGATTAGTTGGTCCCTTAATTACATTTGTTTGTGTTAAAGTTGCTTTGTCAACATTTTACAACTTATATGATTTCTAATTGACTTCTAAGACACAAAAAACCCTTTATTTGCATTATTCTTGATCTCTCAAAGATTATTAGATAGAATAAACCTAAAGACACTAACATTTCCCTATTGATGTATTCAAATAAAAAAAATTGATGATGTGGTGTAGGTGTTCCTGCACCAAACTCAAAACCCGGTCCAAGCCTAATTTCTCCCAACCTTTCCAAAACACGTGACCATTTAAAGATGGATTAAGATACCCTTTTCAGGGTTACACAACATATGCCAAAACCAATAGTAACTCTTTTGGACCAACATGAACTTTCAATACACCTCCCTCGCTCTAGGCTTCACAATTAGGCCTAATTTCCAAAGGAACCCCCTCACAAACTCACCTCTAAACCAAGTAAACTTGAAACAGTCTTAGGGATGCTCATCAAACTCAAGATTCTCCCATTTTAAGAGCCCCAATAACTTGTTCTATTCCTCTACTCACAAACTGTCCTAAACCTTCACAAAAACAAGGGTTTTAAAGAAACTCATAACTCCAGACCTCTCCCAATCCTTCCAAAGGTCCAAACACCCCACAATACCTCTTCCCTAACTTAAAAGACACTCACAATCCCATTCCTTTCAGTATTTCTCAGATTCAGTACTTGATTCCCTTGCTCTCATGGTTGAAACACCCCTGAACAACATTAGAACTTCACACCCCACTGAGTTTATTCATTCTCTCAGCCTCCAAAGTATTCATACACCAAAATAATCATGGTATAGGCCAATCCACTAAGAAACAGGGTTAGAACAGTAGGTGGATTGGCTAATGTGTCATGGTGTTGCCCTCAAAACCCCTAACACAGAAAATAGAGTAGTAACAAAGTTTGCTGATCCCACACACACCAACAGTGGATTTAAACCTTTAGAACAGATGCAAAGAGAGTAAACACATATGAAATAAATTATCCAAAGCCTCAAGTCATGATAGACTTGTGTGGGCTTGCGCAAGGCAAAGAAAATTCAGGAAAACAAAGAAAACTAGTGATCAGTGTTTTCAAGTATATTTTCTTATTAGAAACTAAACAAAATCAACCCTCAACTCAGGTTATTACATCAATATATCTTGATACCACCTTCCAACTACCCCTTGAGCCGATCAACCACCATAACCACCCTTTGTTAGACTTCTAAGATGGCAATTTGCCAATTTTGCTCTTAATTACCATTCATTCACAACTTGATTTTGCAAATACCACCTAAGTGACCTATTAAGCCTTTTGAATACAATTGCAAGGTATTTACATAGCACATAGAAATATAGAGAGCAAATACAATAAATATTTTAACTAATGAATTGTAAAAAATGGATTTTTGTAGTTTATATTCATGTCATTGATTACATTGCATTGCACATCTTTCAAAGTCAAAGCATTACTTCACTTTGCATAACTAATAAGTAGATGCTGATAGATGCCAAAAATTTAATTACAATATAGTTTGAACAAAGTCAACCTAAGCAGTTATGCAATTTCTTCACATTGCATAACTAATAACTAGGAGCAGCTGCCAATTGCATTTTCTTATCATGGCATTCTATGAGACCAAATTTCTTTGAGATATTTTTTCAAATAGCTCCCTGCCTTGTCTATGTTACCACATTTTTCATACATGTCTACCAAAGCATTTTCTCAAACAATTCACTGCCTTGTTGCTATGGCTAAAAGCCTAAAACAAGT
This sequence comes from Sequoiadendron giganteum, assembly GCA_007115665.2. Classification (NCBI taxonomy): domain Eukaryota; kingdom Viridiplantae; phylum Streptophyta; class Pinopsida; order Cupressales; family Cupressaceae; genus Sequoiadendron; species Sequoiadendron giganteum. The sequence continues at coordinate 418,623,667 of CM021107.1, read as the reverse complement.
GATTTTGAACAAGTTATGGATGCTTCAAAAAATATATCAAATGCATAATAGTAAGCAATAGCATAGAGAAGGCAGTGAACTGTTTGAAAAAATGCATCGAAAAAATTGCTTTGAAATGATAAATTTAGTTTGCTTTAACTCTTCTTTAACATTGTATATCTGCTCCTTTTTATAACAAAAGATAAAAAAACGTAAAAAATTGTATAACAAGAGATAAAAATTATCTTTTTTGAAATCAAAAGGCATTTCCATAGCATAGAGATATAGAGAGAAAATAAAATAAAGAGTTTAACTAATGAAATGTAGAAAATAGATTTTTGTAGTTTTTATTCATGCATTGCGCATCTTTCAAACTCAAAGCATCACTTCACATTGCATAATGAATAACTAGATGCTGATAGATGACAAAATTTCAATTACAATATAGCTTTTTACAAAGTCAACCTAAGCAGTTATGCAATTACTTCACATTTCATAACTAATAACTAGGAGTAGATGCTAATTGCTTTAGCTTGTCATGGCATTCCATGAGACCACATTTCTTTGAGGCATTTTTTCAAATAGTTCATTCCCTTGTCTATGCTACAAGATTTTTCATATATGTCTACCAAAGCATCTTATCAAATAGTTCATTGCCTTCTTGCTATGGCTAAAAGCCTAAAATAGATGCTTGGAAAAAATCTATGAAAGCATAATAGTAAGCAATAGTATAGACAAACCATTGAAATTTTTGAAAAAATGTCTCAAAGAAAAGTGGTCTCATGGTGATGGAATGCCATGACAAGCCATAGACAAGGCAGTGAATTGTTTGATAATATGCCTCAACTACTTGCATTTGACAACTTTTTCCTCGAGTGAAAATTCACCACCATAGGAAAAAGCCTCTGAGATAGCGAAAACTGAGCAAGGTTATTATAAAGGGGCCCAACATGATCCCATAGGATCAGATGAAAAGTTTCTAAGCATCACGCTGTCCGAGTAATAGCATGCTGAAGTTCACAACCATTTTGCACTTTGGACCCTTAAGGGATCAATCCGGTTGAACGTAGCTCGGAACGATTCCGCGTGTTTAGGTGCGAAATAGGACCATTTCTAGCGTAAACATACCTATTCGGATGCATTGGAATAGTCTGTTTGGTCACACAAGCTATAGAATGAAAGTTGCCCCACTTTGCAACTTTCAACTACTTGCATTTGACAACTTTTTCCCCGAGTGAAAATTCACCAGCACAGGAAAATGCCTTCGAGATAGAGAAAACGAAGAGCGATTATTGTAGATGGGCCCAACGCGATCTTGTAGGATCAGACGAGAAGTTTCTAAGCATCACGGTGTCCAAGTAATAGCATGCTGAATTTTGCAGCCATTTTGCACTTTGGACCCTTAAGGGATTGATCCGGTTGAACTTAGCTCGGAGCAATTCCGTGTGTTTAGGTGCAAACAAGGACCATGAATAGCCTAAACATACCCACCCAGATGCATTGGAATAGTTTGTTTGGTCACATGAGCTGCAGAACGAAAGTTGCACCACTTTGCAACTTTCAAGTACTTGCATTTGACAACTCTTTCCTCAAGTGAAAATTCGCCAGCACAGGAAAATGCCTTCGAGATAGAAAAAATAAAGAAAGGTTATTGTAGAGGGGCCAAACATGATCCCATAGGATTAGACAAGAAGTTTCTAAGTGTCAATGTGTCCAAGTAATAGCATGCTGAAGTTCACAGCCATTTTGCACTTTGGACCCTTAAGGGATTGATCTGGTTGAACATAGCTTGGAGCAATTCTGCATGTTTGGGTGTGAAAGAGGACCGTGCCTAGTGTAAACATACCTATTTAGATGCGTTGGAACAGTCTGTTTGGTCACACGAGCTATAGAATGAAAGTTGCACCACTTTGCAACTTTCAACTACTTGCATTTGACAACTTTTTCCCCAAGTGAAAATTCGCTAGCACAGGAAAATGCCTCCAAGATAGCAAAAACCGAGAGAGGTTATTGTATATGGGCCCAACATGATCTTGTAGGATCAGATGAGAAGTTTCCAAGCATCATAGTATCCGAGTAATAGCATGTTGAATTTCACAGCCATTTTGCACTTTGGACCCTTAAGGGATCAATCCTACTTAATGTAGCTCGTAGCGATTCTATGTGTTTGGTGCAAAAGAGGACCATTTATAGTGTAAACGTACCCACCCAGATGCATTGGAGCAATCCGTTTGGTCACATGAGCTGCAAAATGAAAGTTGCACCCTTTTGCAACTTTGAACTACTTGCATTTGACAACTTTTTCCCCAAGTGAAAATTCGCCACCATAGGAAAATGCCTCCGAGATAGCAAAAACTGAGAGAGGTTATTGTAGATGGGCCCAACATGATCTTGTAGGATCATATGAGAAGTTTCTAAGCATCACAATGTCTGAGTAATAGCATGTTGAATTTCGTAGCCATTTTGCACTTTGGACCCTTAAGAGATCGATCTGGTTGAATGTAGCTCAGAGCGATTCTGTGTGTTTAGGTATGAAGATAGTCATCATTTCATCAAAGGACAATAGATTTAAATGAAGTTTATTCATTAAGACAAGCATCATCAATGTATGAACACAAGGGAACTGTGAAGGGTCACTGTATATGGAAATGTGCAAATGAAAAGGATAGATTAGAAATTAGTAGTGATCAGTTGTTAAGTACAGTGAGTGTATGATTATAAAGTGCTTGACAATCAAATTCACTCACCACAGTCAATGTCCTATGACTGCCAATTCTATGTCAGTCAGTGTCTCAAGACTCCAAGAGCTATGGTTGTGTATGCAACAATAGGTCCTTATGAATGTGGAGTCTTCAATTAACTCTTTAAATGTAAACCATGAAGCATTACAACTAATTTTAAATGTAATATACAGATTTAATTGAGGCATATATTAAGGAATATACACATTTGCATGTATTAATTTCTCATGATTTTAATATATCAAAAAATATAGTAAGTCAATGACAAATATTACAATAGTGATGGAAGAACATCTTGAAAATCTTCCCATTTGTCAATACTTGTAGCAATACATGCAGGGAAGTAATCCTCCCATTTCCAACACAAATCATGAAATATATTGTACTTGAGAAAAGGACAAAAGGAGTTGCTGCCCAGTTTCATTTTTCCATTCCACCTCAGCTAGCCCAACTATTTGCATTTCAAAATGGTTCAAAACATGTACATCCCCTTCTCCCTACAAAACACATGGGTAGTAGCCTCTCTGTGGTTGTGTAGTATCATAGGAATTTGGTCCACAAAAAACCTGCAAAAGTCTCAATCTTAGACATAGACTCACATAAAAATCATTAAAAGAGAAATAACTAAATAATGTCAGTCATACAACTGATGAGACCTACTATCACCTTCATGCATGCTAGATAAGGAGGTCGATTGAAGGTCCTAATATGGTGATGTGCCCCTTCGCTACTTTATCATCTCTCGATGACCCTACGTATAAATTTCAAATATATCATTGAGAGGCTTAAAATAAAACATGTAGCATATAAGAATCTGATAAATCTAGGAGATGGAAAAGAAAGAGAAGATTTACAACCAGAAAATGCACCAGCAACCAATGTTTCTCATACCACTGAACACTTGCACCAACAACCAATGTTGTTATTTTCTTATATACTTTGACACACTTCACTATTACCTACAGTTACAATCATAAAAGGATCAATGGCAGTCATAAATGCATATGACATCAAACAGTAATCATGAAAAATCCTTATTGCAAGGTGTTGGTCCAAAAGAGTGATCAATAACATGGCTTTACAAATTCAATGTGCATACTTACAAATCAATCCAGGGAACCATCTGGGTCTACTCTAGTCATTATTGTGTCGAGTATTGCCTCGTGGTTAGACTCACGCACTTTCCACAAGTTCTTGTTTGCAGGTCTACCCTTATATTTGATCGAATGAACATTGGTGGCGATGACAAGGTTCGAATAGTGAAGAATTTTCTGATGCGTATCGAAGTCCTCAAACAACCAAACTGCAACATGCTTATCTAGATACCTTTGAAGCCATGTTCCAGTAACAACCACCAAACCTGTAGGATATTCTATGTTTTCTCCATCTATAACTGGGGACTCCAATTTATTTTTGGCCTCGATACAACGACATAGGTAATAATCTGTACCCTCTTCATTGTCTTCATCTTCAATCACCGCATAAACATGCCCTACATTGATATGTTCATGTTATTAGATTTATTTACTGAGCAACATAATAAAACTTGTAAGTAAGATATATTACTTGGTTCTAGTAGGTCCGATACATGATCAAAGTCAATGGATGATTGCATCTCCATGATTTGTAGAGCTGTCGGGAGCTGATAAGTGTCAAGTGGGGTTAGACTTCTTACAGACCATTCGTCAACCCACTCTGTTGACTCGCAATCATTCCATGATTTAATTGTACATGCATAACAAAAGCATGCCATCTTCCTTGTATGGATAGTCCATGTACTTGCATTGGAGCTTCTAAAAAAGTGTAGCTCGCTCGATCCTGTTAGTGTACAACAATCCTCATATTTTGCAATGTTAGTATCATCTACTAAATGAAAAAATCTATGAACTAAAGAATTACCTTCACTACCTGGACCCATTGAACCATTGCACCACTGGACAATTGATCTTGCATCTATCAACTTTACACTGTTTGTGTACTTTCACTCTTCTCATGCTAGGGCTCTTTTGATACATGCACCTTCTCCATCATGGTCCCCATTTCCATGCCTGACCTCTGAGAAGTTTCACATATGTTGAACACCACTAATCCTATGCATCCTTCTCAACCAGTAAAACATTCTGGCATTCTTGAATTGTGATGTACAATTATCTGACCATATGATATGCTGACTAAATGATATGCCCCTGCTAGCCAAATCGACATAAAACATATGAAAGCAACCTTGAACAAACTCTGTAGAATGTGTGCGATCATCACTGATGTAAAAGTGATACTCCCTCAATACTTTCCTATTTTCCTTTGTACTATCATTTTCCTGAATGAATGCTATATGTACAAATATAGTGCAACCTGCACGGAGTTGTAGTACTGTGATTGCACCTCGTTCTGTGGTTGTAGTGTGTAGTTCTCAGCGAAGTCGACAATTGAAATGATATGATGAAGTGGAAATGTGTCCTTGTATAACTTGAACTATGAGTCCAACCATTGTGCTCTGTGTGTATGCGTTGCATAATCATAAACCACCCGATCACGAAAAATGCCCATAAACTGATACACTAGAATCTTATCACTGACCAATTCACACTTCCTTGCTTCTTTCCCATCTTTTAGACTATATGCCACTGTCGTATATTTGACAAATTCCACAATTTTGTCTCCAATTGTGTGTGTACTAGCCATGTGTTGGAAAATTGGAAAATATTGCATGCCACCACAATGATCACATGTGCCATCCAAACATGATTTTTTGTAAAAAAATTGATCATCCTCTCTTTCACATAAAATGGAAGACAAAAATTTCCTTGACAATTTAGATGGAGGCATTATGTTACATTCCTGCAAAACATTGTCAATATGCATATCTACACATATACATCGATAAACATCATAATGGTTAGAAAAATAAATATGAACCCTACAACAACAATTAGTGCATGTGTGAATTAATTTGACATAAAAAGGCTTTAGCATTTCAAAATAACTTTGACATATTTTAATTTCAGGAAACTTTTGTACAAAATCAGCAAAAAATTGGGTTTGAGTGGTATCCAAATAATGCATTGGATGTGGCTCATGGTTTATAATACCAATTATCCTTCTTACAACATCTCTTTGATTAGGAGAGGTCCTTTTTTATCCTTCCAATAATTCACAATTAAAGATCTCAAGCCTTGAGCAATTCTTGTGTCTTTCCGTGGCACTCTACCCGAAAAATGCCCATAACTCATTGCTATTTGGATCCTCCACTATTTCACACCTTCCTTTGGCTCTCATTAGAGATGATCTACTTATTTTCAAAGACTTAATTTCCTTTTTAAGGTTCACCTTATTCATTGTTTGATTGCTTAACAATATTGTTGTCATCACACGTCGTGTGGCACAACTGTCCTTCATGACTGAGGTGGAACCCACGCTCTCGTATGCACTCATCAAGTTATTTACAATGGAATTTTCACTTGAGTCATTCAAAACTCTTAGCCCAAGATCCTTCATGGTGGGCCTAAATTTGAGTTGCCTCCTCCTTTCAACAAATAGTTGGCATCTTCCACCCTCACTTAGCTTCACAAAAAACAAACTCCATATCCTTTCTGCATATCTTTGACATGTACGTTTTGGAATCTTACTAGGCATCCATTTCAAAAAATTGGAATCAATATCAATCAAAAATGTATGTTTTCTATGCAAAACTCTAGGAGGAGTTCTCAAATGTAAATTTGTGTCAATATTAGGAAGGTCAACAACATCAGGGATAGATCGTGTACCTTCAATTGGAGGTGAAATTGATGAAATACCTTGAGATTGACATGTAAACGATGTTGTACCTCCAACTTGAGATGTCGTTTGTGGAGTTCCTTCAAATAGAGATGTGTTTGCTGATGTACTTTCAAAACGCAATGTTTTTGATGGTGTGTCTTCAATTGGAGATGTGATTTCTGATGTACCTGGAAAACCACATGTTGTTTTCAATGTGTCTTCAACTGGAGATGTGCATTGAGCTTCACCTATGGTTGATGATATGCCCCCAACTTCTGTATCCATTCTTGTCCTTCCACGAACTTTCCTCATTCGTGCCCTTTGTTTTACCAATTTGACATCTCTCTTAGATTGCATGGGAATTTGTGGCTGTATGGGCTACAATTCCTTTGCTTCACAAGCTACATTTTTTGATTCTCTTCTCCTTGCATTTTTAACTGCATGTTCTTCTGGTGTTAGAGGCTTCGGTCATTTCCTCGGCATGACCTTGAATGCTACATGTGCACAAACACACATAGAACAAAAGTAAGTAATGCATTTTACAAAAAAATTGATGTAGAGAGGGGTGGAAACCATTCAATACAGAAAATCAATGAGAATAATAAACCTAGGGTATAAATTGCTACCATCTAAATGAAAACTAGAGACTCTTGTGTTTATTTTTCTCAAAACCAAATTTTTGACTATCAACAAAGTCATGAAGAATATGGATTCAAAGAATGGTTTGTGATGCTATATCTTATCATTATTCACTATTTCTTTGGCAATGAGGTTTTCCAAATTAGATGAAAATAATTTTTTTCCAAATTAGTTGAAAAAAGAATGAAATACAGTGAATTCCACTAGCCATGCTGGAAATGGACTACTATAAACAATGCAAATAGAATTCATAAGTAAATTTATGTTAAGTAAATGTCATGTTTTTATTTTTTTGTTTTTCAAACTCATAAAAAATGAACTTTTTTATGCAAATCCCATCTAATTCAGTGTTGAATTCTAAGTCCAATTGTTATGATTAATAAAATCATTAAGGAAATTTAGTTTATATTGTCAAAAACAAACAAATATACTAAATACAAACATTTCAATTTACCAAAATGAATATATTACCTCAGATAATGTAAAATGATGTAGAAACTTCAAAATATCTTCTTCTACGTTGTCTACCATGCAGATTGGTGGTAAAAAGGTGATGGATCAAGCATAGATTGGTACAATATGAAGTCAACTACAGAAAAAAAAGGCGTTTCTGACTTGGATAAAGCATTGAACCAGAAAAACACAAAAGAATGTGTGCCTGAGTCACAAGGTCAACCCTTATTTTTAGCGTTTCAAGGTAAAACCCATTTGGCACTCGCCAAATATGTTCCTCTGAAAAGGAGAGAGAGAGAGAGGGAGTGGGATAGAGAGAGGGGGAAACCTAAGAGAGAGAGAGGCTGGGAGGGAGACACCTGAGAGAAGGAGAGGGAGTCAAAGTGGGAGAGAGGGGGTGGGAGGTAAGTGAGCCTTAATTCCTCAACCCTCAACCCTTAACCCTTAAATCCTAATCCATAGAGACAGAGAGACAAAGTGAGAGAGAGGGAGGGAGAGGGGGTGGGAGGGAGACACCCGAGAGAGAAGGAGAGGGAGACAAAGTGGGAGAGAGGGGGTGGGAAGGAGATACCTAAGAGAGTAGGAGAGAGAGTGAGTGAGAGATAGAGGGATGGTAGAGATACAAGGAGTGCGAGAGAGAGAGACTTGAGAGATAGAGAGGGGGTGGGAGGGAGAGGGAGTACTCAAATAGAGGGATTCAAGAGAGATGGAGGGGATGGGGGGAGATACATGAGATATAGGGAGAGAGAGAGAGAGTGGGAGGGAGATATCTAAGAGAGGGAGAGAGAGAGAGAGGGAGAAAGATAAAGTGGGAGAGAGTAAGAGAGAGGGAGTGGGAGAGAGAGGGAATGGGAGAGAGATAGAGGGAGTAAGCGAGTGACATACCTAAGAGAGGGATTAGGGTAGAGATTTTAATTGGGTTTAAGGGTTTAAGTGTTGAGCGATTAGGTTTGAGGGTAGAGGGTTGAGGGTAGAGAGTAGAGGGTTTAAGGGTTTAGGATTTAAGGGTTGAGGGTTGAGGGTTTAGGGTATAGGGTTGAGTGTTTAAGGTTTTAAGGGTTGAGGGTATAGGGTTGATGTATTAGGGAAGAAAAGGTGGGATGTATGGAGGGAGAAGTGAGATAGAGATAAGGAGAGAAGAGGAGGGAGGGAAAAAGACAGATGAGGGTTGAGGATCCAATGTATAGAGTAGATGGTTGAGAATTGAAGGTATAGGGTTGAGGACCTATAGGGTTGATGGTTTAGGGTATTGGCTTGAGGGTATAGGGTTTAAGGGAGATGGGAGAGAGATAGATGGATGGAGTGAGTGAGAGAGAGACTTGAGAGAGGGAGAGGGGGTGGGATGGAGAGACTTGAAAGAGAGAAAGAGGGAGGGAGGGTTAAGGGTAGAGGTAGAGGGTTTAATGGTTTAGGGTTTAAGGGTTAAGGGTTTAGGGTTTAGGGTAGAGGGGAGAGAGATAGAGGGAGTGATTGAGTGTGTGAGAAAGAGAGACCTAAGAGAGGGAGAGGTGGAGATGGGATAGGAGGGAGAGTCTTGAGAGAGAGAGGGAGGGAGTGGGAGAGACATAGAGGGTAGAGGGTTAAGGGTAGATGGTTAAGGGTAGAGGGTAGAGGGTTTAGGGTTTAGGGTAGAGAGGAGAGAGAGAGAGGGAAAGAAGGTAGAGATATTGAGAAAGAGGAGGCAAGGAGGGAGAGAGAAATAGGTATAGAGGGACAAATAGGTAGAGAGAAGTAGATATGAAAGCAGAGATAGAGGGAGAGGTAGGGATGGAGAGAGAGGTGAGAAAAAACAAAGATAGGTCTAGGTAGATAGAGGTGGGAGGAGATAAAGAGAAGTAGAGGGTAGAGTTAAGGGTAGAGGGTAGAGTGTTTAAGGGTTTAAGGGCTAAGGGTTTAGGGTTTAGAGTTAAGGGTAAAGGAGAGAGAGATATAGGGAGTTAGTGAGAGAGAGAGAGAGGGAGGGAGTGTAAAAGTGATAGAGGGTAGAGGGTAGAGGGTAGAGGTTAGAGGGGAGAGAGATAGAAGGAGTGAATGAGTGAGAGAGATACCTAAAAGAGGGAGAGGAAGTAGGAGGGAGAGACTTGAGAGAGAGAGAGGGAGGGAGGGAATTGGAGATAGATAGAGGGTAAAGGGTAGAGGGTAGAGGGTTTAATGGTTAAGGGTTAAGGATGGAGGGGAGATAGATAGAGAGAGTGAGTGAGAGAGATAGACTTGAGAGAGGGAGAGAATTGAGAGAGAGAGGGGAAGGGAGTTGGAGAGAGATAGAGGGTAGAGGGTAGAGGGTAGAGTTTTTAAGGGTTTAGGGTTTAAGGGTTAAGGGTTAAGGGTTTAGGTTAAGGGTATAGTGGAGAGAGATAGAGGGAGAGAGAGAGTGAGTGAGTGAGTGAGTGAGAGACCTAAGATTCCCTCTCTAGTTCTCTCTATCTCACTTCTCTCTCCTTCTCTCCCTCCCTCTCTAATTTTCTCTATATCCCCCTCTCTCTCCTTCCCTTTATACTTCTCTCTATCTCACCTCTCTTTCTCCCCCCTCTCTCTCCCTCTCTCTTCCTTTCACCCACATGTTCTCTCTACTTCTCGCTATCTAACCTATCTCTCTATAAATCTTTCTCTCTCCCCCCTCCTTCCCTCTCAATCTCTCCACGTTCCTCCTTATCTCTCTACTTTTCAGCTCCATCACACATCTCTCCACCTAGACCTCTCTCTATTTTTGTCTCACCTCTCTCTCCATCCCTACCTCTCCCTATATCTCTCCTTTCATATCTACTTCTCTCTACCTAGTTGTCCCTCTATGCCTATTTCTCTCTCCCTCCTTGCCTCCTCTCTCTCAATATCTCCACCTTCTTTCCCTCTCTAATTCTCTCTCTATCACCTCTCTCTATCTCTCTCCTCCCTCTCTACTCTCTCTATCTCTCCCTCCCTCCCCCTCTTTCTATCTCTCCTCTCTCCCTCCCCTCTTTCTATCTCTCTTTACCTTCTCTCTACCTATATCTCTCTCCTTCTATCTATCTCAACTATCCATCTTTACCTATCCCTCCCTCCTCTCTCTCTTCCACCAAAATTCACTCTACATCTCTCTATCTAGCCTACCCCTATATACCTCATTTTCTCTCCCTGTCTCTTTCCCTCTCTCAATCTATCTACCTTCCTCATTACGCCTCTACTTCTCTCTATCACCTCTCTCCCTCCCCCTTCCCTCTTTACTTTCTTTCTCTCTATCTCACCTCTCTCTCCTTAAATATCCCTCCCTCCCTCCTCTCTCTATCTCACCTATCTCTCCCTCCCTACCTCTTCTTCCCTCTCTCCTACTTCTCTTTATCTCCTCCCACCTCTATCTACCTAGACCTCTCTTTGTTTTTTTCTCACCTCTCTCTCCATCCCTACCTCTCCCTCTATCTCTTCTTTCATATCTACTTTTCTCTACCTATTTGTCCCTCTATAACTATTTCTCTCTCCCTCCTTGCCTCCTCTCTCTCAATACCTCTACCTTCTTTCCCTCTCTACCTCTCTCTCTCTCTACCCTTAACCCTAAACCCTAAACACTTAAAACCCTCTACCCTCTACCCTCTATCTCTCTCCCACTCCCTCTCCCTCTCTCTCTCTCTCAATTCTCTCTCTACTACCCCCTCTCCCTCTCTCAAGTCTCTCTCACTCACTCACTCACTCCTTCTATGTCTCTCCCCTCTACCCTTATCCCTCTACCCTTAACCCTTAAACCCTTAAACCCTCTACCCTCAACCCTTAACCATCTACCCTTAACCCTTAACCCTCTATCTCTCTCCCACTTCCTCCCTCCTACCCCCTCTCCCTCTCTCAAGTCTCTATCTCTCTCACTCACTCACTCACTCGCTCTATCTCTCTCCCCTCTCCCCTTAACCCTGTTAGAACCCAAAATTTCATGAAAATCCTAAGTTCTTTTACCTATTTTAATCGAATATTTTCCTATCTTTTCCATAAAAAAATATTTTTCCCATCCAAAATCATTCAAATTCCTTTACCGTCATTCAAAAAGGCTAAAAAATGACTTATATCCTATACCGCTGCCCTAAACCCTTTAATTTTTTCTCCCCACCACTTTACTGCGGATAGCCTTCAAACAGTCCGTGGTTGTGCAGTAGAGGGTCAGTCTGGCGGTCATCAAACAACCATCACTATACCTCGCATAGTAAAATCTATACCCACAGTAATGCGCTAAACAGGGAAGCAACTAGAGACGATGAGGGTAGTAGCTAACGATCAAGCACAAAATGTTTACCGTGCCACCGCGTACGGTCTAAACATAGACTGCGGTGGCGCAGTGATGGTGAGTCATTGGCGAGGTAGCAGCCAGTGAAGGGCCACTACGGTACCACTGGCAGTCAAGCCAGTGACCACGGTGATTGCGGTGGAAGCGGAGACGGTGAATGGTTAGCGGACTGGTAGTGGCAATGTAGCAGCCGGTAAGTGGTTACTGCTATACCTCAACCTATGAAAATGGTAATTGCGGTAGCATGGTAAGGTGATAAACGACACCGAAGCATTCAAGGTCAAGGTACCATGTCACCATGGGGAGCCATAATTTTGACCTTGGTAAGGCGGTAGAAATAAAAAGGACTTCGCAACAACATATAAAGTTTACCACGTTACCGCGGGTATAGATTTTACCATGTGTAGTATAGCAGTGGTTGTTTGATGACCACCAGGCTGACCCTCTACCGCACAACCGTGAACTGTTTCAAGGCTATCCGCGGTAAAGCGGTAGGGAGAAAAATTTAAAGGTTTTAGGGTAGCGGTAGGATATAAGTCATTTTTTAGCCTTTTTGAACAACAGTAAAGGAAAGTATAAGGTATAAATCAATGAAAATTTAATATTTTGATGGAAAAATATTAAATTTAAATGGGAAAACCTTAGGGTTTTTTAATGAATTTTTAATGAATATTTTGAACTAGAGAGAGAGGGAGCGAGCAGGAGAGAGATAGAGAGTAGAAGGTTTAAGGGTTGAAGGGTTAAGGGTAGAGGGCTAAGGGTAGAGAGGAGAGATATAGGAGTGAGAGAGAGAGACTTGAGATAGGGAGAGTGGGTAGGAGGGAGAGACGTGAGATAGAGAGAGAGAAAGAGAGAGAGGGAGTGGGAGAGAGATAAAGGGTAGAGGTTTTGTGGTAGAGGGTAGAGAGTTTTAAGGGTTAAGGGTAGAGGGGAGAGAGCTAGAGAGACTTGAGAGAGGGAGAGAGGGTAGGAGAGAGAGAGAGAGAGAGAGAGAGAGAGAGAGAGATGAGGGAATGATATATATGTAGGTAGAGAGAGTTGAGATAGAGAGAGAGAGAAGTAGAGAGGGAAAGAAGGTAGAGATATTGAGAGAGAGGAGGCAAGGAGGGAGAGATAAATAGGTATAGAGGAACAAATAGGTAGAGAGAAGTAGATATGAAAGAAGAGATAGAAGGAAAGGTAGGGATGGAGAGAGAGGTGAGAAAAAAACAAAGAGAGGTTTAGGTAGATAGAGGTGGGAGGAGATAAAGAGAAGTAGAGGGTAGAGTGCTTAAGGGTTTAAGGGCTAAGGGTTTAGGGTTTAGAATTAAGGGTAAAGGAGAGAGATATAGGGAGTTAGTGAGAGAGAGAGAGAGGGAGGGAGTGGAAAAGCGATAGAGGGTAGAGGGTTAAGAGTTAATGGTAGAGGGTAGAGGGTAGAGGGTAGAGGGTAGAGGGTAGAGGGAGTGAATGAGTGAGAGAGAGACCTAAAAGAGGGAGAGGAAGTAGGAGGGAGAGACTTGAGAGAGAGAGAGGGAGGGAGGGAATTGGAGATATATAGAGGGTAAAGGGTAGAGGGTAGAGGGTTTAATGGTTAAGGGTTAAGGATGGAGGGGAGATAGATAGAGGGAGTGAGTGAGAGAGAGAGACTTGAGAGAGGGAGAGGGGGTAGGAGGGAGAGACTTGAGAGAGGGGAAGGGAGTTGGAGAGAGATAGAGGGTATAGGGTAGATTTTTTAAGGGTTAAGGGTTAAGGGTTTACGGTTAAGGGTATAGTGGAGAGAGATAGAGGGAGAGAGAGAGAGAGGGAGTGAGTGAGTGAGTGAGAGACCTAGAGAGAGAGAGGAGAGTCTTGAGAGGAGGAAGGATTAGGGAGAGTCTATATATCTCCCCTCCCTCTCTCTCTCAAGTCTCTCCCCCCTACCCCCTCTCACTCTATCAGTTCTCTCTCTCTCAGTCACTCCCTCTATCTCTATCCCCTCTACCCTTAACCCTTAAACATTGAACCCTCTATCCTCTACCCTTAACCATCCCACCCTCTTTCTCTCTCCCAAGTCTCTCTCTCCTACCACATCTCCCTCTCTTAGGTCTCTCTCACTCACTCACTCACTCCCTCTATCTTTCTCCCCTATACCCTTAACCCTTAATCCTTTATCTTTAAACCTTAAAACCTAAACCATTAAACCCTCAACCCTCAACCCTCAACCCTCAACCCTCAACCCTTAAACCCTAATACCTCAACCCCCATACCCTCTTAATCCCTCAACCCTCAACCGTTAACCCTTAAACCCTAATCCCTCAACCCCTATACCTTCTTAATCTCTCAAACCTTATACCCTCTTAATCCCTCAACCCTCAACCCTTAACTCCTAACCCCTCAGCCCCTATACCCTCTTAATCCCTCAACCCTCAACCCTCAACCCTTAAACCCTAATCCCTCAACCCCCATACCCTCTTAATCCCTCAACCCTCAACCCTTCAACCCTAATCCCTCAACCCATATACCCTCTTAATCCCTCAACTCCTCAACCCTTAACC
>CM021107.1:418510706-418609240 GCA_007115665.2 Sequoiadendron giganteum | reverse complement strand
CTTAAAATTAGAGAGATAAGGAGGAAGTTGGAGAGATTGATATAGAAGGAGGGGGGAGAGAGAGAGATATATAGAGGGATAGGTTAGATAGAGAGAAGTAGAGAGCAAAGGTGGGTGAAAGGAAGAGAGAGGGAGAGAGAGAGGGGGAGAAAGAGAGGTGAGATAAAGAGAACTAGAAAGGGAAGGAGAGAGAGAGGGAGATAGAGAAAATTAGAGAGGGAGGGAGGGAAGGAGAGAGAAGTGAGATAGAGAGAACTAGAGAGGGAAGGAGAGAGAGAATGACAAGATAGAGAGTAGAGAGGAGAGGAGAGAGTGAGGGAAGCAAAGAGAGAGAGAAAGAGAGGAGAGGGAGGGAGGGAGGGATAGGTAGGTATAGAGAGTAGAGAGGGGAGGAGAGAGCGAGGGAAGAAAAGAGAGAGAGAAAGAGAGGAGAGGGAGGGAGGGAGGGATAGGTAGGTATAGAGAGTAGAGAGAGATATATAGAGATAAAAGGAGAGGGATGAGAGATAGAAAAATTTAGAGAGGGAAGGAGGGAGGGAGATAGATATTGGAGAGGGAAGGAGAGAGAGATGGACATGTAGAGACATATTTTTTGAGCTCAAGGAAGATATTGTTAGATAAAGGGATGGAGATAGTGAGAGAGAGAGAGGTCTAGAGAATCAGAGATGAAAATGAGTGAGATAGAGAGAGAAAGATGAAATTTGACCTTCTGATTACTGAAATTTGACTAAGTCTAAAATTTTTAAGATCTTCCAAAAACTAGAATTTTCATTATAACTCTTAGAGATCTGAAACCAGTCTCAAACATCCTGCCTATATATACATGAAAAATAAATTAAAGTATAAGAAATTAAATGTCCATATGTAAATGTCAACTTAGAAAGTAAATGTCCATATAGTTTCCCTGATAGAGAAAGCAAAAATCTAGTTCTGTGCAAAGCAGGCCATTTGGCGCTCGCCAAAAGGCCTACTTTAGACCTGTTAATTAACAGGATTTGCTAAATTTTCTCATATTTTCGTTTGTGCTCCCCATCTCATTTGCGCTTCTTTCAATGCAGGTTTATAAAAAAAACCTTGATAGCATTAACCTCTATCTCAGCTATCTAAATATATAATTCTTTTTTCATTTTGATGTAGTTAAGGTTTTGATCAATGGCTTCTATTGTAAATGCCTTCATTTTTGGTCAAAAACCAACATGTGCTAGGTTTAGGATAGATCTTTACACGTTCATCAGAACATGAAACAAATTATGTTTTTTGAAACTAGACTCCATTCTACACATGATTAAAAAAAAAATCAATTTTCGATTAGTTTGCAAAAAAATTGGGGGGGAGCACGCTCAAATTTTAGCTTTTCAGGATATGTCCACTTTCAAAATTCATAAAATATTATATATTCATTAAAAAAAATATCCGAAAGAAGGAGGATAAACTACATGGTGTTAGCTAATTTCTCACCATTAGGATTTTTGAAATTCTAAAAAAAAGTTAACCAAAAAGGGGGGAGCCCTCAGGCGCTATGCTATTTTTTTGATAAAAACAGGACCTATTTTCCCCCCCTCCCCCCCTTTTTGAGACCATTAATCTTCATTAATTTTAAAAAAAAATAGTATCTTAGAAACTAGACTCGGAGCACTTCAACTTTTGTTCTTGCCGCATCTCGAAATTTTGAGCGTAACTACATTTTCTCGTGCAAATCAGAATTTCCTGATTTCAGAAAAAAAGTGGCATCTTAAGAGCCAAAATTGTGTCACAGATTGGTGCACTTACCCATATGGAAACCATATGTGAACATTTTAGGGAAAATTTGGTTCCCTATTAGATGAATTTTCATTATGAAAGGGAACAACAACAATAGTATTTATTTCCATACTTCTGAAATTTAATATGCATCATGAGTAGAGAAGTATGTGTGTTTTGAGTTATGTCTTTGAGAAAGCTGAAGGCATAGGTATTCAATCAATGTTTTAGAATCATGGTTGATTTTGTAAATGATGTAATTGATAACCATGTATGAAGTTGATAGTGATTGAATTTGTATACAAGAGGGTTTCCCTGTGAAATGGAAAGTAAAAGTATGCAGGGAAAACAAGTTGTCCCAAGCCCTCAAAGGGATTTTGCTATTAAAAGATACATGCCATTGGTTTTCAGTGGTATTGGAGGTTTCCTGAACCTAATCCCTAAATATGTTAGAAAGAATTTTCCCATATTCACCGGGAAAAGTTCAGAATCAGCCTCTAAGCATCTACAAAAAATATGGATGTGATTGGGGACTATGAGGTAAATCATGAGGACGTTGTTATGAAACTATTTGTTCAATCCTTGAAGGATGATGCCAGAGATTGGTTCTCATATTTTCCGTCATTTTCTATAGCCTCTTGGAGACAGTTTATGACAACCTTTTTGAGCAATTTGGTGAAAGGGTGAATCCAAGTGAGGTGAGAAAAAACTTTTTGGAGATCCATATAAGTGAAAATGAGTTGGTCCATGTTTTCAATCTTCAATTTGCAAAGAAATCCCAAAGTACATAAGACCGAATGATGTTGAATGCTTGGTCGTGTATCTTGGTGCATTTGACAGTAAGATGGGATTCTTGTTAAAGGATAAAGAGCCTGCAAATTTACTTCAGGCATATCAAACTGCCATGGACATTGAGAACAATTTAAAATACTCTATGATGAGAGGGTATCTAGCTGCAAGTGTTGGTTACCCAAGCATAGCTCATGCTTATAGAATTCAAGGACTAGGTAATGGAAATGATTGTAAAGCTGATAATGCTTTTGCTATTATGATATCTTCATCATCAAAATATGAAGATCATAGTGAGCTCCAAGTTGAATGTCAACATAATTTGGGCATTGTTGATAAAAAGTCTTTTGTACAAGAGTTGTATGAAATGAGAAGACAGGAAGGAGTGAATGAGATACAAAGTGCTACTTCATGTCATGTTGTGACCAACAACTACAAGGCATGTATTTCTGATATTTCATTAGAAAATAGTGACTCTGGTAGTGAAAGTGCAGCCCCAAACTATTGTTATGAGGATTTTGAACATGGTTTGTGTAATGATGTTTTTTCTTGTGATAAAATCCATGATGGGGTTGATGGTTCTGATTGCTTCTCTGAAGACTATGATTGTTTTTCTAAAAGTGATGTTGAAGAATTTTACTCACTTGAAAAATGCAATGATATAAATGTTCATAAAGTCATTTATCCACAAGTGAAAGAACATAGAACAGGTGAAGAATATACCGAATGTAATCTAGGTTCAAAATTAGAAGAGCATGTTCATTGTGAGAGTGATGCGGAATTTGAAGACAAACATGTGTGTGATCAGTATGTTGATTCAAATCACAATGTTGAATATGATGAAGGTGATGATGAGTGTGTGTATGCTCCTTCTCTTCATGTTTATTTGAATGAAGCAAAGATGGAAAATTTTATGATGCATGATGAGCATGATGATAAAATAATGGATTCATCAAGTATGTATATGGATTTTGAATCAAGGTCATTACCCATTGATGATATTGAAAGGCTTGCTAGCTTATGTGATAGTAAGGTTCCTAATTTTGTTGATTTGGAAAATGTTGTCAATCCATGTGTGGAGCAGCCAAGCAGTGAAAATGATGGTGAATCTCATGTTGATGAATGTGAGGTTGAGTGTAACTACCTTTTGTTTGATGCTCCTGATTTTCAGAATGTGCACATGGATATATTTCCACCACATGTGAGAAGCATTGATGTGAAAGAAACTGATGATTTTAGTTTCATTGTTAATGAGGAAATTTTGGTTAGCAATGAGTCTTTCACTTTTGGATCAGCAAACATACTAGTTAGTGTTGTACATGAGGTTACTAGTTCAAAGGGTTCTCTTCCTGATGTCCTTGTTGATGATGATTTGTTTGAGCCTTCACTAGAGGGATTTGGTTTTGAAAGAAATGATGATGTGAAAAATGAATCAGAGCATTGTCTCAAACTTGAGATGAATGTATTTACTCATTCCTTGGATATTAATGATGCATGTGATTCCCATTTCCATGATACCGAAGTGTCAAAAGATGGGCCTAGGTTGCAGTGATCAGTACAAGGATGCTCCTGATTGTGTATCTTTTATCTTTGACGTATGCCAAGATGATTTGCAGGGAACACATCAAATTGTTTATGATAGCTTTCAGTTTGATTTGCAAGTTGACTTTGATGTGCAAATTGATAATCAGAATGAGACTAATAGTTCCAGCCATGTAGCAGAATGAGAGTGTTATTTTTGTCAAGTGGAAGGAATTTTCATAGAATGTGGCAATGTGCAAGATATGGAGGCAAGTTGTTTTTTGCCTGAGAATGATCCATGTGATGAATGTGATAGGTTGTTATCACATGATAATCAGTATTTTGAAAGTATGCCTGACTTTCAGATGTTTAGTGATTATGGACATGTTGATAATGTTGTGAATGATTGCCTGATAGGAGAGGCCAACATGTTTAACCAGGCAGAGGGTTGTGATCAGACTAGGCTTTCATATGGTCTTGATCATTATTTCCAAATCATGCCACTTGATATGAAATCAGAAGATAAAGAAAGTAACAGTGGTATGACTTAATTGATCTGGTTGCCATATAACAAAGTTGAACAGAGAGAAAGTTTCAACTTGCCCAAAGGCAACTTGACACTTGTGTTTGCAAAGTTGCAGTTGTTCATGTTGTTACAGTTTGATGAGTGCAAGCATGAGTTGAGGGAGATCAACTCTTTTTACAAAATTATATTTGACAGAGGTAAATGTTGATTCCCATTTTTTAATTTGGTGACCTGGGGTCATCAGATGAAGTTGAAAAATGAAAGTTGAATCAGGGAGTAGTTTGAAGGCACTTGACAGATTCAGAATTTGGTCTACTCTCCCCAGAGATTTGGAATCTTGCTATGCCCACAGGGGGCATACATCCCCAAATAGAGCCATTGTTGGCACTATCAAATTTGCAAAATTTGAGGTGCCCATTTTGAGAATTTTTCCTTTGCCCTTTTTGAAGAGCACTTGAGGGGTCAGTCTGAGTGACCCACTTTGGAGAATTGGAATTTGAGCCATGTTAATTTCCAAGCAAAACCCATTTGCAGACATGTTTGATTGACATATTTGAATGTGTGTGTCAATTTTCAGCTTCCCATGATAGGTTTTGTCAGGGTTTTTAAAAGCGAAGCTGGAGGGTTTTTGCACTGTTTTGTTGTTTGCAGGTTAGTTTTGCGAAACGGCCTCCTGTTTGAGCTTGGATTTCACAACCAGTTGACTATCATGTCAAAATGAATGTTGTTCTATGTTCTCCATACCTAAATGATCTCGGGTGTTAGTTTTTACAACCTAATGATTTGATTTGCTATTATTAGCAGATCGAAACCAAATGCAGTTTGTTCAGTTTCACATCTGCATTCCTTACAACATTTCAAAAAGGCTAACTTCGACCATCAGTATCTTTTGACAGGTGATGATTCAATAAAATTCCTTTTGCACACGTGCTTAGGGTACCTAAATGAACTTGTATGTCTGATGGCAACTCGCCAGAGGTTGATTTGCTATTTTTACAAATTGGCAGTTGAGTGAGTTTTAATTGTTTTAGAACAACTGTTGTTTCAGAAAAGTTGACCTGAGCAACTTTTCCAATTAATATTTTTCACCTCGTGACTTGTTTTTCTAAGTCGTTTGTTGCATTGCATTCCTGGAATGAATTTCTACAGGTTTGCATATTTTTATTGCTCCGGGGGGTCGTTTGACTAGTTTTCTAGTTTGATTCCTAAGGCAATTTGACAAGTTTTCACCATTTTGCAAAAATGACAGAAAATAGTTTCTGATGGCAACCCAGTTTACCATTTCACTTAAAATGCATCTAGATATTGTTCTGGGATGATTTGAATTCGAAACTTGTTTGAAAATGATTTATTGTTTAGCCGGGTCCACATGGGGACCCGACATGCTCTTGTTGGAGGGCATTCTAGTTGTGAATGGACATCTTTCAAAGTGATCATATTGATAAGGTGAGGGACAGTGTTGACTGTGTTTTCAAATAGTAAGGGTGATCACTAATTCTTCAATAGTAGGTTGTATTGTGAACTGTTCAAAGCTTGTCTTCGAGGCATTCTGGGTGGAATATAATGATGAGTTTATTAAGCATAATAATGGACTTGAGGGTGCCAAACTTATTTTGTTAAATGGTGATGTGCCCTCTAGTTTAGAAAGGTGATACTTGACAGAGGATAAGTATATACATGTATTGTGCAAGTCAGTGAAGAAATTTTGTTCCCTTGGTGTTGCATTTACATTTGTATCTGTCTCAGGGGTTGATTAGTGCCATGGGAGAGGGATTTGGGATTGAGTCAGCAATTATGATGATGGCGCCATGACTATCTTGTAGGCTGAAATGCCAGTTGCAGTTTTAAGGCTCAAATTTATCATGGAGTGGTGATGCTATTTTAAGAGTTTTTTTTTCAATCTATAAGATGTAACTGGAGGGCATGAGTGTTGACAAGGATATCATATGCAGCTTTTGGAAAAAAATTAAACAATCTCCAGAAACAGTATTGGGAAGAAACATAATTGCAGTGGTAAATTGTGGTAAATTCATTTTTGAACTTGACTCTTTGCATAGCTGCTTGTGCCATGAGAGCAGGGATCCTTAAAAAAAGCTCATGCACCATTCACATTTCTTGGAGAGGCCAGATAAGTGTATTTGCAGAGGCCTGTGCTAGATGAGGAGACTCACGTGGCAGGTAAGGTGGGTGCGTCCAGAGGTAGAGGGGCTCGAACAAGATGGAGGATGCGCGACTAGGAAGTAAGAGAACAACCAATGCATCAATAGTCCATTGAAAAGGGTGTTAGTGACTTTCAAGCAAATGCAAGTGGAGGGTGCAGCCAGTGAGATGAAGGGCGCAAATTGCAAGGTGAAGGGAAGCCCACGCTAGGAATAGAAGGCCTAACCAGTTGGTGGTGGGCAGAAGCCGGTAGTAGGATGGAGGAGGTGCGACCTGGAGCGGGTGTCGAGATCCATTAGAGTATAAATCATGTGGGGCGCGCGCCACACTTAGCAAGTACCTGGCAGTAGGGATGAGCCCATGGAATGCAATGATGGCTGGGTACGCACAAAATGGAGGGGAGATCCATGTGTTTTTTGGCTGGGAGGCATTGGAGATTCCCAAGCAAATGCATGACCTGTATTTTGGGCGTTGTTTTCTAGCAGAACATCCATCAAATCATGAGGACTAAATAGGGGCTCGAGCACAATGAGGAAGCTACCGCCATGAATATACCAGAGCATGAGATGTTTTGCAGAGAATGCTCAAGCAAAAAGGAGCGAGAAAAGATTAGGGCAGCTGGGGCGATGAACAAAGATGAAGGAAAATCCAACGGTGGAGATCAAAGGTCAATCTCCAGCCAGATCTCGATCGTTTCCTGGTGGTTAATGATTGCGATGGTGCGGGGAGATGGGAAGATGTGTGGGCCCGGACTTGGAATGCTTTGCATTAATTTTTTTTAACAATGCAAAGTGCAATGTTTAATTGGGTAAAATGGGTGCCCCCAAACAAATATTAAAGGGTTTTTCTTCACGGGAAGGATAAATTTTTTAATATGGGAAAAGATTAAACCGCTGGACAAATATTTTATTTTAAATAAATGTTAAATTGGAAGGAGTTGGGCCTATTTCTTATTTTCTCTTGGGTGTTAAGTTAAAAAATTTAGGTGAAATGAGGATAAGTGAAATGCACGAGGGGAAGTAATTCACATGGTTTTTCATTGTTTTAAATGGAGGAATGTTTTAAATGAAATTTTAAAACATTATAATGCATGGGATTAGGGAAATGAAAATAATATGACTGTGTTGAGTGAAAATCAAATGTGGACTTTGTGCAGCTGGGTAATTTTAAGAGGACCCAATATAAGAGAAATTGTTGGGTAAAGTATTTAAAATACTTTGTATGTGCTGGAAGTTATGTGAATAAAATATTCACTTTAGTGCTATCTGTTGAAGGAATTTTAGCAAGTGGATTAAATATTCAAAGTGAATATACAGAGTAGAATGCAACAAAGGCGCAAAGCAAACACAAAGGTAAATGGATTATCACGGGGGTGGAGATTTTTTCTTCCAGCTGCAAGTAATGATTGCAGGTATACACATGGGCATTTTTTCTATTGGGGAACGAATTGAGCACATGTTTACAAAACAGAATAAAGTTTGTTACAAGGAAATGAAGAAGATGTTTCCAGATCGCTTTTCCTATTCGATTTTAGGGTTTCTTCTGGAATTTCTTCTCCTCTACATATTCTTTTCTCTTCTCATTGTAATAGGTTAGCAAGTAGAAGTCTGGTGTGGAGCTGCATAGCAAATTGTAAAATCTGTAGTTACAGAGGCAATGCAAGTGGGTTTTGTGTCATTTTACTGTAGGATTTGAGTTTATGAGGATTTAGTGTTTCATAACAGTACTGACATTTGAGTTTAACTGATAAATCGAGGCTCATGTCTCTCCTATTTGCAAATGTATTCAAATTTTGAATGAAGTAATCAAGGGTTATTCTTTTGATCTCACTGTTGTGGTGTGTGCAATTCTAGTTTTAGCTTTAATTCAAAAAATTAAATAAACTACTTAAATGAGATTGGAAATTGATATGTTTTGTACAAAGATTTGATAAGTAGTATTGAGCCGAGGTACAAATTGGTGATATTCTAAGGTAGTATAATCAGAGATGTTATATGCTATGTGTTGAAATCTGCTATGAACCAGTAGGTCTTGGTGAATTTGACTCCTCCAATGGATATGGCACTGGTCTGATTTGCATCTGTTCTTTGTGATTCAATGTCTGTTTGTGTTCACTTGGGGCTTGCTACAATTTTAAACATAATGATTATCTTTCACCATGAAGTTGTGTTGTAATTATCTCACGCTCCAAATGGTTGATATTGTTGATGAACAACCAATTCAATTCAGTTTTATCCCATTCTGTTGAGCTATTATGTGAGATTATCTGTTTGAAGTTAATGATTATTTATAATTTTGTTGCAGAAGTTGTAAACGCATTAAGGGATCACCCTCCTGAGTTTTCCAGAGCCCAAAGTGTAGGAGGTCTTTTAAAATCTTCGTCAGTTGGTCCAAGTCCTCCGAACTGCCCTTGATTGGAATTGGCAATTCCATAGATAGATTAGGAAATAAACCTGGTTTACAATAAAAAAACACCAACAAAACCTACACTATAAAAGCTTCTGAAATTTTGACCGCACTCCTATGATTTGAAAATCTGAAGCTGAAATCTGTTGGTTTCATGGGCAACTTAACAATATACCTATTGTAAACTTCATATGAATGTTGTAGATCACAGATTATTTTGAAATTTAAAAAGGTACTTTTGACTGATTCGTTTGATGGTTATGAAAATCAGATTGATAGAAAATAAACCACAAATTAGTTCTTATCTAAAATTTTAGATAAAATCAGATAAACAAGCTGTTTGAATATAATACTGAAACGTCATATTGAAACGCTGAATTGAAATGTCACATTGAACGCTGATCAAGCATTATTAAAACATGGGTTGGAAAAACTCAAAAGTTGCAAAAATGGAGATGGAAATTGGAGTTTGGCAAAGCCTCCCCGATGAAGTTGCGTTGAATATCATAGCAAGGCTACTACCAAGAAGACGTCTTGTGAGATTGAGGACTGTGTGGAAATCATGGAATGAGATGTTGTCCTCGTATGCTGCCATGCAGAGTATACATCCAAACATACATCTCTCTTACTCCTCTGCGTTTCTATTTCAATTCGATAAGATTGAGTTAAGTAAGAGTCATTCATGGGAGAAATATAAGTCCCATACATGGGTGATGGATGGAGATGGAGACTTTTACAAAGTCGGTGAATATTCTTATAGAATAGAAATAGCATCCAACACCATGTTATGCTTGTATGATTATCCTTACTATTATGTTTGCGACGAAATGAGCAGGCCTTTGAAACGCTTCATTGGTACTGAATCTGAAAGGCAATACCCATGTTATATAAAAGCATTCGATAATTCCACTGACAAATTCATCATGCTGAAGGGCGATGCATCAACCGGATTATTTCTTATTCATGTATGGGATTCATCAACCGATTGCTGGAGGTTTAGACGCTCTAAAGGCTTAGATCAAATTAAGGCTTTAAGGCGGGGAGTTTACTACAGAGGAAGATTTTACTGGTTGGATCATGAATCATGTAATGGAGGGGTTGTAGAATATAACCTTTTCGATAGCCACTGGGAAAAGATTTCACCCCACATGATGCGATTTACAAAGATAATACATTTGAAAATTTTCCGTGACATGAATTTAGGAGTGTTGCTAGTGTGTATTGGGGTTTAGCTGGGAGTGATGTCGGTGAGCTAATTTTGGTTGACAGGGAGTGCGGGTTTATGTGGAAACTAGAAAACGGAGAAGAAAACATAAACTCCAAGAGGTGGTGTAGAGTGGATATATGTTTGCCTTAAGAAATTAGACTTATTTAAGTTAACAGCAGCGGATGGACTGTGGTGGTTGGTGGAGAAGGAATCAATATATACGATGGAAGCAGAAGACTTGTGAGAACATTTTCACCGGATGAAATTGATCCACAACTTGCCATGCAAATAAACACACTGAAACATCGTACGTTTAATAACCTTTCGTTAGCCTCGTAAAACACAAAATTCTAACCTAATTTAATTTTTAGGTTAGTTTTTGCTTTACATCTTGATGTATATTGAAGTTCAAATATCATATAAAAGTAAGATGGGGGAATTATACTATGGAGTTCACTTCGGGACTATATGAGACACTTAAAAAAATATGTTGACGAAAACTTTTGTATGAGATTTGGAAAAACAAAAAGATTTTCATAAGAAACAAGCTTTTAATAAAATGTCATAAATACTTTTTAAAAAATTCCATAAAACTTATGTCTTAATATTGACTTTCACTTTAATCTTTTTTGTTTTTTTTTTAATTTGAAATTAGAAAACACTACTTTAAATATGTGATTTAAGATAAATAAAAGTAAATTATGTTACTTACATTCATTCTTTATTATTAAGGATGTAAAAGTTATTATTGACATAATGAACTCAAACCATGTGTGTCTTTTCAATTAGTGTTCTTAGTTATTTGAAATCATTATAGGTATTTTTTTTGGGGGGGGTCTATGTAAGTATTGGAAGACCATTATGATATGTGGGAATGACATCTCTCAGAGTAAAATATGAGGATTGAGAATGATATATATTAAATTGTAATGATTGATTGATTTAAACAAGGTTTGGGTTTTAGCAGCATTAAGCATGACAATTGTGAATGCTTTTGTGGACATGTGTTAGTTTGCTTGGCTAGAATTGGTAAGATTTTTCTACTTTGTTATTAGTTTTTTTGATAAACGAAAGATTGGAATCAATTTAGCAGGAGTATACCAAATTCTCTTGGAAGTATTTCTTCTTTAGTTTACCTAGGCCTTGCAGGAAATCAATTGAGTGGTATCATCTACATTCCTTGGGAAAACTCTCTTTACTACAAGATTTGGATATTAGCAATAACATCCTAACTAGGAACATTCCCCCTTCATTTTCTCAGCTTTCCTCTCTTATTCATTTGTATGGTGATGGATTTATCACTTCAATGGAAGCATGTTTTCTTCATCATTTCAAGCTTCTTATACCTGTCACTAAACTAGTCAATTGTTCCATATGTGTATTAAATTTGGGAAATAGTTGTTTGGAGGGAATCTTACCACATGAGTTCAGTAAGCTAAGTGAATTACATTCATTAAATGTTCATCATAATAATCTCAAAGGATCATCGCCTTCTTTAATAGAAAAATTTTCAAGGCTAAAGGTTCTTGATATTGGGAACAATTTATTTGGAGGTGGAATACCAACATCACTTAAAATATTTTAGAGCTAAGAGTATTGAAGATGAAGTAGAAAAATTTTATAGGTAGCATCCATCTAGAGCTTGGTCAATTGGAAAACCTCCAAATCTTGTTGTGTTCTTCCAATCATATCTTAGGTTCAATTACACACACAATTATATTGTAGAAAGTAGTGACAATAGAAAGGAAAGATGGTTATTTATTGTCCAATTTTACTAAGAGAATGTTATTTCATGATGGTTTAGATATGATTTTGAAAGGAACAGATCAACACTACACATATTATTTCTACTCTCACATCCATAGATCTCTCGAACAACTAATTAGAGGGGGAAGTTGATTTTAATTTTAGGATGCTGAAGGGGTTGAGGATTCTAAACCTTTCAATGAACAAATTGAATGGGACCACATTCCAAATAGTTTTGGAGAAATGAGTCAGATGGAGTCATTAGACCTTTCAAGAAATTATTTTTCAAGACAAATCCCTATATAGCTTGAATTCTAAGTTGTTTGGGTGCACTAAATTTATCAAACAACAATCTTTTAGGAAGTATATTACAAGAATGACATATAACTGTCACATTTGGAGAATCCAAATTTATGGGGATGACCCTTACCCAAAAAAAATTCTTAGCAACAATTTGTTGATCTTCCTCCTCCTATTTCAATTAACAAAGAAAATAAAAGAATTGAATATTCATGGCATAAGATATTAGTGGGATTTTCATATGGAGCAACATTTGGAGGGATAATTTTAGTGATCATGATAGCAATGAGTTGGAAAAGGAAATACTTCAATAAAGTTGATAAGTATTGAAGCTTTTGTTTCCATGGATGAAGAATTGGGCACTATGAAGGGGTTCATCTATAATTTATTGAAATGTTAGAGGTAAACTCTAAGGTTCCCTATTCATTGAAATATTTATTAGAATTGAAACTATTATAATGTTAAAACTCAAAAGGAAATTAGTACAATATTTTAAATAAAAATTCTCATTGGCTCTTCTATCTATAAATTATAGAATGTTTGTAGTACTTTTAAATTGAGAAATGGAATCCTTCTAGTTATGATGATTTCTTGCTCCAATTTTTTTACCAAGGACGTGTTATTTTAAGTGACCTCTCTCAACATATTATCCTATAATGGTTCATAGTTTTTTTCTAAATAAAGACTATATTAGATAATAATTCTTTCTATGATTTAATTTTTGTAATTCTCTAATCTATTACACATTTTTGGGAAGGACCTATTTATAAAAGAGAGCTCTTGTACTTCTTTGAGGAAATGAAAGTTTTAGCTTTTTTAAACTAGTCCTTTTGTTTAGAAATTTTAAAGAAAAAATATTTGCCAAACACATGATACACCACTAGAAATGTAGATCTAAGAAAAAATTGAGGTATAAATAATATGTAAAATGTTAATATTTTTCTATTCACTAAAAAGGTTTGACATATTTTTCTTCTTCATTCAATAAGATGAAATTGTTGGATAGGACAATTGAAAGGGGGGTGAATCAATTGTCATAGATTTTAACCTTAAATTCAATTACCAGAACTAACAAATAAATTGATTAAGTG
Source organism: Sequoiadendron giganteum (assembly GCA_007115665.2). Lineage (NCBI taxonomy): Eukaryota > Viridiplantae > Streptophyta > Pinopsida > Cupressales > Cupressaceae > Sequoiadendron > Sequoiadendron giganteum. Next base: position 418,595,754 of record CM021107.1, on the reverse strand, counting down.
ATTAACCATCAAATGCCAATGCAAAAATATAATAACACCAGATTTATATGGAAAACCCAATGAGGGAAAAAAAATGGTGATTATTAACTCACACTATGGAGAATATCAAAACTGATTACAAGAAGGATCACTACCTAGAATAAGGACTCGTTATCCATAGGGCTACAACCTGAATGGCTCACTGCCATAGAGATACAAAGAAGACAAAGAAGGCATGTTATAGAGAGACAAAAATCCCAATGCAATAAAGGATTCAACCATAATCACTGATCCACTTGCATGAATGATAGAGTTTTCCTTTTGCTCACTGCATCTAGAAACTCAGTGTTAAGCTTCACGTTGATCAACCACACACATAAATCACACTTTTAGAATAGCATCAAATTCACATCTGCTCTCACTTATCTTCCTTCTTTTCTTATGTACACTTTTCATTTCTAGCGTATTTTGTATTTATACAATCTCCAACTTTGAAAAGATACAAAGTTGGCCATCCAACTTCAAATTCAAATTAGGTCAATGTCAAACATCCTAGGGTGGAATTAGAATGAGATCGACCCAAAAACACACTTCACTAGGACCCATAATAGATCCAACACACTTCATGAACTTCAAAGGTAGTGCTTGACACATGGTCGACCAAACTAGTGTAAAACACATAGATCAATTAAGATTGATGCTTCCAAATGTCAAAACCATCTTCAATAGAACTAGGGGAACATAACTCTTGAACCATTAAGAGAAATCTGGACCAACAACAATTCTTCCGGACCTTAGCCAGAACATAGTTCACAAGTACCGAACCAATAGCTGACAACCTATAACTTTCTTTATATATAATTTTCTTAATATCCTCAACATATATATTCAACAACAACTAGTAGATAACCATCTAACCAGTTGACATCAATGACAACACTTTCATTCCTCTTTCTATTCTTGCAATAATCTCCCCCTTTATCATTGATGGCAACACATGATGCGAAAAAACATCAAAGACACATACAAGCTTTGAAAAAACTTCTCAAGAGTTTTCTTTTGCTTCTCCCCCTTCAAAGATCATCTTCCTCATCACCTACTTTCTCTCTCTATTTCACATTCTCTTTCTCTCTTTTTCACATGCTCTTTCTCTCTTTCTCACATGCTCTTTCTCTTTTTTCACATGCTCTTTCTCTCCTCCTTTGACATCACTGGAAAAAGAAAAAAAATATGTTCATTGAAACTTCCTTTGACATGAAAAAAAAATACTCATAATGAAAACACTTAAAAACTATTTTCTCTCCCTAGGAGGTAGCCACCAAAATCATCAATCCAAAAATATAGAACCATGAATTCACCAGACTGATGCATCTCCAAATACATCTTAGTCTGTAAAAGGAGGGGCAATAACCCCTAGCTTGTCCCGAAGATACTCAAAAGTATCTTTAGGAAGAGCCTTTTTAAATAATCCGCAATCTGATCTTTTGTTGAAACATACTCAAGCTTGACTTCATTCTCCATTACCTTCTCTCTCAAGAAATGATACCTGATAAATATATACTTCATTCTCGAGTGCATTACAAGACTCTTTGAAATGTTAATTGCACTTGTATTATCATAGAAGATAGGAATAGGATCATCATCAACATTTTGATATCTTTCAATGTCTCTTTCATCCATAAAACTTGTGTACAACAAGATGTAGTAGAAATATACTCATCTTCAGTAGTAGAAAAAGAGACTGAATCTTTCTTCTTATAAAACCATGCCACCAATCTACATCTAAGAAAGAACAGACCACCACTAGTACTCTTTCTATCATCTATACTTACGTCCCAATCTACATCTATATAAGCACTAAGTGTAAAGTCAGTATCCTTGGGATACTATAATCCATAATCCAGAGTGCCATTCAAATATCTGAATATCTTTTTAACTACAATAACATGTGTTTCCTTTAGATCTTCTTGAAATATAGCCACAAGAGAAATTACATGCATAATATCTAGTCTAATAGCAATCAAATACAGTAATCCACCAATCATATATCTATAATTTCTCTGATTAGTCTTAGGTGAATCATCATCTTTACCCAACTTACAACCAATCACAATAGGAGTACTTACCAGCCTGGAACTATCCATTCCAAATATTTTCAACATCTCTTTCACATACTTAGATTTTGAAATGAAAATTCCTCCCTCTGATTGATTAATTTGTAGCCTAAGAAAAAAATTCATCTCGCCAAACATAGACATTTCAAATTCTTTCTACATCTCTTCCGCAAAAATCTTGCACATCTTTTCATTCCCTCCAAAGATAATGTCATCAACATATAAAACAACAATCAGGATTTTTTCATTTTTAATCTTGAAATATAAATTTTACTATCTATCGTACCTTCGTTAAATCCTTGTTGACTCAAGTACTTATCTAGCCTTACATACCAGGATCTAGGAGTTTGCTTCAATCCATACAAATCTTTCTTCAATCTGCACACTATATCTTGTTGATCTATTAACTGAAATCCTTTTCATTTTTCCATGTAGACCTCTTCTTCTAGTTTACCATTCAAAAATGTTGACTTGACATCCATTTCATAGACTTTGAAATCTTTATAAGAAACCAATTCCAAGAACATCCTTATAGCTTCCATTGTTTCTACTAGGGAAAATGTCTCCTAAAAATATACACCTTCTACTTTCGAGTAGCCTTTATGCACAAGCCTTGCTTTGTTTCTGACAACTTTCCCATTCTCATTAAGCTTGTTTTTGAATACCCATTTTGATCTAATGGTATTTTTGTCTGATGGTCTTGGGACCAATTCCCAAGTTTGATTCTTCTCAATCTGTAAAATTTCTTCTTTCATTGCTTCCTTCCAATGTTCCTCCTTACAGGCTTCACTTGCTGACTTCGGCTCAATCTCAAAGAATAAGCAAAAATTTAATTAAGCAACAACTTTGTTTCTAGTTAACACACCTTCTATATTGGCTCCACTAATTTGACTTTATGAATGATTCCTCTATACATATTCCAATTTTCTAGGGGACATCACCGGAGGATCTTCTTCACTTTCATTCTAGTTTTCTTGCTCATATTTATCATGTTCTTCTACAACTTCTTTTATTCTTGCACAATCATGTTCATCACACATATACCCATCAATATCAATAGAATTATTTACTGTTTCATCAACCTTCACATTCGAGGTTCCTACAATTTTCCTCAATCTTTTTTTCAAACATCTATATTCCTTTCTTTTAGTAGAGTATCCAAGAAATATTCCTTCATCACTTCTTGAATCAAACTTTCCCAAAGTTTCCTCATCTCTTCTGATATAGTATTTACTTTTGAATACCTTGAAATATTTGATTGTAGGGATTCTTCCATGCCATAGCTCATAGGGAGTCTTTTTATTGAATGCTCTTGCTTGAACTCGATTGAATACATATACAGTAGTGTTAATAGCTTCTTTCTAGTAAAATTTTGATAATCTAGCTTCAATGATCATTGACCTAGCAGCTTCTTGAACTGCTCTATTTTTCCTTTCAACAACTCCATTTTGCTAAGGAGTTTTGAGAGCAGATAGTTGTCTCTTTATACCATGAACTTCACAAAACATATTGATCTCATAGGAGGTGAATTCTCCACCTCCTTCATATCTCAAGCATTTAATTTTAAAATTCACTTCATTTTCAATCATAGCCTTGAATCTATCTAATGCATTTGATTTCTCTCTTATAAATGTAATGGTCCATGTATATCTAGAATAATCATCAATTAAAAGCATAAAGTACCTTTCACCAAGTAGACTTTGTATTCTCATAGGACCACAAAGGTTTGTATGAACCAAATCTAGTAAGCCAATAGCAGATTTCTCTCTTGATCTATATTAACTTCTTGTTTTTTTCCCGAACAAGGAAATCTTGCAAATAGCTTTTGTAGGTTTTGTAATTCTTGGTAGATCACTCACGACCTGAAAAAAATTGATTCTTTCCAAGTTATCAAAATTCATGTGACACGTTCTCCTATGCCATAACCAACTATCATTTATCTGAGTCATAAAACATCATCCATCAACACCTTTAAGTTGATAAATTTTCCCTTCATATTTCTTTCCTATAGCAATCAATGTTCTGGATCCTTTCTAGATCTCACATTTCTCATCCTTAAATACAAGATCATATCTTTTTTTGCACATCTGGCCAACGCTCAATAAATTATGCCTTAAACCCTTAACATAGTAAACATCTTCAGTATGATGCTTGCATCAAAAATTACTGAACCTATCCCACATATTTTAGCACAAGTATCATCTCCAAACATAGCCAAATCTTCATCATATTTCTCAAGTTTCACAAACTTACTCTTGTCACTAGTCATGTGATTTGAGAAACCACTATCAACTACCCAAAAATTATTTTCATATTTAGCATGTAGGGAAGAGATAACCATACCTTCATTTTTCTCCTTCTCTTTCTCTTTGTCTTTCTCTGAAGGACCTTATTTTGACTGTATCTCTGATTTATTATAAGTAGGTTCATCCTTAATCACCAAGAACAAGCATTCATTATCATTTGGATCTTCATATTCTAAATCTTCATCTGAAATACTAGCATTCTCATTAACATAGTAAGCTCTATTAATCTTCTTTCCTTTATTCTTTTCCTCATATCTTTTTTTATTCCTTTTAGCTCTTTCGAGACACTTTACAACATAGTGACCATTTTCCCCACAACAAAAACATGTAAATGGAAATTTACCTTCATACTTATCAGAGCCTTTTCACATTCTTCTTACAAAGTTAGCCTTGATTTCATCAAATTTTTCTTCATCCAAATCTTTATGTTTTGTACCTTTAAAATAAATTTCTATTTTACATCCACTTCTTAGATTCGGCTTCTTCATCTCATAAGATGTCAAAAATACTAGCAGAAAATTCTTAGTACAAGTATTTTAATCTATAGTCTACTCAATAGCACTCACCTTCTCACTGTAAGCATTAGGAAGAATTCTGAGAATATTCTTTACAATTATAGTTTCATCTATAGTAGCGCCAAGGGATTGCATTCAAGCCACAACCTCATCCAATCTCTATACATAGGCATTAACATTCTCATCTTTGGACATGTGTAAATGATCAAGCTTTGTTTCTAGATTCTGAAATTTTACCTCTTTTACCCTCTCATCACCATCATGTGCTCTTTCTAAAGCATCCTTGACTTCCTTAGTTGTCTTCAAATTATGCACCTTAATCAACTTGAAATGTACTAGACTATACTTCAAGATGAACTTTACCTTATTATTCGCTTCATGTGCTCAGATTTCTTCAAGTGTACTCAAACCATTAGCAAGAGGAGTGTAGGGTTTCTTATAAGCTTTCTCTACAACATATCGACAATATCCTTCCATCAATACTTTCTAGATACCATAATTAGTTCCATCAAACCTCAGATAATCATAGATCATTTTTTCTAGCCATCTCAGACCTTCCTCAAGTGGATAAGATCTTCACCAAGAAAGATAGATTTGATACCAATTGTTGGATAGGACAACTAAGAGGGGGGTGAATCAATTGTCATAGATTTTAACCTTAAATTCAATTACTAGAACTAGCAAATAAATTGATTAAGTGACTAACCATCAAATGCCAATGCACAAACATAATAACACAAGATTTAGGTGGAAAACCCAATGAGGGAAAAAACCATGGTGAGGATTAACTCACACTATAGAGAATATCAAAATAGATTAAAACAAGGCTCACTACCTGGAATAAGGCTAACTTCCTAGAATAAGGACTCACTATTTGGACTCATTGTCCATAGAGCTACAACGTAGATGGCTCACTACCATAGAGATACAAAGAAGACAAAGAAGACTTGTTATAGAGAGACAACAATCCCTATGCAACAAAAGATTCCGCCATAATCACTGATCCACTTGCAGCATGAATGATAGAGTTTTCCTTATGCTCACTACATCCAAAAAATCAACATTAAGCTTCACATTGATCAACCACACACATAGCTCACACAATTTTAGAATAGCATCAAACTCATGTCTACTCTTTCACTTTTCTTCCTTCTTTCTTATCTACACTTTTCATTGCTAGCGCATTTTGTATTTATACCATCTCCAACTTTGAAAAGATACAAAGTCAGCCATCCAACTTCAAATTCAAATTAGGTCAACACCAAACATCCTAGGGTGGAATTAGAATGAGGGCGACCTAAACAAACGCTTCACTAGGACCCATAATAGATCCAACATGCTTCATCAACTTTGAAGGTAGTTCTTAACACATGATCGATCAAACCAATGTAAAACGCATAGATCAATTAAGCTCAATTCTTCCAAATGTCAAAACCATCTTCAATAGAACTAGGGCACATAACTCTTGAACCATAAAGAGAAATTTGGACCAACAAAAATTCTTTCAGACCTTAGCCAAAGCATAGCTCACAAGTACTAGATCAACAGCTGACAACCTGTAACTTTCTTTATATACAATTTTCTCAATATCCTCAACATATATAGTCCACAACAACTAGTAGATAACCAGTAGGTCGGTTGACATCAATGTCAACACGTTCATTCCTCTTTCCATTCTTGCAACAAAAATATCTCCAAATTTTTATTTTCTTAGTGTTTTACATTTATGGTTTTTGATTGCTCATTGGCTTATCATTCTCTTGAATGTATTTTTTTCTTGAAACATTTTTATTTTAATACTTTAGTAGAATTGATATTTAATTGGATGCAAGATTGCACATAATTTTTTACATTTGAGGTAGTTGTGGAGAAGTTGGAAAATCATTATGGTTCAATATCAAAAATTCATATTAGATTAAATATAATATCATTTGCAGATATATTATAAAATAAAGTGAGCATTTATTGGAATAAAATTATGACTAAAATTTTACAATATGATTAAACATATGATAAAATTATGACTAAAGTCTAATAATTTGAGTATGCTTTTCATACACTCTTTGATCAATTTTTTTTATGACAAAAAAATTAAAAATTAAATATTAATTAAAATATATATTTACATTATATCAAAAATTTAAAATAAATATTAGAACACAAAACAAAATTAAAAAAAATGTAGAAGAATAAACAAAAAAATTAAGAAAAAAAATATAAACTTTAAGCTTTAATTTTTTTTTCCTTTATACATTTTATAATATATTTTTTTTCTATCTTTAAAGTTTCACTTGCTTTCAATTATTTCTTAAACATTCTTTAATTATAAGATTATATATATAATTTTTAAATAAAAAATATAAAACTTAAGAAAATAAAATAAATTAGTTTTATGATTATTATTGTGAGGACGAATGGGCAGGTTAGAGAGGAAGCTTAAAAACATAAGCTAAGGCATATTGGCACATTGTTGACCACTATTCCTAATGTGTTTTTCTTTGCATTTTATTCTCAATGCTTCTGTGGGGTTTTTTGTGGGGTGTTTAGCTAAAATGTGGGGCTTAGGTGAGACTATGCATAGGTGTGGATGTTTTCTCTGGATGATTTTTTAGAGGCTTTGGGGGTTGATCCTGATGTGGAGCAAGTGTTTGGAGATGTGGAGCATGGTTTTTCTTCCTTGATCATTTTTTTCCTAGTTTTCATTATTAGTTGAAGGTTTAGGAGGATTTGAGAAAATGATCTTTGAAGTTTTAATGGGGGTTGACCCATCCCCGTCAATCCACTCCAAAGTGGTTAATTTTTTAAGAAATAATTTAAATGAGGGTGGCTCATCATAGATCTAAGGTCCTTGGGCTCCAAAGGAAAATGAATGTCTAGAGAGGAGTCAGTCTCACCCGATTTTAGTTATTCAACTAGATTCAGTGGTAGATGATGTCAAATATTTATGTAACCATGCTTTAATTTTCAAATTCATGGGTATTTGTGTCTCCCTCCCTTTCTTGGAATTGTGGACTTGTTAGAATGGGAACATAGAGGGAGATATAGAGGTTATGAATGCAACCAATAACTATTTAATGGTGGTGTTCTCATGCATGGTGGATCGAAACAAGAATTTTGAAATAGGTCCATAATTCTAAATTAGGTGAGCATGTTCATCAAACGTTGACATATAGGATTAAATCTAGTAGAGGAGCTTCCATCAAGGTTTTTGATTTGGGTGAGTCCCCCCTAGCTACCACTAGAGTTCTGGAGGAATTATATTATACACATGATTTCTTTGCTTCTAGGAAAACTGGTGGGTCCATCTCAATAGATACTAGATAAGAAGGTAATCTCATATGTTTGTGACTGTGTTGAAATTAATTAAAATCGCCCATTTCTAGATTTAATAAAAATTTAAGTTGGAGCCACTTCATTGATTCAACAACATGACTACAAAGTTCTTCATTTTGGCTATCAGATTTGTCATAATTATGTACATTTGTAGAGGAAATGTACTAAATTTAGCTCATCAGGGACACAAGACAATAGAGCTTCAATCAAGATGCCTTCTCACCCTACACCTCTAAAGGACAAAGGGAAAGTCCCAAGGTAATAGGGGGAAACTGATAAGGAGGTTTGTATCCCTATTAAACATTGTAACAAGGGTTGGGCCTAAAGAGAACTCTCAAGGATAGAAAAGGTCATGATACATAACTAGTTTGAAGCTTTGGAGGACATTACTTAGCATTTCAATGATCTAGGTAGGTTGTACACTAGATTGGATAATGTGGGGAGAGATCAACTCACCGCTAAAGAGGATGGCAATCATAATAGATTAGGGACTGAATGAATCAATTCACAAATGGATACAAATAAAATTTAGGAGATTTTTGGATGTTAGATCTTGCTGAGAAGTATATGTTAGATGAAGAACCAAGCTTGGCTTTAGTTAAGCTGATGAAGGAGGTAGTGGCACATGATCTTGGAAAAGACATTAAAGAGGTACCTACATTGGGTTTCAACAAAAGAACTTTAAAAGGGGGGTTGAGAGAAGTATTCCAAGATAGGGGGAAGAAATAGTAGGATAAAATTAAATTAATGGGGGAGAATTTGGTGGAGTGAGGTTCAGTCAATACTATTGACTCCCATTTTTCTAACTCTCATGAATGATTTCCCTTTCTTAAAAGGAAAGGGGATTGAACACCATCCCTAGACAAAAGAATGTTCAAGAACTAAATAAAGTGCATTCTCCTGATATTGTATTCATTCAAGAATCATAGTTATCAATGGAAGGTACATTTAATGTGGCTTCAAATTTGTGGTGGAGAGGTTAGTGTTAGTGCATTAGGGCACAGGGTAGTGCTAGTGTAATTTTCTATGTTTAGAACCTACATAAGATCTCTCCTCTATGGTGGATATTTGGAAGACACTCCTTATCAATGGTAGCCTAAATTTTTGAATTTGGTGAGGTTTTCCTTTTTTCCAATGTCTATGCTTTGATCGATTTTCCTAGAAAAAGGTATCTCTAGGCTCATATTGGGTATGCATGGTCCCTAGCTCCATTATACCCCTAGATTCTAGTTGGAAATTTTAATTCTATTATCATTTAAATAAAAAGAATGGGAGGATAAATAGGATTGAGCCTTCCTCTTTTATGTTTAGAGACAATATTATTGAGCACATGGAAATAGGGGGTGGTGCACTATCTTGTAGGAGATGGAGTACACACAAGGGGGTACCTCTCCCTATTTTGCTAAAGTTCATTCAAGGAAACCCTAGAGATTTCAATCTAATGTTGCAATTGAGAGAATGGATCTTCTATAAGGTCTCCTAGGGTGTGATTAAAGATAAAAGGGGATTCACCACTAAGCAAGAGCTTAGAAAGAAATAAATCTAAATGATATGTAAGTCTAACTATGTAACTAGGGAAATCAAACTCTAAATTTGAATAATAAACTGAGAATAAATAAAGGGGCGCCTTCAAAACTAGAGATTCTTGAAACAATGTGTGCACTCTTTAAATTTTGACTTTTTTAGAACACTAGGATTCATACACTATTTGGGTCAATTTAGTCCCAGTTTAGGGATTTAGGCCAAAACCAGAATCTATAATTGATAAACCAAGATCTACAGAAAATGTCTAAAAAATTGGTACACTAGGACTTATATGCCACAAGTGGTGATTTAGTCCCAATATAAGGGTTGATCTAGAACTCGGATATCCTCAAGTGATCTTTTGTAGCTTCTCTCCCTTTTGATCTCTGAGTTTAAACTTTGAATTTTGAATTGTAGGTGACTATTCGTGATCTTGCAAGAAAGATGACAACTTTGACAACTTTTGCAACTTTGACAACTTTCTTCAATCTCGCTCTTCAATGGATCTTCAATTTTCAAATCACACATTAAAGAGAGGGAAAAAAAAAATTGTTAATGGATAGTGGTTTTCCTTGGTCAAACCTTGGTTTGGTAATCAAACCTTTCAATTAAATCAAATAGAATAAATGAATGATGAATGAACAAATATGCTATGTTGCAACTCACTAAACCCTTGGAACAAAGGTTGCAATCTTGTATGCAATGGATAGCATGAATATAGATCTTGAATCTTGATTATATGTTATGGATCTTGACTTGAATGCATGTTGGAATCTGTTGGGAATTAAGGTGTCTCAACCTTGTAAATTCCTAGCATGTATTTATTTGTTTTGTAATTAACTGTTTGCAAATAATGTATTTAAGTTGCACATCCTATTTTGTCATTTAATGTGAGTGGACACGATGAGTTGTCACTCCACTTGGAAGATGACTAGGATGGTCAACTTGGTCTAGGAGGTTCTAGGCATCCCACTTTGTGGTAGGAGTTATCTGCCAAGTGTAGACACTTTGGAGAATGTGTAAGGTAATCATGACTGAAACGGTTATGACGGATTCCTATGACAGGTGAAGACATGCAAGACATGCATGCAAGAGCATCTTTGACTAAGGCCTATTTGGGCGCCCAAGGAGAATCTATGACATGTTGTAAGAGAATATGCTATTTATAGCATGTGTATGATAGATTCTCTTACAGCTGTCATAACGGTTATTTTTGGCATATTCTATGATGGTGTAAGAATTGTAAGAGCATCCGTCATTGCCTAAACTTAGGAATGGGCGACCCACTTATGGAATGAATGTTGGGAAAAGTGTCAGGACTTATGACACACTTGGACATGTGTCCCTAGGCATGGGTTTTGGGCCATGCACTCATGTTGGACGCCTATCTCAAGAAGATGCCATTTTGGCCTTGTAAAAGTCTATATAAGCAGTGCTTTGGACGGGAGACATATAGAGTTTGACAGGTACTGTTATGCTGTTGGATTGTCTCCAGATACAAGTGTTGAAGACTCCATGATAGCTTGCATTGCAAGTGTGTTGTAAACAACAAGTGTTTTGATAATACATTGTGCAGGTTTTGGAGTGTGGGGTTTTTTACCAAAAGGTTTTCCCCACGGTAAATCTTTGTGTCACTTCTATCTTCTATCTATCTTTCTATATGTATGTGATTGCAGCAACATCTAAGTTAACATATGTTTAACATTCTGTAATTGTAAGGGTTAAAAACGAATTTGCACTCTCCTCTCCTCATAGATTAGTGTAGGAAACTATAATTCCGCACACCTAGTTTCCTTTCAGTTGGTATCAAAGCTTGATCACCTTTGGTCCTAGTTGTTGGGTAAAGGGTTTTTTGAGCTAATCTAAGGTTGAGTGGGAGTATTGTGTAGAGTATTCAATAACCTTATTGCAGGAAAGAGATGGCAAGTTCTTCATACAGCAAGATGGAGGTGGAGAGATTCACCGGCACGAATTTTGAGCTTTGGAAGCTCAAGATGGAGGACATGCTAGTTGATAGAGATGTTTGGGAAGCTGTCTCAAACAATACTAAACCAGTAGCTATGTCTCAAACTGATTGGGATCTCAAGGATCGGAAAGATAAGGGAATCATAAGACTCTGTCTAGCTGATTCTGTCCAACTGAATGTTCTTGATGAGAAGACTACAAACTCCTTGTGGGAATGGCTTGAGTCTGTGTATCAATCCAAATCTCTGGTGAATAAGTTGTTCCTGAGGAAGAAGTTGTATTCTCTGAGAATGGAGGAAGGAGGATCCATTGCAGACCATCTAAATGCATTTAATATGCTGATTGCACAGTTGACATCATCTGGTGTCAAGATGGAGGAGGAGGATCGATGTATGACCCTGTTATGTTCCTTGCCGGATTCATGGGACCATCTTGTGATGGCTCTCGGAAGTACTATAGTCACTTTCAGAATGGATGATGTGGTGTCTTCATTGTTGCCTGAGGAGATGCGGAGAAAGTATTCAGATTCGGCTAAGGAAGCCCTTGTTGTTCGTGGAAGACCCAAAGACCAATGGAAGAAGAAGGACAAGAAAAATGAGAAGGGTAGATCCAAATCCCGTGGGAGATCCAAGACTCCTGGAAAGACCAAGGCTACCTGTTGGAACTGTGGAAAATCTGGGCACTTCAGAAGAGATTGCAAAGAGGCAAAGAAAAAGTGACCGGATTCAAATTCTAATAGAATCCAAGATGATGGAGATGCTTTCATCGCAGCCTTGGCCACCCATGCATTAGATGATGTGTGGCTAATTGACTCTAGTGCTTCATTCCACATGACCTCTCATCGAAGCTGGTTCTCAAAGTATGAGGAGTTCGATGGTGGAAAGGTGTACTTGGCTGATGACTCTCACCTGAAGATCGTTGGTCGAGGAAGAGTCTTTATCCAATTTCCTGATGGACGAGTGAAGGGAATCAATGGGGTAATGCACATCCCAGACTTGGCATGGAACCTGCTCTCTGTAAGTATGTTGAATGATGGAGGTGTGCAAGTTGTCTTTTTGAAAGATGGATGCAGGATGACTAGAGGAGCTATGGTGCTCGCGAAGGGTACTTAGAGAGGTACTTTGTTTCAGCTAGAAGCATGCACTCCACAGTGCAATAGTTCTTTTGTCTCAAGGAAGAGAGCTGCAATCACTTCATCCCCACCATCTGAACGAGCAGTGAAGAAATCTATTGTAATGAGTTCTGATGGTAGTGCATCTTGTGTACCCAAGGGTGCAAACACTTTGGAAGGAAAACTTCTTGTTGAAAAGACAATGTTGTGGCATATGAGATTTGGCCACATTGTTGAGAAGGGTCTTAGAACCCTGAAGAACAAGAACCTTGTTGAGGGGTTAAATGATTGTAATCTTGAGTTCGAATTTTACGAACATTGTGTTTATGGAAAATAGAACAGTGTTCAGTTTTATTCTAGTTCTCACAAGACTTCTGGTGTGTTGGATCTAATTCATTCTGATGTATTTGGTCCTGTTAATATTCCTTCTCTCTCCAAATCTGTATACTTTGTATCTTTCATAGATGATTATAGTAGGACATGGATTTATTTCCTTAGAAGCAAGTTTGAAGTCTTTAGTCGGTTCAAGGAATTTAAAGCTCTCATTGAGAATCAGACTAGTAAAAAGATTAAATGTGTGAGAACTGATAATGGTGGTGAGTTTTGTTTGGCAGAGTTCGAGAAGTTCTATAAAGAACGAGGGATTGAAAGGCATAAGACAACTCCTTATACCCCGCAGCAAAATGGAGTTGTAGAAAGAATGAATAGGACCCTGATGGAGAAGGCTAGGAGTATGCTTAGTGGAGCAAGCCTCAAACAAAGCTTTTGGGCAGAAGCTGTAGCCACTACTTGCTATTTGGTTAATAGATCTCCTACATCAGCTCTTGTTGGTAAGACACCCATGGAGGTGTGGTCTAGTAAGAAGCCTTCCATTAGACATCTTCATGTTTTTGGTTGTGAAGCTTATGCACATGTGCCTAAGGAGAAAAGGTCTAAATTGGAGAACAAGGCAGTTAAATGTATCTTCATCGGCTACAGTGTTGGTGTGAAAGGGTACAAGCTTTGGGATCCTGTGACTGGTAAGGTGTTGTATAGAAGAAATGTTATTTTTAGAGAGCTAACACCTTCTCCTGTTAACCTACAGCTAGATGAAACAGAAAAGAAAGAAGATGTGGTTTAGTTACCTTCAACCCCTATTGTCTTTTCACGGGTGGAGGGAATTGATTATGGTGAAATATTCTCTCCTATTGCAAAGCTGACATCCATTCGATTTCTATTATCTCTTGCAGCATCTTATGATTTAGAGGTAGAACAGATGGATGTGAAGACAACTTTCCTTCATGGTGACTTGGAGGAAGAGATTTACATGTCACAGCCTGAGCACTACATTGAGAAAGGTAAAGAATCTTTGGTTTGCAAGTTAAAGAAGTCTTTATATGGTTTGAAGCAATCTCCTAGGATGTGGTACTTGAAGTTTGATGCCTTTGTGTTGTTGATTGGATTTCTGAGATCGAAATCAAATCATTGTGTGTATTACAAAGTTGACAATGATCATCTTCTCATTATTGCACTATATGTTGATGATATGTTGTTGATTGGGAAGGGTATGAGTATGATTTCTGATTTGAAGTCCCAATTGTCAGCACAGTTTGATATGAAAAATCTAGGGGCAGCCAGGTATATCTTGGGAATGGAAATCAGTAGAGATAGGGCTAACAAAAAACTTTGGTTAAGTCAGAGGAAGTATTTGAAGACCATGTTGGACAGGTTCAGCATGGCAGATTGTAGACCATTGTGTGTTCCTATTTCTTTGGGAACAAATTTATCTATAGATGATTGTCCAAAATCTCCTAGTGAGGTGGAGGACATGAGCAGAGTACCTTATGCTAGTGCAGTTGGCAGTTTGATGTGTGCTATGGTCTGTACTAGACCAGACATTGCCCAAGCAGTGGGAGTCTTGAGTCGATTTATGGCTAACCTTGGATGGGTACATTGGGATGCAGTTAAACGAGTGTTTAGACACTTAAGGGGTACTTTCGAGTATTCCATTTGCTATCATGGCAATTCCTATGGAGCTTCGCATTCAGTTTGTATTCGTGGGTTTGTGGATTCAGATTGGGTAGGTGACATTGACAGCAGAAGATCCACCAGTGCATATGTGTTCACTATGTTTGGTGGTGCTATCAGTTGGATGAGTAAGTGACAACCTGTGGTCGCTTTGTCCACGACACAAGCTGAGTATATGGAAGCTACTCATGCTTGTAAGGAATCCATTTGGCTTAGGAGATTATGTTCAGATGTTGGTGTTGATGCTGGACAGATTACGATTTGTTGTGACAGTTAGAGTGCTATTTGCCTTGCGAAGAATCCAACTTTCCATGCCAGAATGAAGCACATTGATGTGTAGTTTCACTTCGTGCGAGATATGGTAGAGGATGGAAAGGTAAATTTGGAGAAGGTAGATACAGTGAAGAATGTTGCAGATGCATTGACGAAACCAGTGGGCACAGAGAAGTTTAGATGGTGTTCAAAGTCTATGGGCCTCTCGGCCTATAGAAGTTAAATCTTGTTATTTCCTTTAGCTCTTACAAGGTATTTGACAAGTGGGAGAATGCTGGGAATTAAGGTGTCTCAACCTTGTAAATTCCTAGCATGTATTTATTTGTTTTGTAATTAACTGTTTGCAAATAATGTATTTAAGTTGTACATCCTATTTTGTCATTTAGTGTGAGTGGACACGGTGAGTTGTCACTCCACTTAGAAGATGACTAGGATGGTCAACTTGGTCTAGGAGGTTCTAGGCATCCCACTTTGTGGTAGGAGTTATCTTCCAAGTGTAGACACTTTGGATAATGTGTAAGGTAATCATGACTGAAATGGTTATGACGGATTCCTATGACATGTAAGAGCTAAATAAGGAAGATTCTATGACAGGTGAAGACATGTAAGACATCCATGCAAGAGCATCTTTGACTAAGGCCTATTTGGGTGCCCAAGGAGCATCTATGACATGTTGTAAGAGAATATGCTATTTATAGCATGTGTATGACAGATTCTCTTACAGCTGTCATAACGGTTATTTCTGGCATATTCTATGACGGTGTAAGAACTGCAAGAGCATCCGTCATTGCCTAAAGTTAGGAATGGGCGACCCACTTAAGGAATGCATGTTGGGACAAGTGTCAGGACTTATGACAGACTTGGACATGTGTCCCTAGGCCTGGGTTTTGGTTCATGCACTTATGTTGGACACCTATCTCAAGAAGATGCCATTTTGGCCTTGTAAAAGTCTATATAAGTAGTGCTTTGGATGGGATACATATAGAGTTTGACAGGTACTGTTATGCTGTTGGATTGTCTCCAAATATGAGTGTTGAAGACTCCATGATAGCTTGCATTGCAAGTGTGTTGTAAACAACAAGTGTTTTGATAATACATTGTGCAGGTTTTGGAGTGTGGGGTTTTTTACCAAAAGGTTTTCCCCACGGTAAATCTTTGTGTCACTTCTATCTTCTATCTATCTTTCTATATGTATGTGATTGCAGCAACATCTAAGTTAACATATGTTTAACATTCTGTAATTGTAAGGGTTAAAAATGAATTTGCACTCTCCTCTCCTCATAGATTAGTGTAGGAAACTGTAATTCCGCACACCTAGTTTCCTTTCAGAATCATGAAATCCTACATCACAAATGTTAGTTTAAAAATACACATGATGCATGATGGATTTGGCATGATGCTTGAATCTTGAATATAGCTCTAAAATTCTTTATAATCAACTCTTGAATAATCTTGAATACTCTTGAATTTCTCTTGATCATAAAATTTCTATAATGCTTGAATACTTGAATTGCTAGATTGCTTGTTAGGAGAAAATATGTGAAATAACCTTGTATTATTCTTGTTTATGCCAAATTTCTTGAAATTACAACACTACAACATGACATCATATTTAGCAAAATAAAATCACACCAAAAATTGAATTCGAGATAGGTCCAAGCTAAAGCGGGACTCATATTCCACTTGGGGCATATGAGTCCTAGTAGCCTAATCTTGGGACACAAATTTCAAGAAATATGCCAAATTTAGGATCAGGCCCCGAAACTTAGGTGGGACCCATATGCCCAAGGTAGAGTATCTATCTTTGATCACTAAATCTAGAACACACAAGCCAAAAATAACGAAATTATGATTGGTCACTACATAAGTGTTAGGATTATCCTAAAAAAATGCATTAAAGAAGGCGCGTGGATACAAAATAAGACCAAATAAGGCATAAAGAAGCCCAAATTTTAGCAGGGAGGGCCCAAAAAAATTGTGAAAATGTGAAGGGATTCATTTTTCTACACTACATTTAACCCCCATTTTAGTGAGAGGAGGAACTTGCTACAAACTCACACTAAAGTAGACAAACTCGCATCAAGATGGTTCTAGATGTACCAATGCTAATGAGATAGGACAACAATGATCAAGAGGGTTGTGCAAGCCCCCAAAATCAAGATCCTATGGAAAACCAACATAGGCACAAAAGAATGCACATGTAAATGATATAAGAAGAAACAGAAAGATACAATCATACACTACCAAAGACACAAATAGAAAGAAGAGTGGATCAAACCTCAACTATTTGTCCATCACGATGTGGATTAGATCTAAGTTTTTTGTCCAAAAAATTTACAAGTAGAATACAATTTCCACTATGAAAACCAAACACACACTCACAAGGGCTAGTGGAACCTCAAGATGTCCATTAGGTGAGTGCCTAGCAAGACACATATGCATGTAGTTGGTATGTTCTCACATGGATAAGTGAGTGGCAATGGGAAATTCATGCCAAAGTTCAACTCCCATACGATAACCATACCAAAGCTATACCTCTTGATAACTTTGATATGGCACCACACAATATGAATATCAGGGTTCACGAGGAAATAAAAACTTTGTATGCTCAAGATACCCATGAACAAAAAAGATGGCTCCACAAGTAAGAAAAGTGTGTTATGCAAGGTGGCCATATAATAGATATTGTAAATGAAAAAGTAGTGTAAGGTGCATTCAAAGGATTTTTTCTTAGTTCATATAAGGTCACAACTTAGGGAACATTGTGCCTAATGTCTCCAAGATAGGAGCAATCGAAGAATAGAAGATTCACAACTTAGGGGATGCAGTGTGTCACATCAAGCCACTAAGAGGGATATAATATGCTAAGAGGGATCATGCTCTTGAAGGACATCACACCCAATGTCACCACAAAGTGAAAGATGCATCGAATGAAATAAGAAGACTACACAATGAAACATGAAATGTAAAAGGAATAATGCCAATGTATGCCCCCACTTTAAAGAAATTACTAAACACCATGTTGTGAGCAATTAATTTAAAGTCTAGCAAATGATAAATGATAAAAATAAAAATGACATGAGAACTTAGTTGGAAAGCCCTATGTCAAGTCATATGTTTCCAAATAAATCCATGTCATGAAAAGAGGTTGCCCCCAAAATGAAATCCCAAAATCACATAAGGGATCTGTTGACACCTAAAATTGTTAGGAAAATAGCCTTATGGGAAACTCAATAAATGGGGGGCCAATTGCACTAAACTAACCTCCGATATTTTTAAAGAAGTTGGATCTTCCTATAATGGGGATTTGGAAAGGGAAAAGGAAGACAATATAAAATAAAAACTAATATGAGGTGATGCACCAATATTTATTTGTTTATGCACGATAAACCTTCCTTTTGGATACGGTTTGAGGGCCTATTCAACAATATGCTATGTTCAAGAATAAAGAAAAATAGAGATGAAAATATTAAGCAGTTAATCAAATGAAATAGTATAACTTTCACATACATCTACTAAACAAGAAGAGTCTAAGACATGATCCAAACAGTAAATTTCTATTGAAGTCATAAAAGTTGTAGATAAAATTTATACTTAATATAACAAGTAGCAAAGTATAATATCTTAAATCAACTAAGAAACAGAGAGGCCAAATAATTGGCACAATCTGTAAATCTCAATACAATAATCAAAAACACTATAAAGGCTTAGAGCTTTTCAGTCTCTTTTTTGTAAATTTTGAACCCTTACTCAAAGAGAAAGAGTAGTATATATAGACCACCCACCACCATCGAGCCAGTAACTAAAAATATTCCTAGATACAAGTAATGATACCTATCGTAATGATTTTCTAAAACCGTTGCAATAGAAAGATTCAATTCATCGTACGCAGTCGCCTTCAAACAAGATTTTATTCCTAGCAAATGATGATTGTGGTCCCAAGGAAGAAGCAACAGAACTCTCCAGGTGACACGTGTCACTCACCCATATAGTTGGTTAGGACATGTGGAGAAGAGATGAAGCTTCTCACTCGCTCGTTCCAACCCTTCGATTAAAATCCCCACGGAGCTAACACATGGAGAGGTCTGCATTCAAACACTAGCTATGGGGACCGCTAAAAATCTACCCATGGAATGATGCAATGTGGAACACAAGAAAATCTCTAAGGAGAAACAAAGGAGAGAGGGCTCCCAAAGTGTGGGTGTCTGACACATGGTGAAGAGACGTAGCTTGAAAGAGAAGCAAAGAAAGAATCCCCTTCAATGAGCACACGGTGGACATGTGGAACAAGCGCGCAAGGCCAATGAAAAAGGGGCTGGAGCTTATACAAAAATATAAATATTAACCTGAAGGGAGCTCAAATGATTTTTCAATCCATAGCTTTTGGTGCCTACTTGGGGCATTTCACTTAGGAATGGAAACCCAAAATTTCTGGTTCGCATACCAGAACCCTATCAAGTAATGCAACAAAGTTAAAGCTTTGAGAGTGTGTTCTATAGAGGTAGCCATTCAGCCTCGGAAGGCACTGATGTGGTAGGAAAATTCTCCTATGCCTCATGTAGATTGATAACTTCCTTGAAGGGAAGCTCCATCAAGATCCTCGTGCTAGACTCAAGTTGAAAAAGGAGGCGTGCGATCTAACATGTGCGCCTTCTATGTCTACTACCGTCGGAGGTTGACTAAAACCTTGAAAGGTAGACATGTCCTACTAATTCTCCTCAATCCTCGCTACAATGTGTTTCACCGTGGCCACTGAGTCATTGAAGAGAAAGGGTGAGAGAAGGCTCATTTGAGTCAACTATAAAAATTGCATCTACATTTTGTCCATAATCTGACTTAGTGTTGCTGGAAATTATTAGCCTGTGTGATGGTCACATGACAACAGATGAATTCCCTTGCTTTCTTGGAAGCTGTATTTTTATCTTCAATCCCCACAGAGACAAAGTATGCACATCTACCACCATATACAACTTATCGAGTAACTTCTCTACCTCGAGCCCCTTTTCCGCAATGAACTGGGGAACCCGCTCCATTGTTCTGCACACCTCCTTCCTTAAACTTATGGCATCGGAAATAAATTGAAGTGTTAGTTAAAGGGTCAAACAAGATGGCATGAATTTCTCCCAATAGGAGATATATAGTTGTTGAGCCACCAGAAGGAGATCTAACCGAGGAGCAAGCAATTGGGTAGGTTCTTTCAAAAGACCAATCTCTACCTCCTTTGACATGACAACTTGCATCAACTCCTTAATCCTCTTGCTTGTTGTGAAGAGTTGTTCCTACATATTTTTCAACTAGGCATCCTTAATTTTTAATGACTCTTCAGCTTGGCCTTGAGTTGTACTCTTTTTCTAGAGAGAGATTTAGCTCCCAGAATTCCTTTTCGAATTGAGCTTGCTTGCCTTGGAGCTCCTCATCTTTATATTGTATTTACCACTCTATTTGAATCAACTAGCCCTAGAGCTCCTAGTTTTTTTGTTGCACTTCAATAACCAGGTTGGGATCCTTTGACTGGAACTTTGAGAGCTCCTCCTAAATTTTGGCCTTTTTTGCCAACGCTTGTTGAGATATGCATGCAATTTTGACATCCCTCACCTTCTCCTTTTTTTGTATTACTTCCATTATTTCCTTTATTTTCTTGAGCTCCTCCTCTCGATTCTTTAGTTGGTGACTATGCTTCAAAAATTTAGTAGTAACCACCCACTGAGTCTCCTCTATCAGCTCAACCTTGTCTTGTAGTCGGGTTGTGTGCAGATCGACCTCCATAATATGGATGGTATAATCCTTGGAAATTTCATTTCCCACTATGGTTTGATGGTATTTAGAGTCATGGTTTCATATTGCAATGACCCCTACACTTCATTAAGCAGGTTCTACACATGTGGCTCAACTGGCCTTGCTAAATCTTTCTCTTTTATTTTTTGGGATCTGATAGCCCATGCTACCTTTGTCTAGCTGCCTTGATCAATGAATTGTCTTGGTGACCTAATCAATTCGCTAGCAAAGGGTGCACCAGTAGGAAGAGCCAAAGGAAAAGAAATCATTGCAATCTCATATGATGTTTTCTTTGGCAGAGAGATCGCCAATGGGGAGAATGAGGGAATGCTATGCTAGGGTCTAGCTTGGGAAGTGGCAGGAGGACTCACAAGAAGTGGCAGTAGTGGAGATGCAGAGGATTATAACTGCTGATTAGTTTGAATTAGAGCCAACATGATGGGATGAAAAGGACTTGCAACATTGGGTTGAGATTGGGCTCTAATTAATGGTGGAATAGACTGTGGGGGAGTAAAAGATATTTGTTTGATTTGGGAGAATTGGGAGAAACCTCCCATGGGGGTAGAAGTAGAAAAATAAATGCCAACACTCAATGTGATGGGAGACGTAGAGGTTGCAAGAGAAGAAAAAGACTATGAAGCAAGAAGAGAGGGGAAGAAAGATACCTAAGTTATCACGGAGGTCGATCCTTGGCTCATTGCAAATACTTGTGAGCTTTCCCTAGAAGCTGCATTATTACCCCAATTTTAGGTTTTTCATTAGGCTTGGCCAAGGGAAAATAGAAGGAGAGCCATGGCGGCCTCTTATCATTAGCAAGAATAAAGGCCAGGTCCATAAATAGATCATCTTGATCTACCAACAGTGAATTCCACCAAGCCTCCCAGTAAGGCCGAGAGTTGTGAGTCACTTTAACGTTCAACTCTGCCAAGTCATTATTAGGATTATAATTCCATTTATCACATATTAATACTATCCTTAGATGAGCTAGCTTTGCCTCTAGCAAAACGTGTGTCTTCTTCTTTAACATTATCGTTGGGCCAAAGATCAAAGGGCATCTAAAAAATCATTTATGCTTCTTTCCCCACAAAAGCTGGCATCAATGATTGATAGTTGCTGAAATTCCTCAAGGGCCAAAACCCAACCTGTTATGCATACCAAGAGACGGAATGGTTCCTCGATGAAACTATGCAACTTGAAAAATGACAAATCCTCTACCAAGAACCAATCGCAAGAAGGAGTAAAATATTGTATCCATCCCATCTGCTCAATGGAAAAATGATAAACCTCACCCTCTTTACTAAAATCTCACAAAATCAGAGCCAAGAAAAACTTGGAGAATGCATAGTAATCATGATTTATGGAAAGGAGGGGAATCCATACCGAAACCAACTTTCTTATCCCATTTTCCTCAAACATAACCAAACCCAAACGGTTCCTAAAGAAATCAAGATTCTAGTGCAAGAACATGTGGGAAAGGAGAGAAGAAAACCTGAACCTACGTTGTGTCTTGTATTCTTTGAATTGGCTCAACATTTCTCAAACAATTATTTCAGAAAAGTCATACCAGAATAGTGAGTGATGTCTTTTCAACTGGAAAACCAGACCCATTTGAAACTCCTCAACATATTGATCATTTTCCATATTGCAAACAAAACCCATCATAGAGAAGGCTCCCTATAAGTCTGCATTGAAATCATTGAGCGCAATTGGAAACTATGGCGGCCTTACTCCATCTTCCTTAGCCCTTTTCTTTCCTGGTTATAAAAGTCCAAAGAAAATTTTCTAGTTCTCCAGAAGTTTTTCACATTTTCTATGGTGAATTTCTCCATGCCCTTTTCTCTAGATCTCCTTCTAATAGGAATGTACAAAATATTCCTAATTTCATCCACATTGATCACAATTGTCAATTCTTGGCCTTCGATGGGGTCAGTATCTAGGTTAAAATGTTGAGCACACACATGAACTAGTTCTAGGAAATGGTGTATTAAGGGGACCATATATTGTGGGAGATTGAAAAACCATCGCTTGTACGCAAAACAATCATAGCTATTAATCTTTTTCATCCTTTCGCAGGGCGCTCCCCTAAGACTCTAAGGGTTAGTTTTGACAATGGGATCATGAATTTTATCCCATTCCTTCATTATCAGGGTTTTGTTACTGTGATCAAACTTCTTCTCTATGGACAGAGTATGAGGCCACCTCAGATTTTTAGGAAATCCTAGTGAGGCATAAGAGATAGTGTCAAAAATATTGGCCACTGGCGCTACCAATAAGGCATCCATCAAGCTCTGGACCACCTCTCTATGTGCTTATGTTTGAAGACTCTAGGCCATTTCAAGACTCTGTGAATTTTTGCAACGCTAAAACTTTTGCAACTCAATTTGATTCTTCCCAAAAAACCATGTACTCAAAATCTCTTACAATGAAATGCATAGTCAAGACTCCTTACTGCTATTCTTGTGTATGCAACACTTGCCATTCTCGACTAGAATTGTAGACAATGGTTGTCTTTCCTGTAATAAATTTGGCATATACTGCCAACTCCTTTCGTGCATGTAAAATGAATTCCCACTCCTTTGAAAATAAAATAATTCATGATGACAACCAATCCTCATGTCTTACAGTACCATCCCTAGGGAAATTGAGCCAAAAACAAAAGAGATACAAAAAAAATTGCATGCTTTTGCACTTAATAACCTTGAAAAAAGTGATTAAGCAAAGGGTGTCATAATTACTCAAAAATATTTGAGTTCATCCTTGGAGACTAAGAAATTTCCACAGCTTGACACTTAGCACTTGGCCATGTGAACCATCACTTGTGCCTGCCACTAGTTTAAGTTGATTAATTACCTCCTAATTTTCACATAGCAACTCGTACACAACAACTCCAACTTGGTGGGATTTTTGAGATTTTAACCCTAGGGGAATTCTCAAGTTTAATCTTGATCATCATCATGCTTATCGCACACATGTGCCCAACTTAGGTCTATAAATATACATACAGATATTAGTATAAATTATACTGGTAATTGGGTTTTTTTGGTAAGGGCAATGGATACTCGTCTTAGGCTCACTAGAAATAAATCACAGGTAGATTTCCTAGGTGAGATATCTACCCAACGTTTAAAGCGGATGAAGAAGAATAAGCATTTGCTAGAAATTATTGTTATAAAATAGGTTCTGGGGAGGGATTGCATAGAGTATGAGGACAAGTACAGAGTAAATTCTAACATTTTCTCTTCTTTTTTTGCATCTTTTCTCAACATTCATACACCAAAGTGGATGATACTAAGGCTTGTCAAGGAGATCTTCCCAAAGTGCTACCTCAGAGGCCTTGGCAAAGTCGTGGATAATGCGGCGTATGGCCTTGGTCTCCCCAAAGCTAGTGATCCTCCCCAATATATTGAAGAAGACACAATGTTTCTCTGGGTGCCATTCTTGAGTGGGTTTCACCTTATGACAATTGGAGAACACTGTCAAAGAGTTTCTCACGCCTATGACTTCCTCCTGAGATGCTACAATGAACTACTCTTTTACGACATGGATTGGTACATCAACTTCAAAAATTTGGTGTTCCCACCTCCAATCGTCATTGTTGTTGTGGATGCTCTTGATGCTAATATTGCTCCTAATGCACATGTTGATGTAGTTCCCAATGTGCCTGTTTCTACCAATGATAATGTTGCTCTGGTTGAAGAATAAATTCCCTTCTCTTCCTTTTTGTGTATATACCTCAAAAGGCAGTTAATACACATACTTAAAAAGTATGGCCAAAGAGCCATTTTTGAATTGTAATACCTCAAAGCATATGAATATAAAGCTCTTTTTTGTCAATTTTATGTCTCCTTTGCACTTCTCTACTTCTGCAACATGGGTTCTGTGCCAAAGCTCAAGCCAAAAAAAATATAAAGGAAATAATTACATAATTACATAGTTAAAGTGATTAACGAAGCTAATTGAACAATTTGAGGTGAATTTCGTTGACCAGAATCCCTAATGCTTTTTTTTCTATATTTTCCAATTCAAATTTCCCATGTTAGCCAGGCATAGTAGCTCTCTTGTTGAATTATAGCACTAATTCTTTGTGCTTCTTTAGTTTCTGGTCGGGAGTCTTTTTGTCAAACCACTTCTTGACTACTGGTTGTCAGTTGTTCATGGTTGTCAGAACTTTTCCTCTTTTCTCTTGCACCTCCAACAACTTAGCTAACTGAACCTCCATGGCTTCGTTTTATCCTTGATGTTGTTGTGCGGTGTATGGCATTTTCTTTTGGCATACAGGTTTTGCACCTTCCATTAACTCTATAGTATGTTGGATGATTTCAGGATCATATCCCTTAAGGTTGTTATATGGCCAAGCTACTACTTCTCCATATCTTTCACAAAAATGTATGAGCCATTCTTTATCATGTTGTGGGACACCTATCCCAACCTTAAGCTTCATTCCATCTCCAACTTGGGGGTCTACATAATCACTTTTGTACACTACGAACCTCCTCTTGTTATTCCTAGCATTGTCATAGTCGTATAGGTTTTTGAGAGTGACAAGTCCCTTGGGAAGCTTGTTAGAGGTCTGAGATGGATAATTTTACCTTCATAGGCCTCTATAATCTTCGGTTGGATCTATTCAGCTAATTCTCTTGAATGTTGAATGAATGAGGTGGTGTGTTAATCATATTTGAACACTTGTTGGATCTAGTGATTATCTGGGATAGCAGGTCGAAATATTACTTACACAGAGCACATGTTCTCAATCAACTCAGAAGCAGGGTCAAATTAGGACCTTATTGTTGCCATGTGATTTGCAGTTGCATTCTTCTCTCTGGGCACCACCTGAATATTGAAAGCTTCAAAACTTCCAATCAGGTCCTAGACCTGATGTCTATAAGATCTTATGTAGAAATTCTTCGATGTGGAGACTCCTCAAACTTGATTTACTATTAACTCAGAGTCTCTGAACACCATAATTTGTTTAATGCCCATCCACTCTACAAGGCTTAAACCTTGCACTAGGCCTTCATATTTGGCTTCATAGTTCAAAAAAGAAAACTAAAAGCGAAAAGACTTGAGTGTCTTTTCATTGGATGGGGATATCAAACATATCCTAGCTCTTGCACCAAATTTACATCTTTCTCCATCAAAATGCAACATCCATGGCCTTGAGGCTTGATCCCCCTCTGGTTTCTTCATGACCCTCAGAATCACTTGATCTTCATCATAGATGACATAAGTTCCCAACCCGATTATATGGTAATTTCTGAAAGGATCAATTTCTATAAATTCACTCAAGAATACCTCCTCTTGATTAGTTTTGTCTCCGGTGACCTTCTCATCCTCTAGTAACTCGTTACATTACATTTCATCCCTGGTGATAGAAGTATGAGTAGCCTCAAATTTGATCATGGCTTCATCTACTACATATTTCGAGCGAAAGGGTTCAAATACAATCTGCATTTTAGCTCCATGCTTGGTCCAAAGGATCAAGTGTGACCAATCCAAGGAAAGATATCCACCAATCTTGGAAGTGAACTCCTAGGATAAGAATAGATAGAACATGGGAGGGACATCGATGATCGCGGTATCTTATGGAACAATGATGCTAGGGCAGGAGAAAAGAGTCAAGAGGAGATTCTTGATGATACCTACAGTATCAACCTTAATCCCATCAAGCTGCATAACCCCTTTATTTAAAGTTTCATAGCTAACTCCTAGGGCTTCAGCTATTTTCCTGGGCATGACTATGGTGCTATCACCAGAGTCAATCATAGAATTGTGCAACAATTTCTTACCCGGAATGAGGGTCAAGAAGAAGGTTTTTGGTTTGGACTTACCTTTACTTTTGGTAGAGGGATCCTCTATATTGTTCATGAGGACTTTGTCCTGAGATGACATATCAAATCTCTTCTCCCTAGATGGTTGCTTTTTTAGCTCTATGCTTATATCTTCTAGTAGGGACTTCTACAACAATGAATTTTTCTCTAGAATAGATAAGGTATCCAAAAGAGATACATTAGTAGAAGCTTTCCTCAATTGTTCCACCACATTAAATGGTGGTGGGTTCACATAATTTTTCTCCTTAGATCTTGTTATAATAATCTCCTTACAGGGGGAGATTGTTGTGCAATTGTGGGGGTACCAGAAGCTTGGTCGAGAGCACTTTTGAATCTTCTCTTTAAGAAAGTGTTATAATCTAATTTCACTTGTAGGGCCTTTGATGTGGACGCCTTGTTTGCATTTATACTACCTACTCTTCTTCCATCCATGAGAAGAGAACGTATTCGGGAGTTATATCCATTTCTTGCTCCAGGGAAATCCCTTGCATTTGCGCGGTGAGTACCAAATTCTCTATGTGTGGAGAGGTATATGAATAATCTCCTAAACTTGAGGAAACACCTTGGATGCACTGTTCTGCCACTCTATTGTAGATTTCCACGCAGACAATTTTGAGGCATATGTTCTTTGTTGCAGGGGAAGCACTAGGGGCTGACATCATTAATGAGATTATTTTTACCCGCTACCAAATCTTTATTTCAACTCGGTGGGACATCAAGAAATGGATTAGGTATGAGAACTATCTGATTACTTGGTTGATTTTATGAATTTTCATGCATACCTCCTTGGTACTGGCTCTACTGGTAAGAAGGTCTTTTGCCTTGGTAACTTTGGTAAGATGGCTTCTAGGGCATGGACTAATTCCACTTGATGGTAGTTATTTCATTTGAGATACTTCATAGCAACTCCTTGACATCATTCATGTCATCCCTTGAAGCATAAGATGTAAAAGAGGCATTATGTTGTGTGCTCCAATATGCATACATAGATTAAGGAGGAGCAGTCACACTGATTGAACTTATCTCTGGGGTAGAAGCTGACAATTATTTAAATATAGCCATCGTGGGTTGAGGTGGTAGCTTTCCAGCATCAACAAATTGTTCTTTATTGTAACAACAATTTTATACATGTTTGGCAAGGTGTTCCCACCGAGGGACTGAATCATCATTGAGATGTCGGTATTGATATATTTTAGGTAAAACGTGAATGCCAGATTAGGAGGCGAGCAGATCATTGTTTGGATCCTTTGCTAAGTCATATAGATCCTAGAATTGAGGTCAGTTATGGACTCTTGATGGGATCTCTTGATAGTTACCAACTGCTAGAATAGCGAGGACCGATCTCCATTGTTTGAAAATTGTTCATAAAAAGGATCTTCGAGCTGGTCCTAGGTACCAATAGTATTGGATCCTAGAGTGTAGTACCAATCGAGGGCCTTGCCTTTGAAGGAGGCTGCAAGTAGCCTTAGTGCTACATTTTGATCAATTACGCCATCCACCAAACATATGCCCACCACATCTTTCAGATGTTTGGATGGTGTCTTCGAGATATCCATAGTAAATTTTGGTACAACTTTTAAAGTAGATGTTGGGATATTAGCCCAAATGGCTAGTGCTACAGGTGCTATGAGAGGGATTTTGGTGTCCCATGCCACATAATTTCTATTAACTATTGGCAACATAGTTGGTGGAGGGGCTTAGACATTTAGTAGACGAGTTTGTGTTCATATTATTACCAATGGTGGCACTAGCAAGCCAGGGTTATTCGTAGCTTGGGATCTAGTAACAGGTCTATGGCTCTTACAACCTATTTAAATTTGGATATATTCAATACTGTCCCATCGGGCATCCCAGGAAAAGAACTCTTAACACCTGAAATTGCTAGGAAAATAGCCTTATGGGAAACTTAGTAAATGGGGGACCAATTGCACTAACCTGAGTAACCTCCAAGATTTTTAAAGAATTAAACTCTTCTTGTAATGGGGATTTGGAAAGGGAAAGGGAAAAAAATATAAAATAAAAACTAATTTAAGGTGATGTACCAAGATTTATATGTTTAGGCATGGGAAAACTTCCTTTTGGATACAGTTTGAGGGCCTGTTCAGCAATCTTCTATGTTCGAGAATAAAGAAAAATAGAGATGAAAATTAATAACATTTTATTTTCACAGTCCATGATAGATGTGAGCAAGATTTTTGGAATAACTGTGTGTAAGTTTTTTCATCAACATTTCAGATCATACTCAAGCTCCAGCTAGGGACATGAATCGAAGAGATGAAATTCTTAAGTAGTTAATCAAATGACATAGTATAACTTTTGCATACATCTACTAAACAAGAATATTTTGAGACATGATCCAAACTTTAAATTTCTATTGAAGTCATAAAAGTTGCTAATAAACTACTTAATACAAGGAGCACAGTATAATATCTTATATCAATTGAGAAATAGAGAGATCAAACAATTGGCACAATCTGTAAATCCCAATACAATAATCAGAAACACTATAAAGGCTTCGAGCTTTTCAGTCTCTTTTTTGTAAATTTTGAACCCTTACTTAGAGAGCAAGAGTAGTATATATAGACTCCCCACCACCATCGAGCTAGTAATTAAAAATATTCTCAGATATAAGTAATGATACCTGTCACCATGTTTTCTCAAAACCATTGCAATATAAAGATTCGATTCCTCACATGCAATCACCTTCGAACAATATTTTCTTCCCAACAAATGATGGTTGTGGTCCCAAGGAAGAAGTAGCGAAATGCTTTGGGTGACACATGTCACTCACTTATATAGTTGGTTAGGACATGTGGTGAAGATACAAAGCTTCTCACTCGCTCGTTCCAACACTTCTATTAAAATCCCCATAGAGTTGACATGTGGAGAGGTCTGCATTCAAACATTAGTTGTGGGGACTGCCAAAAAGCTACCTATGGAATGATGAAATGTGGCACATGTGTGGCACTCAAAGGAGAAACAAAGGAGAGAGGGCTCCCAAAGTGTAGGCTTCTGACATGTGGCAAAGAGACGGAGCTCAAAAGATAATCAAGGGAAGAATCCCCATCAATGAGCGCATGGTGGGCACCTAGAGCAAGTGTGCAAGGCCGATGAAAAAGGGGTCGAGGCTTATGCAAAAATATCAATATTAACACAAAGGGATCTCAAAGGATTTTTCAATCCATAGGATCCATGGAATCGGGGTCAGTATGTCTTTGTTGCAATATTTTTAGAGAGGTCAAAACTGTCATCATTCCCCAAATACTCATGGAACAGGAAGAATGACACAAAGAGAGCAAAAACAAAGAAAACTCTTTCAGCTCAACATGGAAGAGACCTAAATTTCTCAACGCATTACATCATCCCTAAAAGGAAAACACAAGAAAAATAAAAGATAAAGGAAAATATTTTGGGTCAACATAGAAGAGACCTAAATGTCTTGATGCCTTGTGTAATCCCTAAAAGGAAAACACAAGACATAGAAAAGATAAAGGATAAAATGTTTATGAAATAGAGAAGAATGTAGATACATATAAAGGAATGCACAAAGAGAGAGGTGCATCAAACATAACAGTACAAGGAGACCACATTACGTGCAATCACACACACAACCTAAAAAAGAAAACAAAGACATGACTAGTAAGGCACATGTGATTCAACCTATTAGTAGGTCATTTGCATCCTAATCTTGTACATCATATATGTAGGGCAGAAAACTAGCCAAAGGGACAACATCAAATGTGTTACTAGGACAAGGCTATCTAATTCTTGCCCCCACTGTGTGCAAGTCAAGAATGAACTCACATAGGTGGTGAGAAAGAGCTCCTTTCATTTTAAAATGATTTGAAGTGAATGTTAAAACATACAATAGTGAGAATATTAGGATCCTAAAACTATTATATGGCAAGGAGTGAAAATACATGCTTTAAGGGATTATGTCTATGATATCAAACTTTTAAATATTTGTTTTAAAGCATGACACTCATCAGTACTCTGTCCAAGAACTATATGGTATCGATAGTGTGATGTGTTTGTATTTTAAGGATTTGGATTTTGATTCTCTCGAATGGGGTGTAATGTAAGTATTCCTTGACTTAGAAGTATGTGTAAGGTTCTTTCAGTTTTAGATGGTGGACAAGGGAATTTCAACTTCTTTAGTTTACAAGGCGTTCATTGCTAGCTAGATTCACCAACTTCTAAAGGAGGAGGACCTAAGATGATCCTATCACCCTTATCATCATTATGAGGTGTAGGTTGTTCTTGAGGAAGGAGGACACTTATGTTGGGAGGAGGACCTTGATATCCTATCCATTTTATATCTTCAGTTGGTATTTTATCTAGGAGTTGATGGATTTCATGTTCGCTTGTTGTATCATATCCTTATTTACTTAAGATCATAAATCCTTTTTCATATGTATCTTTGAGGTTAATTGATGTGTTGGTTACCTTGTTAACATAGGATTGTTGCACTTTATTAGAGGAACCAAGATTACTTATTGTAGGGAGGTTAGGTTCATTTTGCATCTTGGTTTCAAGATGTAAAAGACAAAACATCTCAAGTGGTGGGATGGTGGGAGGTGTTGGTTGTTTCGTTGAAGGATAAAAGAATTCATTAGTCTCAAGGTTGTTAAGGCAATTATTTATGAAGTTGTTCATGTTGTCATCATCTTCTCCAATAATATCAACATCACGAGGAGGACATGCATTAAGATTTGATTGAGCATGAGTGAGTTAAATTTTATTAGGGTCATTTCCAAAAGCACAACTTGACACATCCACTAATGATTTCAAGGACATTAATAATTTACCAAAGAACATATCCTTGATTAAACACAATGTAATGAATTAGAATTAAATGCAATTTTTAGATTATACACAAGGTAATTTTTTATTACATTATGTAAAAATCTGAAAATGAAATGTTGTAAATGCAATTTTGAAATTAAGTAATGCACAAAATGAACCAAATTAAGCTAGCTGGAATGAAATGAATGAAACAGAAACTCGATAATATTAAACCAAAATCTAACAACAACAAAAAGAAACATAAAAGCAATGTTTTCAATGTTGTAAAATGTAGTTTCAGGTCTAACATGGGACTAAATCACCCAGAGGGGTGTATGAGTCCCAATTAAGGTTTTTTAAGCGTTCAAATGCTAAAAAACTATAGTAATGGAAAAAGAAGCATTTTTTTTGCTTGCTTGATAATTGACCTTAAATCAAGACTAATGATGTCTCGAGGTGGTGTTATAAGGTGTTGTACACATTCACACTATTCTAGGACCTTTATTTAACTAAAAAAATCCTTAATTGGTCCTTTGCAAAGGTGTTGTAAAGTGTTGTAACACATTTTCACACTTTTCTAGCATATATTTTCTTAATTAAGCCTAATGGGCCTTTTTTCAATAAAAATGTACATAAGGTGTACCTTTTTTAGGTTTTGTAAAGTGTCTTAAATCACTTTCACACTTATCATGTGGTCTTAATTCATTGTGGTTAATTGAATTTATTAACCCCCTTTTTAGGCCTTAATTTTGACACCTCTCGAGCATCTTTCCTGACAATCATAAATTAAATATAAAATTATTTCATTGGGAAAAGTCTAGTCCTGGTAAGTTGAGCCAGGAACCATTCATCCTTCATGGTGGATGGGTCCTCCCTAACCCCCCTTTTTTTGATCTGGAATGGGTTTTTGGCCTCCTTTCAGCTTCATGAAGCTTTGCCCTAGAAACTTAGCTAGGACCCATTCACCTTTGGTGGCAAATGGATCCTCCCTTAATGAGACCCTAATTTTTTAATTTCATTCTGGTAGGAATTTAGTTATCCTTCTTTTAAGATATAGTGTTTGCCTTAGTTCTTTGAATTTCGGGGTTAATCTCCTAATTTAGTATAAACAAGGGGTTAATAAACTTTTTTTCTCTTAGCAATTTTATGTGACTTCATGACATCAAAATAAAGAGAATTTACAATGAATTTCAAGGTATATTTCAAGTGTTTATTGCAGCAATTCAAGGTCATATCATCATGTCAAGGGTTTAATGCATTCATGTGTGTTGAGCTAAGAAGTTAATGTTGCATTGATGATCTATTTACAAGCATTATTTTACATCCAAGATCTACATTCTTTATGGCCACTCCATGACTGTTTGTAGATTTTCATAACAAAACAAAATCCAAGGTAACATAATTTGCATATTTCATATTTCATGCTTCAATTTCATCATTTCAATAGGTAAAAGCACAAAGCTGTGTCACACTTTATAAAGGAAATGACCAATGTTGATCCAACTTTTAAACTTGAATCACTAAAAAGTAGCATATATGTTTTGAATTTTTAAATGATGTAAACTAGTAAAATATGTATTTTTTAGTATATTTTATGTTTGTATTTTTTATAAGAAATTAAAAAATTATTTTAAACTAGTTTTTCATAAATTAACACTATAATTTAGTTGTTAATAAAATGCTGAAAAATGAAGTTGCACGGGACGTCAAACTTTTTATAGTAAATTTTATTTTTTTTCTTTCAAATTTTTTGTATGTATTTATAACTTGAAAATTTAGTGCATGGATATTTTTTTTCCAATTCTGATAAATATATATTGTTATATAAATATTAATATGTGCATGAATAAAAAACAACTATTTCCATCGGACATCAACATTCATATTAAATATTTATCTAAAATGGAAAAAAAAATATACCATCTTGAAATAGATTCTTTTATCTAGTGCATCATATTTTTTTCTATTTTTTTTAATAAGTTTTAGTATTTTTCCTTGGCATGGTAATCAACCTATTTTTTTTTGCTGATAACCTACTTTTAGTATAAATAAAAATATGAATATAAATAATAATTAAACTATTAAAATAAATATATTTTTGAAAACTACACTTATGGATCTACAAAAGGGTATTTTTATATTTTTTTTTAAATGTTATTTACATGAGGAGGAGTTATTAAAACTTCAAGTTTTTCAAATAATTTATTTTTTTGGTAAATTGGACTCAAAGCGGTGCTCCATATATTTTTAGCCAACAATTTTAGTTGAATAAATTGTGGAAGTATCTAACTTAGCTAGAATGAATCTTACTAGGTCATATGTTTAACCAAAATTGATTTTTAGTTAGAAATACTTAAATTCAATTGTGCTGATATGTTGGTTGAAAGTGTGACACAACTTTGTGCTTTTACCCCAACATTTTCTTTAATTACCTACAAGGGATTTGATTGAGACAACCCCTTATTTACTAAAAAGCAACAAGTTTTATTTCCCTTGAGTGTGTTATTATGGATTTACAGGTTGAAGATCAAGTTGAGCAAGATTTGAAGCAATTTTTTCAAAGTTGCAAAGTTGTAAAAGTTATCATTCAAAGTGTAGGATTGGAGAAAGAGCTCTACAGAATTACATACAACCTTCCAGAACTTGATAACCAAGATTTCAAGATTGTATACATCAAGGTACAAGATCCTAAAATCAGGTTTTTGAAACCCTAAAAGGACCCATTCACTACTAAAGGTGAATGAGTCCTTCGTAGCTCAAAAACAACAACATTTTTGGCTAGGTACGAAAAATTTTATGCTCTAAAAACATCCCTCATAGTTGCTATAATATTTAGGTTATATTTTTGGTTGTTATTAACATCATATTTTGCATAATTTGAGGTGTTTAAGGACTTGAAAAATAAGTGATCCATCACATTCTTCATACATTGGGTGGATCCTATTTTTCTCACTTAATCATTATTTGGTGAACCTGCCTCATTCAACATTGCAATATTTTTATTTTTGAAATATTTCATTGCATCTTAAGTCAAAATCCTGCATTCATTGCATTTAGATTTTCATTGAATTAGGGTTTCTTCTTTTGCATTGAAATATTGCATATCATATAAGGTTTAAATTTGCATTGTTTTGTACTTTCTAAATCTAAAAATTACAAAAACAAAGTAGTCGTTTTGCATCTCATTCATATCTCATTCAATTTCATTTGAAAATCAAAACAAAATTTCATTTCAACCTAAGTCTTGCATTTCATCTTTCCATTGCATTTTTGAATTGAATTTCTAGATAATCTAAAGTTGTTTTTTACTGTGTACAACCTAGAACTAAAAGATACATCAGAGAACTTGAAAATCATTAAAAAATAGTTTTAAAACACCTAACTAAGACACATTCTCCTTTGCTTGTCAGTAAGTCCTTGATCAAGCCTAATTTTTACCTTCTGGCATCTAAAAAGGCATCAAAATTCAGCCTAAAATCTATTGAAAAATCCCAAAAAAAACTGTCACAAAAAAATGTATCTTTGGACAATTTTATGCTTATTTGAGTCTTTCTTATGGATGTCGGCCTAATTTTTCCTAAATTTAATTCTTTAATGTGGTCAACACATTCACATTAGGTCTTGGACCACTGTGAATCAATAACAATTCTATGATGTCTTGTAAAAGTGTTTTAAAGAAATGTAACAAACTTTCACACTTTTCTAGGCTTGTCATCAATAATTATACTTTTCTTAAGCTTTAATTGGCCTCATTTTACCCTTATAAGCCTAATTTAAGTGATGTTTTGAGAGTAAACTCGATAAACATCATTTAAAATATCCAATTTCTAACACCCACTTAAATTGCCTAAGTGGGACCAAGTCGCCACTTGGGGCGACTTAGTCCAATTTGGCTCCACAATCAAAATAAGTTCAAAATATTGGCGGGTTTTTATTTTCTAAGACCTAAGGTCGGCCTATGATGTGGTACTTTTAGGATTTAAGGCATAATTGTGTATAAATACAAGGTCTTTCTCTTCATTTCACACTATTCCAACTAAACTAATCAATTCATCTTTCATTCATTCTGCATTCATCATTCTTCTCAAGCAAGCTAGGGTTTTAGCATTGTAAAGTCATCAAGAAGCATTCAAGGGAAAATTCTTCATCCATTGTTGTAGAAATTCAAGATCTATCATCATGTAAATTTTCTAATTCCTTCATTTCATGTTCATGCTTCATATTATTTATGCATTTGGTTTAATTACCTAAAAGGGGTTTGGCCAAGGAAAACCCCCATTCCCTAACATTCAACATTTTTCTTTCTTTATTTGTGTGTTTGTAGATTTAGGTACTTTGAAGGCTTGGAGATCATTGAAGAATAAGTTGCAAACTTGTTGAAGTCATCTCCTTATTGGAAAGATCAAAATATTCACAAAAAATCATTTATAGTGCCAAAAATCATAGTTTCATATCTGGATACCTAGAGGAGCAAAAAGTGCAGATTGAGAGCTTTTGTTTCCACTTTCAGGTTTTCAGAAAAGTCAAAGTGGACTAAGTCACCATCAATGGTGACTTACTCCCACTACACATGTTTTTCAGATTTTTTTGGAGATTTGGATACCCATTTGGCTGAAACGGGCTCCAGTGTAGTTTTCTAGATCTAGGACTAGGTTGCCCAGAATGGCATAAGTGTCCCAGTAGGCTAACATTCTAGAATCAGTAAAATTTTCACTCTCCATTCCAGTCTGCAACACATTTCTAGGTGCATGCATTCAGTTTTATAGTTTTCTATTTTGTTTCGTTTGCATTTCTAGATCACCTAGTTTATGTTTGCATATCACAATGTGTTTCCAAACAAAGTGCATTTTCTTAGTTTAGCATTAATAATCAATCTCTTTTATTAGTTCTTTGCATCTAGGGCATTCCATTTAGATATATTTCAATCATATTTTCATTATTCTTGAGTGAACCCCATGTTTTTGTAGAATACCTTTCTCCTTTTAGGTGAAAAACCTTAGAAGTGTAAGAAGGATTCTTCTACAAAAAATTGTGGTTCACTAACTAGGACCCATTCACCTTTACTAGCGAATGAGTACCAGCTAGCTATAGATTTGCAATTTCAGGACATTAAAATCTCAATTTTTAGCTTCTGATTGGTGCATTCTTCTTGTTGTTTTAATTTTTTGATTTTTTGTTTCATCAATTTCTTTGCACTTAGCTTAAATTGCTTCATTTCAGTGCATTGTAAAAACTTCAAAATTGCATTTTCAGCATATTGCATTTTTTAATTAGTAAATTGTATTGCTTATGTTTTGAAAAATTGTATTTGATTCTAGGATTTGCATTGTCTCTATGCCATTCTATTTTTTGTAGACTAGGTTTGTAAAACTTGTACGAGCTTTACAACTTGGTGTCTTATTCACAATACTATTATAAGATGAAGTTCGAGGCTCATGTCATCCAAAAATCTCTCACTTGTCACAAATATCGAGTTCTCTAACTCTCTTTCTAATAGTATGGAGAATCAACCCACCATGGCTAATAGTTTGCATACTTCATTACCCATGACTTCACCTCCTACAACTAATGGCCTTAACATTACCAACATTGTCCCTACCATTACCACTTCCACTCAAGCTTTGGGGTCTACTCAAAGTCAAGGTGGAATTCCAACCCTGTCCTCCACAATAGCAATGTTTATCCCTACATACACTAGTACACAACCTACAACAACATTCCAACCTACTAGTATATTCCAACCTACAACTACATTCCAACCCACAACAACATGCCAACCTATAACAACATTTCAAACTACAACAACCTTCCAACCCATAACTACCATTCAACCAACCACAATAGTCATACCTACTAACACCATATACACTTCCATAGGCATTCCCACAATACTTTCTTCCACCTTTGTGCAATCAAATATAATAACTCTGCAACAATCCTACTCCACCAACCTGCAATTCACTAGCCATCTGCATACATACACTATACCATCTTATTCCCCTCAACACTATAACCAAAATGACCCTCTCTTTAACTCACTTTTGCAAACCATGACAGCCCTTCAACAACAAGTTGTAACATTACAACAAAATAATAAAGGTCAACCTTTGCAATACATAAAGTCCACCCCATTTTCCCTCAACATATTAAGAGAACAAATGCTACAAGGAATAGAGGTCCCTCGGTTTGAGAAATATGGTGGGAAAGGAGATCCTGTAAGCCATGTTTCCACCTTCATAGCCTTGTTTACTAATTTCATCTTTGAGGATAAATTGTTGGCTAAGTTATTCCTTAGATCCCTGAAAGACACTACTCTCGAGTGGTTTTTATCTCTACCAAACAATTCAACTGGTTCATTTAATGAACCAATTGATTCCTTTTATAACCACTTCCATATTCACATGGGTCCCAAGATGGGCCTTCCTGATTTAATGACATGCAAGTAAAAAGAGGATGAGAAAGTGAATAATTTCATAGGAAGATATCAAACACTTTATTCACAAGTGAACATTAAGATTCTTGATGCTGACCTTCAAAGAATGTTCATTGCCAGCTTACAAGATAAGCTACAAGGAAAGCTTGAAATGTTAAGGTTTCCATCCTTCACACAATTATGTATAGGCCTTCGTGACCATCAAAACTTGACTAGTGACCATGATGTGAAATTTCCCCCTATTCATCCTGAAAAGTATGAATCCATAATTCAAAACAATTATCAACCATTCAAGAAACAAACTAAGGGATTTTTACAATTAAATCCTCCTCAAACAAGTCAACAAAAAAATAATCGAGTGGCTTCTATAAAAACAACTCCTTTTGGGAATAGGGAGAGAGAGTTACCTCCTTTACCCGATACCCTTCACAATATCATGTTGCAGCTTATTGACAAAAATATTCTTACCTTACCTCCTATTAGAGAATGTGATCCTAATATACCATTTCTCAAAGGCTTTCAAAAAAATGCTTATTGCCATTACCATCAAACAAATGGACATAGTACAAAATAATCTAAGCGTCTTAAACATCTTGTTCAAGACCTTATTGATTCTAATCATTTACTAATCGGAGGTGTGAATGATCAAGGTAATAAGTCTATAGCCCCTCCTAATCATAATTTGCAAATATTTACAAATCCCATTCCTAAGCACCATATTTCATTTGTCAAAGCTAGTGAAATGAAAATTAATGTGATGAATGTTGAAAAAAATAATGACAATACGAATACCATTGAACAACATCCCATGAATGACATGATAGCATTTATCGAAGCTAGACCTCATAAGGGCTTGACTAAACAACCTCTTGACATTTATTTCTCACAAAATGACATACCTAAACTTGCACTTGATGGTCCTCTTTACATAGTTGGCCAAATCAATAATAAGCCCACTAATGAGATATTGATTGATCCCGTCTATGGTGAGAATGTGATGACAAAAGAATTCTTATATGTGCTTGAGCTATATCAAGATACATATGATAAACCGAAAGCATGGATCAAGACACGTAACATATTTGCTTGCCCTACAATAGGCTCAATAGATCTCCCTTTAAAAGTGGGACCAAAAACATTAATAGTCTCATTATCCATCATCCCACAATCAAACCAATTTCATGTGAAGCTAGGCTATCCATGGCTTTGTTCCATGAATTTCATCCCTTCGGTTGTACATAAATTTTTTAAGTTTCCATTTGGAAATGACATCTTCATTGTATATCATAACAGATTTCATCGGTCCTCGAAAAAAGGGTGTAGACATGAAAAATATACCGAGACACTTGATCCTTATTACTAATGTCATTTCATCCTGAATCACCTTCTCAGCTTGTCGTCACCTTTCATCCCTTAATTGAATAAATAATTATTTATCTGATAGAGTCATTCTTCCCCATTGATTAAATTAATCAATTTGATTCAATTAACCCTATGTCTCTATTTAATTAAATAATTTATTTTATTTAATTAAAATATTTAAAGTCATCCTATTAAATTGAATAAATTAAACCTTATTTAATTTAATCTAACATCATTCCCCTTTATTTAAATAAATCAAAACCTTTATTTAATTAAAATCTAAATTACTTTCCTCTCAACTTTGATTTAAATAAATCCTAAAATCTAAGTCAAAATAGTCAAATCACCTAATTTCCACTTAATTTGATCAAATATTGATTAAATCTAATCCTAATCACTTTGATCCTCTAGAATTTGTAACTTGCACAATAAATCAATTTATTTGATTTATTTGATATATTAAATCATCAATTTCCATTCAAAGGGGCATCTTTTGTGGAATATTCTTCCAATTCAAAAATCCCTCCAAAAGGGATGGGTACTTCCAACAAGGCATTAATGCCTCTTACATGTCCTTGGCCTTGAGCCAAGTGACATTAAATCCATCTTCTCTCCCTCCAAATTGCCAACTTTCAAATTTCAAATTTGAATCTAATGGCATTTATAGGCACATTCATCAAAATGTGCGCATTCCTCCTCCAATCACATGTGGACAAGTGGCCTCTTCTCATTGGTTGGTCTTTTGTCTCACATTCATCCAAATCCTTCAATATTCCATTTTTCAAAACTATAAATAAGAGGCTTCTCTCCTCATTTGGATCATCCACAATTTGAGTAAAGTTATTATCTTCGCTTTTGGAGCAATTTCATCCATTTTCTTGAGCATTTGCCATCAGCATAGCTAGGTTATTGCAGGTTTTATCAAGAAATCATCTTGTTCTTCACCATCAAAGGGGATCAATCTTCACAAAGCTTACAAAGGAGTTAAGAAAGGGCCAATTTATACACATAACTGGCACCAATTCCCCCATGGGATTGAGGATTTGCATGCTTAATTAGGATTTATTTGCTTTCTTGTATTGTTCTTCATCTTTTCCTATTTTGAGCATTGCTAATGAATTTCATGGGGAATCCTTGTTCTTACTTGCATATGAATCTAATTGTGTGTTTGTTTGCTATGATTGTGTAGGTATAAGGATAAGGGTTCACATTTTGGCGCTAGAAGGAGGGCAAATTTGGAGAAATTTATCACGTTTTTCCAAAAATCAATGGTTTTTTTAATTTTTTTGTGTCTATAGGAAACTCCATTGCTATCAATCCAACGGCGCCAAACTGCACCACTATCAATCTAGCGGTGCTATAGTGTACCACTCCAAACTCCAAACTACGTCATTAGAGTCTTCTCGCCCACAAAATTCAAATTTCAAACTGCTTCGCGGGTTTTCCAAATTCAAATAGCACCACAATCGCGGTCACTATTTGTGTGCAGAGTGTCACTCACAGTCGACAGCGGCACTATATTACGTCGCTGACCTTTCCAAATAGTGTCACACCCATGAATTGCGCGGTTGCAATTGGGGACTTCCGAAGGTCATAACTTTTGACTCAGATGTCTGTTTGGGTTAAAATTTTACAGGTGGTTTTGTTATGATGCGGCATGTGGATTGCCATGTAATCTTGAGTTGGTTGGTGGCCATTTTGGCACATTTTTTGGTGCTTGAAACTGATGTTTCTAATTTAGGATGTTAGTTGGAAATTCACCTATCTTATTTTTAAGAAGTTTTTGGGAAAAAATAGGACTCTCAACGTTATGCATGTGAAATTACCAAAAATGGCAAAATCTGATAATTGTTGAAATCTACTAAAAAACGAAGTTTCTTGATCAAAGGTGAAGGAAGGAAAATGAAGGCCAAGGGTTCTTTATGATTTTATCATCTCATTGTATCAAGTGTTTTTAAACACTTTTGGGAGAACTTATAATCCCTTTCTAAGGATTTGATTACTTTCATGCTCTTAGGAAACACTAAATTTCTTTTGGGCTCTAAAAAGAACACTACAAAAGTTTTCGTTTATTTTTGCTACAAAGGGCTTAAAAGGAAATTTAGGACAAAATCACTAGATTTGGTTTTAGGATTAACAATTGAACAAGGAAAATTCCATATTTCATTTTGGTGCACTAAAAAGAATCAAATAATTGCTTTGTGGACTTAAAATGAACAAGTGCTTCTTTATTTTGTAATTACTTACCCAAATTAATTCCATTTAAAGGACATATTCACTTCTCTCGTGCCTCACGATGATCTTGAGAATCAAAAGGCCTTTTGGTGACATTAAGTTTCATAAGTGATTGCCTTCACCTTTTGGGTATGTGCATGATCATGATGGGCCAAAAAGTGGCGATATGTAAGTGATATGATGGCCCATGTGGCTAACGACTTTTTCTTTACCCAAAATTGATGAAACGAAAAGGGTTTTTAAAGGAGATTCTTAGCTTTCCACCAATATAAATTATTCTTTACTTTGAATTTCATAAATAATTATTATTCATTTTCTATCTGAATTACGAATAAAGTCCAGATTGATAGGCTGAATGTAAAACATCTATATCTTTCAAAGGGTCTCACATTTTTTGAATATGAAACATCTGTCACATTTTATGCTTCAAATACTATAGGATTAAAAAAAAAAATTGAATTTCATGAAGTTTTGACCAAGTTAAGGTGGTCAAACATACGAGTTTTTATATTTTTCAAAATTTGTAATAAAAAAATCATAATTTTCTATTTACTTGGAAAAAATTTACAAAAACATATGCATCACATCGGAACATGAGTCTTCTACTTATATCTAAAATCTTATAAAAAAATATTATCATTTTATTGTGGTTAGGGTGGTCAAACAAACACCTACTTCTTATTTTTTCCCTAAAATTTAAGTACTACTGCATTGAAATTTCAAATTTTCACCAAATAGATTTTTTTTAAATAAAAATAAACCTAGTAGTTTAGAAACTACATTCAATTTGCAACAGATTCTATTCTTACATATTTTTTAAATAATATAGTTAACTTATTCAAATTTTTATGTCAAGTTGCCTAACTCTGATTTTTTTGAATTTTATTGCCACTTAAGGGCCTATTTTTTCCATGATGATCCTGCACATGCCCTTTCATTTGGGATTAAAAATTGAACCAATCTTGTGAGTGTGAGTGGGGCATATTGCGAGTGTTTTCCCTTTTTTTTTCAACGAAGGTTGATCAAACTATGGGATATGCTTGCTCACTTTTATTTATCTTAGAGGGCCTGTCTGGTGGGAAAAAATAATCACCCCAGGGAATGACCCAACTGGGAACACACTAAAGACAAATGACTTCCAACTGGGATATAAGTTTGGATTCTCAAGGAAAGTTCGAGAATCTCGAGGATTATTCTAACGAGAAGGGAAGAAATGGTCTCTCGCCAAATGGATGGTCTCCCACAAATGGAATGCCTGCATTAAAACCCTTGTTTAGAAAGGGTCAAAATTCTTAATTATTTGTTGGTGCAAAAGGTCATGTCCTTTGAAGCCGCCCCACGTAACATGTGGTTCTATTATAGAGATGAAAATTATGCCATGGGAGATTCATGGGTACTGATGCTTGGCTGACCTGAGAAGTGTGTGTCATGGAGGGGAGCCAATGTGGTCAAGCATCTAGTCATTCGCATTGAATATGCGCAGCTGGATTCATCCAAGTGGGATCCCAACAAATATTGTCTTTTCATCCTAGGATTGTACATGTTCTTGGAATAAAAAACACTTTGCTTGGATCTCAAAACAATTGGAAAAAACATTCACAAAATCTTCAAATTTCAAACCCTTTAGGAGGGGCAAATACCTTTTACCAAATCCAAGTGTTGTTGCTTTCCCTAGGGATCTTATCCTTAGAGGTTTCTAAGAATTTTGATTTACATCATAATTTTCTCATACTAAATTCAACCTAGGAAACTATGCTCTTGAAACCTTGATTTTTCACATAATGGACCTTGTGGAATGAAAAGGAATTGAGACATAGACATTTAGTTTGAAAATTTTAATCAACAATTTTTTGTGGTAAAAAGAAGTCATTAAACAAAGCTAAAGAAAAATTTAACCCAACACATGTGTTCTTTCAAATTATTTGCCGCAAAATCAAAATTCAAAAAACCAAGGTTCAAGAAGCTTAGTCCAAAATCCCATGAAGAGCGTCTTTCCATGCTTCACGAGGTAAGAGAAAGATTGGTTTACAACTTCTACAAGAAAGCTTCAAGAAACAACCCTAGCTTGTATGAGTTTTATTATTAACAAAATCCCAATATTTTTCAAAGGTTTTTTTTTCTCACTTAGGAATTATTGCATGTTCTTCAAAACTGAGGTCTTGTAGGAAATATTTTTATCTAGGTCAAGTCTAGGGTCAAAATCAATCACACTCATCCATCCATCAACCATCAAAATCAAAAATCATCTCACCAAAAAACTCTTGGAAACTTTTAAAAAATCACTTATGCTAAACTTCTAGGCAAAATCAAAATCATCTTGTTTGGTTAGATATGTTTGGATGAATCCTTCCTCACATATTTGATCAAATTATCAAATCTTTGTGAACAAATTTACCTCTTGATAAAATCCAACATCTTGGGGTCTAGGAGTTCATTATCCAAATCACTTTGTTTGACTTAACACACTTAGTCAAATTATCCTCTTGTGAACAAGTTCACTCTATGCCAACACACTCTCCTAGAGTTTAGAAGTTCATTATCCAAATCAATCAATCAAAATATGATCATATCAAACCCTAAAGTTTAGCCCCCCCCTTAAAGTTTCCCAAGAGTTCCATTCATCTGCATCATCCATCTCCCGTTTATCTCATCCCCATCATCACTTTGATCCTTACTTTATCCTAGTTCTTCTCTTTTTGTGCCTAAAATTAGATCAATTGATCTCTATTTTATGGTGCAAACAAGATCACAACACAAGAAGAAAATGGAAGGCACCAAAGAAACATCAACTTCAAGTGATCTAAATCAAATTTCCCCTGAAATGAATCATGTTAGATCAAGCAACTTCTCTCTACCATCACAAACTCCTCAAGAGGAG
This sequence comes from Sequoiadendron giganteum, assembly GCA_007115665.2. Classification (NCBI taxonomy): domain Eukaryota; kingdom Viridiplantae; phylum Streptophyta; class Pinopsida; order Cupressales; family Cupressaceae; genus Sequoiadendron; species Sequoiadendron giganteum. The sequence goes on along the minus strand of CM021107.1, from coordinate 418,551,331 downwards.
GGTCGAGTAGAGGACATCACCAACAATGTCTTAGGGATGACACAAGATGAAATCCTATAAATGGTGCAAAATCCCAAAAATCATCAAATTGTCAATGTTATGATGAAGATATATCCCTCCCAATACACGCTTGAGTTGGAAAAAGAATGGACTAAACTCCCTTCCGACTATGACATAAGAACAATATTGGAAAGACCTCTTGGGATCATGCCTCCAATCCCACCCATACCTCCATGTCAAAACATCACTCAAAGCATCACAATCATGCCATCGACCACTCAAACCCCAAAAATCAATGCAATCATTCCAATCATCACAACGGTCAACACCATTCTCGATCCACCACCACCACCGCCAAAACACAACATGGCAAATTCATTTAGCATCAAGTTGCAAGTTGCTCGAGAAGCTTCCCTGCAAAAAGAACTCCAAAACCAACAAGCTGCACAACTAGCTACTCATCAAGCACAACAGGCACAACAGGCTACTCAAGCCCAAGCTATATTACAACAATAGCAAGCCACCCAAGCTACACAAGCAGCTCAAGTCACACAAGCTGCCCAAGCTACACAAGCAGCTCAAGTCACTCAAGCTGCTCAAATTGCACAAGGAATTCAACAAGCGCATGCTCAAGCCTAAGCCCATTATCAAGCCCAGCAAGCGCAAGCACAAGAACAATACGAAGCACAATTTCAAATAGCCCAACAAGAATCATATCAAAAAGCCTTGCAATAATATCAAGCACAACAAGGAATAGCTCAACAACAAGCTCAAAAAAAAGCATTGTTGGCTTAGGAACAAATGCAGACATTACTCGCTCAATAAAGCTTGCAACAAACTCCCACCAACATTCCACCCCAAATTCAATGCGCTCTTCCATTGGTTGAACCATGTCATCAAAGCATTGATTTTTCTCCCCAACCACATCAAGAACAATATATCCAATGTCAAGAGGCTGGATATCAACAACATCAACAAAAAACCCAATCACCCCATCTCGAAGATCAATTACAACTACCCATCAATGAGCACCTTGAAGATGTTTCCATCTCCTCTGATGATCAAATCAACATATATCAAGAGTCACTTTTCAATCATGATCAAAACCAAGCAACGATACCCAACAACATGATCCAATTCAAGAAACGTCAACATCATTTGATCTTATGGTTGAAAACATTGACAATCTATCCACCATATCTGCTGAGGACAATGATCAAAATCAACCCATCAATAAGCACCTTGGAGATGTTTCCACCTCACCCAAAGATCAAATCAACATACATCAAGAGCCATTTTTCAGTCATGATCAAGACCCTTCCTACAAAGATCTATTTCAAGATGTGTTGATGCTATTTAATCCTATTGACATAATCCACTATCCTTCGACCAATGATCATGTTGAAAATGTCAATACATCACCTAATGAGTTAGAGGAAATATCTCAAGAATGTATTCCAAAGCATGATCAACATATTTCACCAAGGTCTAGCAATGATCCTTTCCAAAACATATGGACATCCTTTTACCTCATGACATTTGAGCAACTTCCTATGCCTAATGAAGATATCCAAGAACCCTTTATAAGCAATCAATTCTTTGAAATTGACCCATGTCAAGAACTTGATCCAAAGCAAGTCGAAAGAAATTCCGAAATCATTTGAGATCAAGAATTTGTATCTCCAAGCTACTACAATGATATAATGGACACTCTCTTATCTATACAAGATGATCACATCCACATAACACATACTCCTCCATCTACCTGTGAGATGCTTCTCGTGGATGGACACGTAGATGATCTTCATTTAGAACATGATTCCTTTACTCCTGACATTATTACACAAAAAGAGTAGGTTATTGATTCCTACAATCAAACTAATTTTTCAACATCAGGATCGGATATATCCACGCACACTTCCGTATCCACCCATCATTGCTCATCCTCCCAAGTTTGGAGATTCAAAGGTTCCAAACTATCAACCAATCCATCTTTTATTCCTAAACATACTCAACCATCCATGCCTCCACACATGATATACAATTCTCACATTGACCATGTGTTGGTAATGACCCTTCATCATAAGGATTCAAAAGGCACTCTATCGTGATGTGTGCAAAAAAGATAGAGTTAACTCTGGTATCAACAAAGAAGATCAAGAATCTCAAAAGTTGCATTCAAGTGCACGTATCTTGGCAAAGCAGCTTCTTCAAATAGGATATTGATGACACATTATGATAGAAGCATCTACATCAACACTACCAGGTGGTTCAACATGAGCTTAAAATCTTTTAGAAAAATTAAAAAAAATCATAAAAAGGATTGAAAATAGTAAAGATAAAAATCGTCATCTAGTGAAAACCACTTTGGTGGCACTTTGGGAAAGTACCATGATGAAAACCTAGAAAATAGGTGTCATGTGTAGAATCGAGCATCTGCGTGTGCCATTTCAGGAGAAAGCATTTTATCACATCCATAATAAAGCCAGCATTCCCTCCATCTTATCTATAATAAATCCATTCATCCACGAACCATTTATCCAACCTATTGCTATCTATCTACCTTATCTTGATCTTGATAAAGTTTGGTGCACACTTTACACTTGCTTATGGTAAACATCTTGACATGGGTCATTCTCATTGATCCCATCCTACCCAATGCTATCTGAGTCATGAAGCCCTATCCAAGTAGGCATCCTTTTTTTGAACACCTTATCTTATCACAAGATAATCTTTGGAATCATTTGTGTGCTTACCATATCCATCCATCCATCCATCTATCCAAGAATCCACCCATGGCCTTTCAAACATTGATAGACACTAGGGGCAAATATTTACATCTTGCTTCGGGAATAAATCTTGATCTATATCCTCCAACTTATTTAGTGATCCGAACATTGGAAAACGTAAAATCAATTTGGTCAAAGCATTTGTGAGTCAAAATACAAATCACTAGCCCATGGAATATTTTGATGAGATGATGTTCCTTATCAAGCTTTATCTTTCATCGAACATCAATCCAAACAATCAATATCAATCGCATCTAACTTGCACTTCAACATCAAATCAAATCATTCAAAACAATTTTGTTCCAAATCAAGATTCAAAATTTTGATCAATCAAATCCAATCAATCCATCATCATCTCGAGATATCCTTCCCAATCCTTGTGTTGCTTAACACTAACCTTGCATTTTTGTGTATCCTCAACAATTTTATCATCATGAATTCATCATCATCCTTGTGTTGCTTAACACTATCCTTGCATTGTTGTGTATCCTCAACAATGTTATCATCATGAATTCATCATCATCCTTGTGTTTCTTAACACTATCCTTGCATTGTTGTGTATCCTCAACAATGTTATCATCATCAATCCATAAATCTGATCAATCAATCTTAGCTTGGTTTCCAACAAAATCCCAAAATAGAGCACTGATATCATCACATATCCATATCAAAATCATCCAAAACATGTCAAAAGTTTGAAAAATAAAAATATAGTGTCATCTTACCGAACTACATCGTCTCTGAGCTTGAATGTAGGCAATTTTGATCTTTGATCATCCCCAAAGACACCCTAGGTCAGTCCTTTAGGTGTCTTTCACAACAATCTGGCAATTTGTTTGCCCATTTGCCTCACCGATAATCAAGTTTGTGTCAGTCAAACTACATCATCTCTGAGCTTGAATGTAGGAAAGGTTGATCTTCCATCATCCCCCGAGACACCCTAGGTCAATCCTTCAAGTGTATGTTGTAGTAATCTGGAAATCCATTTTCCCATCTATCCCATCGGTAATCAGGTATGTGTCAATCGAACTACGTGGTCTCTATGTGTATAACATAGGCAAGGCTAATCTATTGATCAGCTCCCACGATCCTTGGATAGGTCTTTAAGTTAGTCTCTTGGTCATAAATCTCGAGAAAACCAAAAACATTGAAAAATCTCAAAATCCCAAAAACAACCTCAAAACATTTCAACAACACCAAAAACATCTAAATATCTGAAAAACCTAAAATGGTGCATCCATTTCATCTCACTTTCACTTGTAATAACCTCATTCATAGTAAATCATCATCACCTTCATCCTTTGGTAATTCATTCGGAAGCAAGTCTAGCAAGTTTTAAAGTGAAAGCTCAAATCATCAAAGTCTCATGTCTAGGTTAGTAACTTAGCAAGTTGGTCAATTCGCAGTATCAATAGCTTATCATCCAATCAAATATTATCATCACCTGATCACAACATGTCCTAGGATGCATCCTTCCTACAATGGATATCAACATCAGGCTTCATCGTAGTTTAGTCTTGGCTAGCAGTACAAAGAACATTAGCTTGTTTGTTTACTGTATCTTGGTTTTTTTGACTTATCTTATTTTGTGCTCATTCCAATGACCTCTTGATGATTCCTAATGAAAAAGGTTTAGAGAGAAAGGAATGGGGCAATGATCATTATCTTTTTATCTGTTGTGCTTGTTGGATATCCTTTTAAAATAACTTGGTCATGCATGCTTTGTTTGGTTTGTAGGGAGGGTGTTTTAGATATCTTGTTGACCACATAGGAAGGCTTTCTTTTCTATGTTTTGGCCCAAGATGTTTAGGATATCTGAACTACATCCTAAATAAGGTTTCGTATGTCAAGTGTGAACAAGAATACTCCTATCTGATTGTCGAGTCAAATTCCATCACACTAGGTACAACGCCATCCTGGTTCTTTATACCTTGATGCATCATACCTATGTGTATTATCAAACATAAGGTAATTGGCCCTTTTAAAATCCCAACTCCTGGTAAGAAAATCATCATCATCATCATTATCACTAATAACATAGGCTTAGTGGATCCTCCTTTCATCATCTTATTCTTCTATCGTTACTAACATTTCTATCTAAATTTGGTGTGTTGTATCAAAATATACATGAGGCTACCCATGGCCGATGATTGTATATACATCATTAGAATTGTCTACATCAATGAATTATCTTTCATCCTCTGATCAATAGAACCACTCCTCTCACATTTTATTGTGATCTTGATCAGAAAATTAGCATTTCCACCCGATCTCTCGAAGGGGCAATATACCAGCATAATTCTTGTAGACACCGAAAATTGGTCTAGGTCTGTGAGCACCACTTTCGACATAATTTTCTAATGTTCATGGTCATGATTAGATAATGTTTATTATTTAATTACTTTCTAAACACATCTTTCCTCTATTAATTAAATACCCTTTTAATTATTTAATTAATTCATGTTATGACCCTTATTCATCTATAATTAATTAAATAAATCATATTTATTTAATTATGTCGCTAACTAATTAATTCTCCTTCTTAATTAAATAATTTATTATTTAATTACCCCCTTTATCATATTTGGACTATAATTAAATATTTATTATTTAATTATTCAAATAACCTTTTCAACAGTCAATTAAATAAATTACATTATTTAATTAATTAAATTCATTTCAATTTTCAAATGTTAAGTTAAATTAACATTGAATTCATAATTAAATGTTTCTGTCATATTCTTTTGTCATTCAGCTGACTAATTATTCACTCACCATTTGACTCAAGATCTATTTTAAATCTGCCAATTATCTCCTGATTCAATATCTGATCGTTTCTACGAGGAGACTCTATCACAACCAGTCAGTTAACTAGTTCTAACTCATATGCATGAATGCATTTATTAATTAAATATATTTATTTAATTAATTAATTATTGTGTGCATTCGACCACAAACTTCAAATCTATTTCAATCTTTATCTTTGACATTCAAAGTCTATTCTTTTTATTTTCGAATAGTTTTGACACAAGATTAAGTTATTGTTCTAATTTAATCTTTATCCTGCAGAATTTCCTAACTCGCATTATAACTGACACAGAACTCACATTGCATGACATTCATCAATCTCGATCGTTGTTCTCTCTTTTGAATCTGAGTCGATCGTTTGGGCATGTGCAGGATCATCATGGAAAAAACAGACCCTTAAGTGGCAATAAAATTCAGAAAAATCAGAGTTAGGCAACTTAAAGTAAATATTTGAATAAGTTAACAATATTATTTCAAAAATATGTAACAATAAAATCTGCTGAAAATTGAATGTAGTTTCTAAACTACTAGGTTTATTTTTATTTTTTAAAAATCTATCTGGTGAAAATTTGAAATTTCAATGCAGTAGTACTTGAATTTTAGGGAAAAAATAAGAAGTAGGTGTTTGTCAGACCATCCTAACCACAATAAAATGATAATATTTTTTTAAAATATTTTATATATAAGTAGAAGACTCATGTCCCGATGTGATACATATTTTTTTGTAATTTTTTTCCAAGTAAATAATTAATTATGATTTTTTTATTGCAACTTTTAAAAAATATAAAAACTCGTATGTTTGACCACCTTAACTTGGTCAAAACTTCATAAAATTCAATTCCTTTTTTTTTAATCCTATAGTATGTGAATCATAGAATGTGACGCATGTTTCAAATTCAAAAAATGTGATACCCTTTGAAATCTATAGATGTTTTTCAATCAGCCTATCAATCAGGACTTTAGCCGTAATTCAAATAGAAAATTAATAATAATTATTTATTAAATTCAAAGTAAAGAATAATTTATATTGTTGGAAAGCTAAGAATATCCTTTAAAAACCATTTTTGTTTCATCATTTTTTTGTAAAAAAAATTCGTCAGACACATGGGCCATCATATCACTTACATATCGTCAGTTTTTGGCCCATCATGATCCTGCACATACCCGTTCGAAAACCCAAAATCTATAAATTGACCTGTCATTATCATTATTCCTCCTCCCTGAAATCAATACTTTTGAGAAGAACCTATTATCATTGATATTTTGTTGAGACAATACATCTAGGTTATGCTTGCATCAATACTGAAAATCTGAGGGCAAGAATACTGAGACAACAAAATGGAGAAGTACAATCAAGATAATTCGAAGAAGTGGACACATATTCGGTGAGACTGTTCTAGTTTTAATTATTTTGTTCATTTTTACTCATTCTTAGTTGTTTGATTTAGATTAATATTTGTTAGATTAGATTTAACCATCTATCTATGTAGATCCCCGTTTATTCTACGTTACATTTGGTGAACCCGACGTGAAGCACGCTTCAAAATTGGTAACTCATTTTTTGTCTTTCCATTTTTTTGTTTTGCAGGTATCATACGACAAACCGCAATTGATTGAATAAATGATGCATCTGATCTCAAGAACCACATCTGATACATCCCGCGACGCATCTGGCAACACGAACTGCATCTGCGACATCCTGCACCGCATCTGTAAGTTGAAAAGACGCATCTACCTGGTAAAATTTATTTTTGTTTTCTATTAACTTTAGTATTTTTCTGTTTTCTTTTTTCATTTTTTGTCTTGTTTTGTTTTCGCTAATGTTTTGTTTGCAATTATGTTTAGGGGGATAACATAGTTTTTGCAGGACAAAGCGTAGAAGACCAAAAGAAAACCAAAAAACAAACTTCTTTTCTATAGAATGAAAGCTGAAGACACAAAGAAACTAATAATCAATTGCATGTTATGAAGACATTGATTTATTTATTTTATTTTAAAATCTTTCATGTTTGGTAGTTAAAAAATTGTCATTTGGATTAAAAAGAATCAGTGTTTGCTTTGTCTAGTGCGAAAGAATGTTTTGTCACCCTCAACAATTTGGTATATCGAAGTATCCTCTCCCCTTGCACATTCGTGTGATCCTGGGTGTAAGAGAAACGGTTACTAACTCTAGAACTTGAGCCTTTCTTGGTGGGAAAAAGTACTCACCCCAAGACGACTCAGACCGGTAACACGCTTTAGCCAGCAACTTCCACCCGATATATAAAAGTGTATTTTTGGGGGAAACCCCAGAAATCACGCTCACTGTTCCGACGAGAAGGGCAGAAATGGTCTCTCGCCATACTGAATGGTGCCCCACAAACGGAATGCCCTTACTAAAAACCATGTTATAGTTTTTCCAAAATCCTTTATATTTGCTAGTGCAGCAAGTTTGGACCTGTGAAGTCATCTTACATATTTATGATTCATGTGTTGAGATGAAATGTATGCCATGGGAGTTTCATGGGTACAGTAGCTTGGCTGCCCCGTATAAGTTTTTGTCATGGAGGGGATCCAGTGGGGTCAAGCTACTAGTCATCCGCCTTGAATATGCGTAGCTGGATTTATCCAAGTAAGAACTTGGTAAATATTTTCCAACACAGCCTAGGGTGTAATTGTTCTCTGGTTTTAATAGATCCATCACATCAAACTGAAAACACATTGTATTCTATGATTTTTTTTGTTGTATTCATCAAAAAACTTGATCATCAAATGGAGTCGGTCGAAACATCATCTTCAGAAAACCGTAACTATCAAATAGAGTTGCAATTGTTGTTTTTTGAACCGCATCTATCTTCGAAAACCACAACTGTTAAACAAAGCACCGCATGTGTCTATCAACAGTTTATGCTTTTCACAAAGTCTATTTTTTAGCCACAACTATTATATTTCGAGCCGCATATGTCCCTGTGGGCCGCATATGTTAAACCAAAAGCCGCAAGTGTCTGTCAACAGTTTTAGTTTCACAAAGTCCATGAACCGAGTCGCATCTGATCAACTAAGTCACATCTGCCACAGGGTAAACCGCATCTATCCAAAAGCCACAAGTGCATGTCAACATTTGAAACTTGTTTTAGTCAAATTACTACATCTGCAACCTGAATCACATCTGTCAAAAATATCAACGCATCTGATAGGTGAACCGCAATTGACTGTCAACAGAAAACTTTGAAAACTGCAATTGAGTCTGAAAGCATAACTATAATTTTCACTTTTGTTTCTTAAGATCAACCTTGGACAGAAACTGAAAAAAATAAAATTCTCAAAATCCTTGTATCATTAGGTGTCATATACGTCTTAGCACTAGTTATCTGAAGTTTCATACATTTAGACACTTCCTAGGAAATTGCATATAGTAGAATAGAACAACTTTCCACATTATTGGATACGTTCATGTTCTGATTTTTCATCATCATTGAACCTAGTCACTTTGGTCCTATTAGTGAATCTTTCCAGCTCAACAGTCTAGTTTGGGAAATTCACCTTGTCAACTATCTTTGTCCTACAATCAGGTTCCTTGGTAAAACTCGGATCATTGCATGCATTTATGCCATAGGTGGTTGGTTATACCCATCTTAGAATCATTTACCGTCATAGTCTACTCGCGATTTTGCATGTTGTCCATCCTAGCATACACCATCTCAATATACATCATTTTAGAAATCTTTAGCAACATCCTTTATATTCAAAAAATCCAAAAAAAAATCATAGAAATAGGACATATCAGTTTTTAGACATAGTCTGCATTACCCCATTTTGAGCAACTTTTCATGGTTGAAACAAGGTCTTAGAAGAAACATAAAATAATTTCGGACCCTAACAAATTTTTCAATCCTTTCGTAAATCAACCATCATGGAAAGAGAGACCACACAAACCTTTGCTTGAAAAACATGTCATTAGAGACACAAATGGGTGAGTTTTTGTTGAAGACATAGAGGCTACAATACAAGATCCTGAGTTTGCATCCTTTATGGATGAGTGTTTGGAAAATGATCCCCAATGATATCTAGAAAAATTTCTAGTAGAAGGTGCCACACTACCACTAGGATTTGATGTTCACACTTTGAAAATTGTATCTACTCAACCAACGCAAACCATCACGTCAAGTGTTTCTATTCCCTAAATCATCACAGCAATACCAACTAGCGTACCAACTCAAACATCATCAATTGTAAACACAACCCCTTTTAACATAACACAAGGTTTACAATTTACTGTGGGAACAAATTCATCAAACCGCTTTGGCACAAACACTTCTAGTAAGAGATCCAAAGTTGGCGTGAACATTCCTACACCAAACCAGAACATTCCAACAGGAAATATTCCTACACCAAATTAGAACATTCTGATAGGAAATATCCCCACACTGAATCAGAACATTCTAACAGGATATATCCCCTCGCCAAATCACAACCCGTCACAAAACACAGCATTTCAGAACACCTACTTTGATCCAAACAACGTAAACAACATGTCCTTAACACAAGTAGATGTTCTCCAAAACCAAATGCAAATGCTTCAACAACAGATGGACAACATGTTTATGTCAGGAAAACGAACTATCTCAGCACAAGATCTATGTCCATGTCCTTTCGACAAAGCGTTATACATGACACCCTTCCCCCATGGATACATTATACCGAATTTTCCTAAGTATAATGGGAGGAAGAATCCTTTAGAACACATTAGAGAATTCTCTATGACATGCATGGAAATATCATGACCCCACATACTTGATGAGACTATTTTCGCAAACCCTTGTCGGGATAGCACTGGAATTGTTCTCTAAATTACCATATGGCATATGATCCTAGGGTAAATTAGCTGAGAAGTTTTTCGAACACTTTGCCTTTAATATAGACAATGAAGTAACAATAGCTACCTTGTTCCACACAACACAAGAAGATGGCAAAATTTTCACCATTTTCTTCCAGAGATGGAGAAGTCTAGCTAGCAGATATCTAATTGAAATACCAGAAAAACAAAAGGTCATGATATTCCTTAAAAATATCAATCCAAAACTGAGAGGTGACTTAAGGGTACATTGTTGTACATAATTCCTAGACTTGGTACAAAAGGGCATCATCCTTGAAAACGTCCTTATTAACAAAGGAGAAATTAAAGTACCAACCAAAAACCTAGTTGTTCAACATCAAAATGTTCCCAATGATAGAAACAAATTTTGGTCTAGAAACAAAAATGTTACAAATGGCGGCATTGTCGATGCTAAGACCATACAAACGAGACCAGTCATCACACTTAGAGGTTACAACCCCATTCATGATGTGACGAGTAATCCAGATCAAACAACAAATTTTGTCCAAAATTCACAACAACAACAACCACAAAGGAGATTTCCTAAACGTGAATTTAACCCTTTGGGGCAACCAATCGAGACAATTTTCAAAGAGTTGATTAAACACGATCTCATAAAACCATTGGAACCAAGAGAGTATGATCCTGGACATTTTAAACCTTCATGGTGGGATGATAACGCCTATTGTGAATACCATTGAACAAAAGGACACAACCTACAACAATGTCGACAACTGAAAAATATCACACAAGACTTTGTTGAAGACGGGACCATAGAGGTCAATGGGCAGAAAAACACCAAGAACGGTGATCATAAGGTCTTCACAGACCCATTACATGACCACACAAAAGGAAAGGCCTCTTGTTTGGGAACCAAGAATACTCCATCAGCCAATTATGCCAATACCAAGTATGACTATGGTAAAGGTACGATCATAAACCACCTCTAAGCTGCAAATGAAAATATCCATACCATCACCATTAAGAAGCATCCTAAATGTGTTGTAACCACACGCAGAACTAAAATAACTCTTCCAGGTCCATCTTCTGAGCCACCTACATAGTCTTCTAAGTCTAAGTACAATCTCCTTGATCAACTGAGCAAAACCCCGGCAAAGATATCCATTTTGAAACTGTTGACTTTATCCCCTGATCATCAAGCCATTCTTGATAAAGCTTTACATAGCACGGTTGTTCCTACCGACTTAGATGTCAATCATTTCAAAGAAATGGTAGGATATTTAACCAACTCACATCATGCCACCTTTTCTCAATAGGATTACTCAACCAAAAGGACTAATCATAATGACCCATTACATCTTGAAGTCCTAGTCCATCAAACCAAAGTTAGATGAGTCTTGGTAGACGAAGGAGCAGGTTTGAACCTGTGTACCCTAAAATTGGTTAAGGAATTAGGATTCTCAGAAGAATGCGTAGACACCTCTAAGAGTATAGTCATCAAGGCTTACAATGATGAGGAAAGATCTTCCAAAGGAGTTGTCACACTCCCTATCAGAATTGGCCTAGTAGTTATGAACACCATCTTCCAAGTCTTGGATCTCACCCTTCTATATAACCTATTGTTAGGTAGACCTTAGATACATGCAATGAAATTATTACCTTCCACATATCACCAATGTCTTAAATTCTCGTATAATGGCACCGAGATCACGATTTATGGTGATCCAAATCCTTTTCAATACTGTACAAGCCTAAGGGAAATTCCACAACGACAGGTTCCAGTAAATCAAGAAGCTTCATCATTCACTTTATCCCTATACATTGACCCATCACATCTTGTCAAGTCCATTTCGTTAAAACCACCATCATCCAATCCTAAGGTTGAGATCCAAGACAAGGGTTGTGGAGAATACTACATGAAGGCATCCTACTATGTCAGTCAGCTGGTTCCACCTAAAGCATATGGTCTACCCATGCCAGATAGAAGACAACCTGTAGTCACATTTCATGTTCCCCCTACAATGACATTGACCAAATGGGGAGAGTTAAGTGAAGAAATTGTGGATCAAGGTGATATTACCTCCTGGTTATACTAGGAAGACAATGAGAACCCCTCACCATCTAGTTAGATAGCTAAGGATCAATATGGAAAAGGCTTTAAGATAATACAAAGCAAAGGCTATGATGGATATAGTGGGTTAGGACTACATCAAAATGGAAGGACGGAACCAATCATTGTCTCGCCACGATCGAAATACCTAGGGCTAGGGTTTCAACCGCTTAGAATTGGTTTTCCTAGTACTTCATCACCATTTCAAGAGGAAGTGAGTACTTATACAGACATCGATATATCTCACGAACCACTTCCCCCAGTTTACAATGAATCTCCTGACTCAAGCAACTGTGAATGGGATTCCCTTTCCTCTACCAGTACCATGAACCTAGATAATCTATTTGGAGAATTGGACCAAATGATAAAACCTGTACCAAAGCCATCTAGTCCCTGTCATAAGAAGTCCTTGACCAAAGAAGAATGGCTTAAGAACTATTATTGGGAAACCCTTGATCATGCATCTTGCGCACCTGATGAACCATCTTCTAACGACCTAGCCATTACAATAGTCCCACATCAGAGTTTACCTACCTATAGGATAAAGAACAAGGAGTTAGTCCAAAACTTCTGTGACCATGTCAACCATTCTATATTCACCTTGTCAGCTTCCACCTTTGATAACTCTGATGATGATATGCCTCTCATATATCCCCAACTTATCAATTGGGATCAACAAGGTACAACCATCTTAGATGTATTCGAGAATGACAAAGCAATAGCTAAGTTCATGGGACTTCAAGAAGGCATACCTAGAGGGGATCATAAAGCTGGTTTTACCATAGACTTGGATGAAAAAGCATATTTTGGGGAGTTTGTTTACACCTCTAGTCACAAAAGTGAGAATACAAAGAAAAATGAAAAAAAAAATGAAAAAAAATGAAAAAACTATCATGTCCCTAGGTGAAAATTGAAAGGCGCCTTTGGACAAAGAAACAGTCAAAATAAAGGATGTATCTGAGGGAAAAAACCTCTCTGAGGCACCCAAGGATGGAGGTTTAAACATTCTCCCAGTTGAATAGGAAAAGTCACCAATGCTAGTAGAAGAGTCTGTTGAAGTCAACATAAATACAGAAGAAAACCCTCGGATAGTATATTTTGCAGCATCATTGACGGAGACAGAACAACCCGAGTTTCGGGACTTCTTCACAAAGTGACTGAGAAACTTTACATGGTCATACGCTAACATGCCTGGCCTAGATCCAGACCTTATATTGCATCATCTACCATTACAGCCAGGTATTAAGCCCGTCAAATAGAAGTTAAGGAAAATGCATCCACAGATTGCTCTACTGGTCAAAGCAAAACTTAAGAAACTCTTGGATGTCGGATTCATAAGAACCATAAACTATGCAGACTAGATTTCAAATCTAGTACCAGTGACTAAACCAACTGGGGGCATCCACATTTGTACAGATTTTAGAGACATCAACAAGGCATGTCCTAAGGATGACTTGCCTTTGCCGAACATAGACATGATAGTAGATCTTACAACAGGGTACGAGATGCTATCCCTCATGGATGGTTTCTCTAGATATAACCAAATAAAAATTGCAGCTAAAGACCAACACAAGACAGCTTTCGCGTGTCCATGGGGAACATACTATTGGAATGATATGCCTTTTGGGCTGAAGAATGCAGGAGCTACCTATCAATGAGCAATGACTACAATTTTCCATGACTTTGTACATACTCTCATGGAATATTATGTCGATGAAATTATAGCTAAATTAGAAATAAGGGCAGATCATTTGAAAGTTCTAGACAAGATATTCCAAAGGCTAGAGAATTACAAACTCAGACTAAATCCAAATAAATGTGTCTTTGGAGTGAAATCAGGGAAACTTCTAGGGTATATCTTTTCCAGAAGAAGCATTGAAGTAGATCCAGAGAAGGTGAAAGCTATTGTAGAAATTTCTCCCGTAGTCAGCATTGGTCAACTAAGAACACTACAAGGAATATTATAGTCTATCAAGCGTTTCATTGTACAACAGGTAGAAAAAATACACCCATTTCAACATTTACTCAAGAAAGGAGTACCATTTGTGTGGATGCCTAAATGTCAGGAAGCTTTTCAACAAATCAAGGATTATCCACTCACTCCACCAGTATTGATGCCACCAACAGATGGAAAACCTTTGATACTATACATCTCAGCAACTCAGATAGCATTAGGGGCTCTTCTCACGCAAAACGATGATCAAGGTCATGAAAGAGCAGTGTACTACATCAGTCGTACATTGGTGGGATATGAATTAAATTACAGTAACATAGAACGTGTCTATCTTGCGATAGTCTTTGCTACTCAAAAACTCTGGCACTATATGCTAAATCGCCAAACAATGTTGGTTGCAAAGATTGATCCCCTCAAATATCTCCTAAATAAAGCAACATTAACATGTCGATTGGCTAAATGGGTTATGATACTTAGTGAATATGACATCCAATATGCAGATAGGAAGGCTATAAAAGGACAAGTGATTGAAAATTAGTTAGTGAATACAACCATGAAGATAGACCATCCTTTAGTGGTGGATTTTCCTGATGAATTTATCTTCAAAATTGACACTAGAACCGAATGGAAATTATACTTTGACGGATCACATACAAATCGTGGTTTAGGAGTGGGTATCCTATTTGTTACACCTCAGGGCGATACTATTCCTAAATTATTTAGAATTGCTTTCCCTTGCACCAACAACATATCAGAGTATGAAGCCTTAGTGACAAGACTAAGAATGGCAGCCCAGTGGAAGATTAAGAGTCTACATGTTTTTGACAATTCTCAACTAATAATCCGGCAAGTAAATGATGATTATGAGACTAAGCATGAGAAACTTTCCCCCTATAAGTGCATGACCAATTGTTTCAAGCAGTACTTTGATGAAATTAATTTTTCAACAAATACCACGTATTCAAAATAGGGCATCAGATGCTATGGCAACTGTGGGTTCCTTATTGGATATTCTGAGCAACGTGCCGAATTTTAAGATTTTGGTTGAATATCTCTTGGTCCCTACCTATGATGTCCTCAATTATGCAATGGTGTGTACGATTGTTGGTCCTACTTCCCCTTGGTACAAAGACATATTCTACTATCAAAATGACCAAACCTTACCATTAGACCTGTCAAACAACCAACGCAAAACCTTTATCCGTAAGTCAGCTAAATACACCATCATCGTAGATACCCTGTATAGACGTACCTTAGATAACGCCCTAATGAGATATCTCGATGTTGAAGAAGCACAAGAAACCTTGCGAGTTGTGCACAAGGGTATATGCGGATCCCATTAGAGTGGTCCTACTTTAGCCCATAAGATTATGATATTAGGTTATTATTGGCCTACAATGGAAAAAGACTCATATATCTTTGTAAAGAAATGTTGACAATGTCAAATACACAGAGATTTGATAAGAGCGCCAGCATAGGAGCTTCGTCTGATTACCTCACCATGGCCTTTTTCCCAATGGGGACTTCACCTCATAGGTAAGATACACCCTCTATCATCCAATGGCCATAAATTCATCAT
Source organism: Sequoiadendron giganteum (assembly GCA_007115665.2). NCBI lineage: Eukaryota > Viridiplantae > Streptophyta > Pinopsida > Cupressales > Cupressaceae > Sequoiadendron > Sequoiadendron giganteum. Next base: position 418,535,275 of record CM021107.1, on the reverse strand, counting down.
AACCGTCACTGAATACTTCACCAAATGGATTGAAGCTATTCCCATGAACTACATCACCGGCACGCAAATATCCAAGTTTATCCTAAACTATATCATTTTTTGATATGGTGTACCACAATCCATTATCACAGAGAATGGCCACCCATTCAAAAACCAAGAAGTATGCCATTTATGTGAAGAGTTTCATATCAAACATCACTTTTCCACCCCGTATTACCCACAAGGTAATGGCCAAGCAAAGACATCTAATAAAAAGATTGTCAGAATCCTAAAAAAGTCTGTCAATGACGTTGGTCGTGAGTAGCACCTACAGCTTAATCCTTCCTTATGGTCTTACCGTACAAGCATCTATACTCCCACTGGTGCCACTCCATACTCCCTAGTATTCGGATCTGAAGCTATCTTACCTATTGAGGTTGAAATTCCTTCCCTGAGGGTATCCTTGAAAGGTCACATTGACGATGAAGAATACCGAGTATCCAAATTACAAGAGTTAGAATTACTGGATGAACAAAGATAGAAAGCACTAGACCATTTGCAAGTATATCAGAATCATCTCCATCATAGCTATAATAGGAAAGTTCTAAATAGGCACTTTGACATTGGTGACTTGGTTTTAATGGAGAACCCCAAGAATCAAGTTGAATGAGAAAAGCAAGGTAAGTTTGAACCTAACTGGTTAGGGCCCTATATAGTCACATAAACTTTTGGATAAGGAGCGTATCAACTCTCTACCCCTGAAGGAGAGCCACTTTTGTCACCAATCAACAACCTTCATCTGAAGAGGTTCAATGCGTAGCTTCTAAAAATCTTTGTCTTAACCGAAAAAATACAAAAAAATGGAAAAAACAAAAAAATAGTTACCTTGATGAAAACCTGGCAAAGAGGCATCTTTGTAACACCAAAAAAATAAAATTGAAAAATCAATAAAATAGTAAAGAGAAATAATTTTTCCAATAGTGAAAACCACTTCAGTGGTGCTATGGATAAGTACCATGGTGAAAACCTGGCAAACAGGCGCCATGTGTAGTCAAACTCGCTCTTTCATCTACCATCATTCCAATCAAAATTTTCACCATTCCTCGTAATAAATGGTTGTGTTATCCATTATGTGGACCTTGTACATAACATTAGACCATCAGAAAATGTCCTGAAAAAAATTTAAAAAACATTAGAAAACCTCATAAAAGACAAAAAAAAAATCAAAAGATGTCAAAAAATCCCAAAAAATAGAGTCAAGTTAGTCATGTTAAGTCAGTCGTAGACATAGTCAAACTACGTTGCCTCTACGACTGGACGTAGGCAAGGCCATCAGTTGATGTGCCCCCGAGGCATTATGTCTATCTGTCTAGGCTTGGTCATGTATCACACATATTAAAATCATGACTCATTGTACATTCAAATTCATTGGTCGTGTCGAACTACGAGGTCTCTGCGTGTACAATGTAGGCAAGGCTAATCAATTGATGAGCTCCTGAGACCACACTAGGTTAGTCCAATAGGGTTTATCACATTCACTATCACACACATTTCATATCATCAACTTAAGTGTGTATGTTCAGTCAGTTATGTCAGTAAAAGTTGTGTTGAACTACGAGGTCTCTGCATGTACAATGTAGGCAAGGCTAATCAATCGATGAGCCCCCGAGGCCGCATTAGGTCAGTCCTTTAGGGTATATCATCTCAATTCATACACTGTCAACACACACACACTCATAATAGTTAAGGAATCAAAAAAAGTCATACATAAACAAGGAAAACATCTCAAACTTTCATCAAGTCAAAGGGTATGTGCATGATCATCATGGAAAAATAGGCCCTTAAGTGGCAATAAAATTCAAAAAAATCAGAGTGAGGCAACTTGACATAAAAATTTGAATAATTTATCTATATTATTTCAAAAATATGTAAGAATAGAATCTGTAGAAAATTGAATGTAGTTTCTAAACTACTAGGTTTATTTTAAAAATAAAAAAATCTATTTGGTGAAAATTTGAAATTTCAATGCTGTAGTACTTAAATTTCAAGGAAAAAATAAGAAGTAGGTGTCTGTCTAACCACCCTAACCACAATAAAATGATAATATTTTTTTATAATATTTTAGATATAAGTAGAGGACTCATGTCCTGATGTGATGCATATTTTTTTGTATTTTTTTTCCAAGTAAATAATTAATTATGAATTTTTTATTACAAATTTTTAAAAATATAAAAAATCGTATGTCTAACCACCTTAACTTGGTCAAAAAATCATGAAATTCAATTTTTTTTTTAATCCTATAGTATGTGAAGCATAGAATGTGACACATGTTTCGAATTCAAAAAATGTGATATCGTTTGAAAGCTATAGATGCTTTTCAATCAGCCTATCAATAAGGATTTTAGTTGTAATTCAAATAGAAAATGAATAATAATTATTTATCAAATTCAAAGTAAAGCATAATTTATATTGGTGGAAAGTTGAGAATCTCCTTTAAAAACCATTTTCGTTTCATCAATTTTGGGTAAAAAAAAAGTCGTTAGCCACATGGGTCATCATATCGCCACTTTTTGGCCCATCATGATCCTGCACATACCCCAAAATCAAACACATTGTCAGAATAATCAACTTATGTCTTAAGTAAGATATGTCTTTCTTGTCAACAAATACCGTCAAATTATCATAGCCTCATGTAGCTTGTCACATCAACGTCATCAGGCTCCAACGTCTTATATAGCATGTGTCTTTCTAAAACCAGGCTTTGTCATGCCTTACACAGATAGTCACCAAGTCGAAACCAGACTCAACGTCTTATGCGGTATGTGTCATCCCTCACATCCTGCTATGTCAAACATCAAAGAATCCTACAAGATCAAGTTTTGGCAAATACTTTTAATGGCTTTATGACTTTACATCTTATTTTGTCTTATCTTTCTATCGATTGTTGAATAAGTCTGGTTACTAGCTTTCTCAAGGATGTCCCTTGAAGGATTTAGAGAAGCAAGGATGTCTTGGGACTCTTTTTCTTTGACTGTTGTCTGTCAACTATCTTTTTAACTTTGGATTTAGATTCATGTTACTAGTTTCCTCAAGGATGTCCTATCAGGATTTAGAAGAGCAATGACGTCTCATGACCCATCTTTTCTTTGTCTGTTGTCTATGGTTTGTCTAGACAAAAAGATTGGGGCAATTGTGCTTTTAGTATGAGTTAAGACACTCCTTGTCTACAACTGTCTATTTTTCGCAGATGGATGACTTTGTACACTATGTTCTATCTCATATCATGGTGTGTACTATCCATTTGTGTCATGTCCTACCCAATGATGATAAAAATGCAAGCTTAGCATATATGGCAGAATATCGAAGATCATATGTCTTTCACTCAACCTTCATTGTTTCTTACTAACATTTTGAAATCAGTTGTGCTAACATTTCTCTTGTCCGACATAATGATAAAGTATTGTGACACAACAAAAACATTAGATCATTTCCATATGCATACATTCTATAAGATTTATGTAAATAGTATCGTATGTCTATACATAGTACATCATATAGTTCCATTTCATTTTAAACATGTAGTAACATAGACATCGTCATTGCATGTACATATCATCATCACATGTAAATAGCATCATATAGCACATTACATTCATCATATATAGAGTCATCATAAAATCATAAACTGCATAAACTAATCATAATGTAGAAACAATCATTCATAACACATATGCATACATCATCTAGGAAACACAATCATATAGAAACAATACATCATCATAAAATAGAACTGCATATCATGTAGAAGCCGCCAAAATTTATATATATATATATATATATATATATATATATATATATATATCGCCCAAAATAATTTGTCACAGTACAATATAAGAATGTATCCATAAACAAAAATGAGCTCGCAGGCTCTTTGATCAAAATACAATATCTAAAAATATAGTGTCAACGTGTCCCACTACCGGTACTGTCACGTGGTGAAGGTGGAGGAAATTGCCTCAGAGGTACTCTTTGTGAGGTGGAAGTCCTGTCATACGGACCTGATCTTGGTGGTCCAACCATGCCCTCTGTGCTGTGAGTCCTAGTCTGACTCCTACTCTATGATCTGTGACTGCGAACCTCTAAAAAGCTAGGAGCTCGTCTCTCTGCTAGCACCACTGACTCATATAAATCTCTATAATAAGAAGATCTCTCAACTGATCTGACTAGCTCATGAGAAAACCCATCAGATGAGGTACCACTACAAAGGCGTCAGACCTTTGTGAACTGCTGCTCTATCTCTTGTCTCTGAGCTATAGCCTGATCTCTCTCCATGAGAGCATTGTCTATCTCTATCCGCAAGGCATCTTGCTCTACTATAACCAATCTCAATCTCTCCTCCAAAGCCTCCCTATCACTGTCTCTTGGAGAATCATCATCTAGTCTACCCTCTACAATTTGATCCCGAAGCTCCCTCTCCTGCTCCTCCATAGGTGCCTCCTCCTCAAGATCATCCTCCCCATAACCTACCAGAATACCAAGAGGATCAATATCCACATCAGCTTCCTCCTCCTCTGCAAAGTCCTCTCCACCAATCTCTACCCCTACATGCTCCTCTAATACTGCCTCCTCCATAGCATGCTCATCTCCAACCTGTCTTTACTCCACCTCAGAGGACCAACATAGGTACATCCTTTATCTCCGCCTCTCGGATAGGTGATAATCCACCTACCCAACCACCTCTCTATCCTCTTCATCCTTGTCTACCACCACCACCTCTGACATCATCACCACCACCCTTGACACCACCTCTACCTCTACGCCATCCTCTCGGCCTTGTACCTCGTCTCTCTACTAGTTTCGGTTGATCCAGATCTATATAAGGAATAGGACGATGCTCTACCCACTAGGTGTCATAAGCAGTTGTAGTCTTTAGATTTTCTACATCACCTCTCCATCCCTAATGTAAAGGTTGTAAAGCCTAAATATATGCCTCTGTAGTAGCCACTGGTATCATAGGCCCCCAATAAGGAACCTCTCTGGAAGATCAAGAAAACTCTTCTCTCCCTCTAGGCTCATCCTGAACCTCCCCAAACTATCTCAATACATGATCTGGCAGGTGTCTCTCAATAATGTGTACGCTTGAAATAATCCTACCAATCAAGTACTATGTCTGTCGAAAAAAAGGTAAATGAATGTCCTCATCTGACCATCTCTCGCAATACATGTATGGCCTCCACGTGAACTGAGCCAATGTGTCCAGTGCATGTCTCTAGTAGCTTGTTTCTCCTACATGACTCTGAGTAATGTTTCTTGTATACCGGAAAACATAAGGAGATCTAGCCTCTCACTCTGCAGTAACAGGAGAACGAAACACAACAATACGCTCCCATGCCCAAACCATGAGAAGAGTGGTACCACAACTCATCGACTGTGCATCTTTGTACACTATATCATGTAAGTGAAAGTACAACATGCCTAACAAATAGGGACCTTGGGCATACACAACCTCTCTCTCTAACATCTCGACAAGCATCTCTCCCCACCCGACTGGAAAACCATGACCCCACCAATCAGGAAGAACTATCCCACCAATCAATGTACATACAATACAGTCTATCTACTCGTATCTATCAACTATAACCTTCCATCTGATCTCATAGTGTTCTATCCCTAATCTCCTAATGTCATCAAAACCATAGAATCTAGTCAGCTCGTTATATCTGCGTTGTGTGTTGTACATCACCCTCTCTCCTCTAATAGGTAGACGAAGGATCCGATATACATCCTCTAAAGTCACAATCGCCTCACCAGTCAGCAAATGAAATGATGAGGTCTCAGAATGCCATCGCTCACACAAAGTAGTAAGCATACCTCTATTTGCCCTGATCATGGGCATAGTAAGCACATGATGTAGTCCCAATCTCCAAAGTAATCATGACTCTGTGCTAACCAATCGCTCTCTCAGCTCAAATGTATTGGGTCATGTCTCTCGGGTATAGATGGGATCTAAAATAACCTACAAATTGCATTTCAACCATGATGTCAAATGTTGACTTTTTCAAGTTTTTATCAAAAAAATTTACCAGCCAAATGCAGTTCACAGAATCACATGCGGTGCTATTTTCCACATCCATTGCACAACAAAGCATTTGCATTGCTCATCTCAAATGCATTGCAAAAATCACTCAAATTCACACCCAAGCAAATGTGTTTCAAAAATTTCAAATGCGATGCAATTCTATCTACCTACCTATATGCATATGCATTGCGAAATGGAAATTGCATTTCATTATCCTACATGCGCCTATCTAAAACACAAATACCATGCATCATGACATATGTAGTGCATTAAAATACATTTGCATTGAATGCCTAAATGACCTACGTAATCCTAGACATATTTTTGCAAATGTGTCGTTTTGCAAGCAGATGTGTTGTGCACGAACGCATATGCGTTGAACCCGAAAGACCGCATATGCAAAATAATTTTTAAGTGCCTAAAACTATGTGCAAAATTAAATTTCAAGAGATCATTTTGGGGTACATATCGAGGGTCCTGTGTCGGCTGGTCATCTGAATGACAACATCTGATATCCGCGATGCGCAGCGTAGGAAACTGGAGACATCTTCGTCCAATACTCAAAGCAAAAATTTCAATTCTTCAACTCTTTTGGGTGCAAATGAATTGGTTTTCAACCTAATTTCTATTTATACCTAGGGTTTGGGTGGCATTTCTTCTAACCTTGTCTATTGGCCACTTAAACTTCCAACTTCTATTGACCCGTACAAATTCCTATCACTTCCAAATTCAATTTCGTCAACTCCATAGCATTTTTGACTATCAAATTGACTTATCGGGAATATTTCTTGATTTTTTTGAAATTTTTCAAGATTTTGTCAATTTTCCTGAGGGGCATACCCTAACCTGTTTCATACTAGGGCACAATCGGGGCATATTTTCTTTGACACAACGTTGAAACGACATTGTATCAAAGAGGGGCAAACTATAGACACCGAAAATTGGTCTAGGTCTGCGAGCACCACTTTCGACATAATTTTGTAATGTCCATGGTCATGATTAAATAATATTTATTATTTAATTACTTTCTAAATACATCTTTCCTCTATTAATTAAATACCCTTTTAATTATTTAATTAATTCATGTTATGACCCTTATTCATCTTTGATTAATTAAATAAATCATATTTATTTAATTATGTCGCTAACTAATTAATTATCCTTCTTAATTAAATAATTAATTATTTAATTACCCCCTTTATCATATTTCGACTATAATTAAATATTTATTATTTAATTATTCAAATAACCTTTTCAACAGTCAATTAAATAAATTACATTATTTATTTAATTAAATTCATTTCAATTTTTGAATGTTGAATTAAATTAACATTTAATTCATAATTAAGTGTTTCTATCACATTCTTTTGTCGTTCAGTTGACTAATTATTTACTCACCATCTGACTCAAGATCTATTTTAAATCCGCCATTATCTCCGGATTTGATATCTGATCGTTTCTACGAGGAGACTCTATGTCACAACCGATCAGTTAACTAGTTCTAACTCATATGCATGAACGTATTTATTAATTAAATATCTTTATTTAATTAATTAATTCATGTGTGCATTCAAACACAAACTTCAAATCTATTTTAGTCTTTATCTTTGACATTCAAAGTCTATTCTTCTTATTTTCGAACAGTCTTGACACAAGATTAAGTTATTGTTCTAATTTAATCTTTATCCTATAGAATTTCCTAACTCACGTTCTAACTGACACAGAACTCACATCACATGACATTCATCAATCTCGATCATTGATCTCTCTTTCGAATCTGAGCCGATCATTCGAGAACCCAAAATCTATAAATTGACTTGTCATTATCATTATTCCTCCTCCCTAAAATCAATACTTTTGAGAAGAACCTATTATCTTTGATATTTTTCTGAGACAATACATCCAAGTTATGCTTTCATCAATACTGAAAATATGAGGGCAAGAATAATGAGACAGCAAAATGGAGAAGGACAATCAAGATAATTCGTAGAAGTGGATGCATATTTGGTGAGACTGTTCTAGTTTTAATTGTGTTATTCATTTTTACTCGTTCTTAGTTGTTTGATTTAGATTAATATTTGTTAGATTATATTTAGCCATTTATCTATGTAGATCCCTGTTTATTCTATGTTACAATTCTTATTGTTGGGGCAGTAGTGAGGCATCGAAAAAAATTGAGAAATTTTTGAATTTTGATCACAGCAGTTTATTCTTTGAACCAACACAACAAGTACATTGCTTCAGAGAGGGGGAAAATGTAGACATGAAAAATATACCTACACACTTGATCCTGATTACTAACGTCATTTCACCTTGAATCATTTTCTCTTCTTGTCATCACCTTTCATCCTTTAATTGAATAAATAATTATTTATCTGATTAAGTCATTCTTCACTGTTGATTAAATTAAGCAATTTGATTTAATTAACCCTATGTCTCTATTTAATTAAATAATTCATTTTATTTAATTAATAACATTTTGTTTTCACAGTCCATGATAGTGTGAGCAAGATTTTTGGAATAATTGTGTGTAAGTTTTTTCATCAAAAAACTTATTTAATTGAAATCTCGATAGTCATCCTATTAAATTGAATAAATTAAACCTTATTTAATTTAATCTAGCATCATTCCCCTTTAGTTAAATAAATCAAAATCTTTATTTAATTAAAATCTAAATCACTTTCCTCTCAACTTTGATTTAAATAAATCCTAAAATCTAAGTCAAAATAGTCAAATCACCTAATTTCCACTTAATTTTTTCAAATATTGATTAAATCTAATCCTAATCACTTCAATCCTCTAGATTTTACAACTTGCACAATAAATCAATTTATTTAATTTATTAAATCATCAATTTCCATTCAAAAGGGCATCTTTTGTGGAATATTCTTCCAAATCAAAAATCCCTCCAAAAGGCATGGGTACTTCCAATGAGGAATTTAATGCCTCTTACATGTCCTTGGCCTTGAACCAAGTGACATTAAATCCATCTGCTCTCCCTCCAACTTTCGAACTTTCAAATTTCAAATTTGAAGCTAATGGCATTTATGGGCACATTCATCAAAATGTGCTCGTTCCTCCTCCAATCACATGTGGACAAGTGGCCTCTTCTCATTGGTTGGTCTTTTGTCCCAAATTCATCCAAATCCTTCAATTTTCCATTCTTCAAATCTATAAATAAGAGGCTTCTCTCCTCATTTGGATCATCCACAATTTGAGTAAAGTTATTATCTTCACATTTAAAGCAATTTCATCCATTTTCTTGAGCATTTTCCATCACCATAGCTAGGTTATTGCAGGTTTTATCAAGAAATAGTCTTATTCTTCACCATCAAAGGGGATCAATCTTCCCCAATCTTACAAAGGAGTTGGGAAAGGGCCAATTTCTACACATAATTGGCACCAATTCCCCCATGGGATTCAGGATTTTCATGCTTAATTAGGATTTATTTTCTTTCTTGTCTTGTTCTTCATTTTTCCTATTTTGAGCATTGCTAATGAATTTCATGGGGAGTCCTTGTTCTTACTTGCATATGAATCTAATTGTGTGTTTGTTTTCTATGTTTGTGCAAGTCTAGGATTGGGGTTCACAAAGGGAAATTTTCACTAGATTAATTTTATCCCAAGCCTATGGAACCTATCAAGCTTTGTAAAGATTTCTTTTTCAAATCATATCAAAAATTCAAGGCAAAGAAAATAGAAAAACTATCCCTTCGTAATATGCCTCAGCATATGCCCTAACCAACCATCCTTGGTGAGGCAATGATTGAACCAAAAACACTTTCAAACATACAAGGATAATATATAGAACAACCTCCTACAATTTCCCATAAGAGACCACAAGATAGTACAAGCATCTTGTTGTCCCTCCTAGAGTCAAACAAGTTTACAAAGTCAAAGAGAAAGTGGTTGAGAAACCTCCTATTGTTCTTTCTAATCCTCTCAAGAAAGAGAAGGAACCTATGATTGACAAACCCACTCTTACACAAAAAAAAAATTGACAATAAACTGAAAATAAATTGAAGTGCTAGAGAGCGTAGACGTAGACGTCATCCTATTGCTCATAGATTGCAAACACAAGAAAAAAACAATAACATAGAAAATCAAAATCCAAACCAACCTAAAGCAATGCATGATGACTCTCAACCCTTGCCGCAACATAAACACAAAAATTGCATGGACATTTTTATTTGACCTCCTGTTGTGATTAATTTTGATGATGACATTGACATTACAAAGATTGATGAACAAAAACATGATGAGTTGAATGCATTGTTTTCTTCTTGCATGAGCTTAGATGGAAAATCTACTAATAATAATGTTGAACTTGGTATGTTTCCTAGTTTGACACTTTCTCTTGTCCCTTTGGCTAGTTGCTCACCTTCCATTTATACACAGAGATTGGGAGATGGATGACCTACTTTAGGTTGACTTGCTTGTGCCTTACTATTCTTTTTCATTTTCATTTTTCTTTTTGATTACATGTGCATAATGTCATCCCCCATGACATTTCATTTGATGTTCTTCTCTCTTTTGTGCATTCTTCTATATGTACCTTCATGCTTCTCTATGTTGTAATCATATTTTTCATTTGTCTTATGTTTTCTTGGGGATGATGCAAGGCGTCGAGACATTTATGTCTCTCCCATGTTGACCCAAAATATTTTCCTTTATCTTTTTCATTTGTCTTGTGTTTTCCTTTTGGGGATGACACAAGGCATCGAGACATTCATGTTTCTTCCATGTTGACCCAAAATATTTTTCTTTTTTTTCTCTCTTTATGTCATTCTTCCAGTTCAGTGAGTTTGGGGAATGATGATAGTTCCATGCTTTATGAAAAAATTGTAGCTGGTAGAGCTCCTAAAAATTCTTGAGAATTTGTTGTGTCTTTCCTTGTCATAGTTTTATGCTTCTGATCTTAAGGATAGGGCTTAGAGTTTTAGGATTAAAACCCTCTTTTCCAAATTTGTATGGTCATGAATGTTGAACATTATAATCCTTCGTTGACCTGTGTACCCAGTTACTAGTCAATTCAGTCACAACATAGGCCATTAAAATCATTACTTGCACCAACCCCTTGGGTTAGATCTATCAGTCACCATCTGCAAGTTAGTCGTTATAAATTTTTCCATGATCGGGCTAAAAAAAAATTTGTTTAAAGACTTAGGTATTAAGTATTCATCCTCAAGGGTTAAGTCTCATAGACCTAGTTGTGGCCCCATTTTATGAACTAAATTTTTTGGCATGTGCATAAATGAGAATTTATGGTGGTCGTTCAATCATTGTGAGTAAATATCTACTATTTCGTGTGCGTCTATTCCAGTTTTTTGGCTATTATTTTATTCACATATGCTAGTGGGCTTAAGCCACGTGATTTGTGCTTAGGTGGGACCAATGCCTTTATTGAAGACTATAGACGATATCACAAGGAATCAACAACGATTGATGAAACATGTGGTAGCATCAAGACCGCTCCCTATGTGCCCATTCTAGTTTATTTTTCATTAAAATAAATGAACGGGCTGGCAATCGATTGCCGTGTGTCATGACAGGTAGTGGGTCCAGTTTTTCTAAGTAGCCAACAATAAAAACTTTGAAGGGAATCAACGGCAAGTATCGCTACACATGTATTCATTTGAGTTGTTCCCCGTGTTCCCATTTTTTATGTTTATTAAAGTAAATAACTCACACGGGCTAGCAGGTGCTAGACACATGTAGCCTTTCTATTATGGGGCATATACCTTTTAATAATCAGTGAATAGTACTAGGAGGAAACTCTACGATGTTGGTGGGGTAACATGGTTAAATCTCCATTGTTCCCCACTATCATATTGGTTTTTATTTTAATGATTCTTAAGGGGCATGGGTTGGTGAGAATTGTGACACCTTTCGCTAAAGGGTCTGATAAACTTTAACAAAGATGAAATACTGCTCAAATTTGGCCAAAACTGCATTAACATTTAGAATGTTGCCAAATTTTAACTATGTCTTTGGCACGCATTAAAGATTTGGGAGATTCTTGTGGTTGCAACCGTCAATTTTTCCAGGCACTAGTACACGTGGGAAAAATAATTTGAGACAACACAGAGTACAAGTTGATATTCAGAGGATTGATCATGATCGCTTCTTGCTATCTTGTGGTGGTGAATTGTAAGAAAATTAATTCCCATGGGAGAACTAGTAAATATGATATGACAAGTTTCATCAGGTGCTAAGTATGTCATTAATTATGCAGATAGAGTGGGTGTTTATCCACTAGAGATTTTTGATTCGGAAAAAGTATCAAGCACATGAAAATTAATTATTTCATAATTAACCATTCTGGTTGCTTGCTCGTTGATTCATTTTAGTGTGTGATGATTCATTTAAGTGTGTGATCAATGGCTCAAATTCAAAATCAAAGCAAATGGTTGATGGCTCTCTTATGCGAGATCCCTTGGAACATTAATGAATACATGTTGCAACTAGTCTATTTATTGGTGATTTCCTACTTGTTATTCTCACCATTTGTTGTATGTGATAATTGAGTCTGGGAGTGAGCGCACGAAGTATTCTAAGTAGCTGCAAAGTTTGAGAAGGTTGCTTTGCATGGAGGGTGGTGTCTCTATGATTTTCTCCATCAACAATGGGTAAAGTGAGTGTATCTATCAACCTAGCTCGTAGGTCTAGGAGACTCCTTGAGCCTCAGAATTTTGTGCCAAAGGAAGAGCACTTGATATGCCCAAGGTTCTTGTAACACCAAAGAAGAAGGCAAGAGCTTAAATGAAATCTACACAGAATGTCCTCAAGCGTGAATATAATATGAGGAGCTGAATTGTCTCGAAGGATTTAGTCAAGGGAAAGGAAAAGAAGGTTGAAATCCCTGAGAGAGATGTTGCAAGGAAGAACAAGTATCACCGAGCTTTTATGGAATGTCATTAGTCTCCCATTAAAGTCTCAGATGATCCATCTGACAATGGAGATGAAACTGACTCTGGCTACTGCCAGTATCTCATGGTTGTGAGTAATTTTACTGACTCAGAGGATGAGGTGGTGATGGATACTCCAATTTCAATAAGGACATCGAGCGAGCATTCTTATTCTACCACTAACTAGGAAAAATAGCACATTGCTCCCTTTCTAAGTTGATGCTCGGGTTTTTGTCCTTTGTACTAACATGTTTCTTTGGGTTGGTGTGTTGTGATATGGGTTCTTATTGTTTCCTACTTTTTGTGTTGATTGTGACTTTTCTAGGTCGACATGAACATGAAAATATTGATGTTGTGATGTGGCTCCATTTGGAAGGCTAGTGAGCTTCTTCGATGAACGATTTTTGATATTTTTCTCTCCCTTGTGTTGCAAATGATGACTTATAACTACTTGGGGAATATTTTTTAAGTGTGGTGAAATTAAAAATCAAATGAAGTTAATGTGACTGTAATTCAGCCTGGTGCTTGTTGCTCCCTTATCCTATAAAACAGATTTCAAGGCTGATTACAAAGGTCAATTTTTGAGTCTTATAATGGTCTAAGTGAAGATCTATGTACAGGAATAAACATACAGTATAGATTCTGATATATAGAACAGTAGGATATCTATGGTATAAGTGAAGTATGTAGTAATGTTAAGATATTTTTATGCAAGCTATATAAAAGAAGGAAATTATTAAGTTCTTATACATATACTCTTATGAAATTTCTCCTACAAGTTATGAATGAAAAGGTTAATGATCTTCTATTTCATCTTCAATTAGTTTGGTTGATTGTGTGAATTTGTTTTGGCTTCAATTCAATGAGTTGATTAAATGCTAAGATAAGTTCATAAATTTGTGCGGAGTATAAGATTTTGTAAGAAGTTATGTGTTGAACACAATGAGTTAAACACTACAATGTGATGTGGCAATAGTCCAATAATTTATAAATAAATGGCTTATGTATTACTAGTTATTACATGATGTGACTCTGTTTCCCAATAGGAAAACCACTAGTCTATTCATTAGAATTTTGTTTAGATAAACTAGCTAGCATTGAATCTGACTAGAGACTTGGAACGAAAACAAAAAAATCATTTAAAATACTTTCAATTATAGTGTGTAACTTTAAAGTTCCTCTCAATTCCTAGCGCTAAGTAGTAATTTTTCCAAAGACTAGCCAAATATTTGGTGAAAGATGCTTAGTTATATTCAAATAGGAATTTATCTGTGTATAAAATTACTTCTAAGGACCAACTATCCCTTAAAAATAATAAGGAATACCCTCTTGGGTTTCACAGAGCCCTAAGAGTAGGAGTGAGGGTCGAAAGATCCTTGTTAAGTTGGCCACTGACTTTGAAATTTCTTGAGCATAAGGGTTGGCTACCCTTTAGAGGATTTCAAGGTTTAGCTAGAAAATAAAAAACCGACAGAAATGGTGACCCCATTGGGGATGTAGTCAGAAGTTTTGGTTGCAGATGGTCTTACAAAAGAGTCTTTCAAATTTATAACCAGTGAATGAAAATTATAGTGTCTTATTTTCCCATCTGAGTCACCAATAGAAATGGTGACTCTACTATGGAGAACTTTGAGAAATTTCTGATACAAGAATCCTAGTTGCAGAATGTTATAGCATTGACTCAAGAAATTGGTGAATCTAAACATTTGGTTCAGATTTTGAAAGCATTTCAAACCTAGAAGTGATTTTGTTGCAGCACTTTCAAAGAATTTATATGTGACTCTATTGTTGGAGGAGACCTAAAAGGAAATATATCATCAAAAGAGCTTCATATTACTTGAAGTTCAGTCCTCTATGAAAAGAGGTGGTGACTCTATCTAAAGAACCTGATGAAGATGTGAAGAAAAGTTTCAGATTTGCAAAATTTTCAGTCAAGAAGAAAGGTTACTAGCTGCCACAAGTTTCTAGGTATTCTCATAATCTAGATTATAAAGTGTTATCATATGTAAAAAGAAATTTTATGAGAAGTTTTCAAGACTTTAAGATAATAAATGATTCCCTATTAAATGAAATTGCATTAAGAAAGGGAATATTAGTGATCCTTTTCATACTTCTAAAGTGTAATATGTAATATCTATAATGATTTGAGAAGTATGCTTATTTTTGAATTATGCCTCTGAGAAAGTTGTAAGATATGAAGATTTAACCTATATCTTAGGACTTTCGTTAAAGTAGTGAATGAGGCAATTGACAACCATATTTGGAACTGATAATAACTGAATATGAACATAAGAAGGTTTCCTTGTGATATAGCAAGTAAAAATATGCAGGGAAATCAAGTTTTACCATATCCTCAAAGGGATTTTGTTATTGAAAGGTATACGCCATTGGATTTTAGTGGTACTAAATATTTCCCAAACCTAATTCCTAAAAATTTTAGGAAACATTTTCCCAAATTCACAAGGCAGAGTTCAGAATCAACCTCTAATCATTTGCAAACATTCATGGATGTGATGGGGGATTATGAGGTAAATCATGAGAATGTTTTCATGAAGCTTTTTGTTCTGTCTTTGAAGGATGATGCTATAAATTGGTTCTCATTTTTACCAGCTTGTTCTATAGCTTCATGGAATCAGCTTATGGTAGCCTTTGTAAAACAATTTGGTGAAAGGGTAAATCCAATGTGGTAAGAAAAAACTTTATGGAAATCCATAGAAATGAAGATGAGTTGGTTCCCACTTTCAATATTAGATTTTCAAAGGTAATAAGGGATATTCCACAAAGTATAAGACCAAATGATGTTGAGTTTTTTGTTGTATATCTTGGTGCATTTGATAGTAAGATGAGTTATTGGCTAAGAGACAAAGAACCCACAACATTGCACCAAGCATATCAAATTGTTATGGATATTGAAAATAACTTGAAATATTCAATGATGAAAGGATATAAGGTTGCAATTGTTGGTGGGCCTAGTATTCCTATTGTAAATGGACTTCATGGATCAAATAATAATGTTTATTTTGATTTGATTTCCCCACCATCACAATATGCAAATCATAGTAAGCTTCAAGATGAACATCAACAAAGTTTGAGTAAATTTGATTCTTTTATTAAGAATTTCTATGGAATGAAAAGGAAAAAAGAAGAGTCACCCTATGATTTTTCTCAATATTTTTGGATGCTTTGTTGGTGGCTCCTAAGAATCTCAAACCTGAGGATTCAATATGCATTGATCTATTCTATGAAATTTATGATTTTGAATTGAGTAAATTGCCAAAGGAATTGAAGCCTCTGAATTTTGGCCAAGTATTTGAGTGGAGAAGGATTGTAGAAGGAGCCAAGTGTGATCATGTATAAGGGGTGATGTTTCAAGATATTGGTAGTGGTTGTCCTATTGAGGAAAACCTAATAATAATGCAAGAAAATGAAGGAGGTATACCAGAGCATGAACATTCATTTTTTCTATGGGCGAAAGTAATGATTATAACCACTTTATAAGTAACATGTATGTTGATCAATACAATGGTGATGAGAATGAAGACATAGGGTTTGAAGATAACAGAGAGAGGTATGAAGTATACCCTTGGGATATCTTGAATGGAGAATAAGTAGAAGAGGTGAGAGAGGATTTTTCCTACCAATATTCAGCCACTAGTAGTAATGCATGTGTTTTTGAAACCTCATTGCAGATCATTGGGTAAGATATTAGAAATGAAGATTTGAGCATTTAGTCTTAACATAGTTTCAGTATTCATGGATCTCCCTGATGTAGTAACCATGATGACAATGGATATGGTCAATCCTTTATTGATTCCATTTTTCTTGATGAAATGGAGGTGGAATCTTCTACTTTGAATAGGGTGTGTGAAGATGATAATGGAGATGTATATTTTCTTGAGGAGGAACAATCCTCATCCTATAGAGATTTTACAAAATGTGGATCAAACATGTTGATCATTGATGATATGAATGGAGTTGAAAATACATTTGTATGCTCTTCTAGTGATTATAATTATTTTGAATAAAATGATGATATGGAAGATTTTGACGATCATTCTGCGCAAGGAGAAGCTTTTTTGACAAAAATGAATGTATGGAATAACCCCTTATTTAATGAGCTTCCATCTTCACTAGAAATAATAAATGATGATCATTATTGGTGCATAAATAATCCGCTCTTTTCTAATGACTCTGATGATGCATCTAATGCAACACTAGAGTACAAAAATGAGCAAATTAGGCAGCACATTGACGATCTCCTCGAAGGTATTTCTTTTGGTTATCTTACATCCAACACATATATGGTTAGTAAGTTTGAAGATCAGCATGAGATTGAAGTTTCTACTTCTTCCTTTATGGATTGTAACTACCCCTGTGAAGAGAATCAGGAGATACTTTATTCACATGAAGGTTGCATTGATATGAATATGGATAAGGTCACTTCTGCACAAATGAATGAACAAATGATATGGGATACAAACATGAGTTTTAATGAGGAAATTCCACCAATGGAGCATGTTAATTATGTGAATAATGTCTGAAAGTAAAAATGTATGAATTCAGTGGGTTGATCCTAAGCATAGAGCTATAAATGATAAAGGGGAAGATGAATATTCTTATCTCCTTATTGATCATGATTGTTTGTGTCGAGAAAAAATGGAAATGTCTTCTATATATGAAAAGGATGAAGATGTACTCATGGATAAACTAATATTTTTAAATGATCATAATGTACATCGCGATATACATATGGAACTTGAATCAAACGCATCACTAGTTGATAATATTGAAGAATTTGTTTGTCTACCTAATATTGTACATGGATTTACCTTTGTGCATGAGTGTCTCTTTGATGATCATGTGAGTGCTAATTTGTTTGGGCCTATTCCTAAGGTATTTCTCTTTGAGTTGAATTATTATTTTGGGAATGAGATAGAGTATATTACTGGACCTGAGATGAATGCATTTACCTAGTTATGGGATGTTAATAATACATATGACCCCTACTCCCATGATATGAATGAGTGTTCTGATGCATTATAGTTCAAGGATGTGCCTTAGTATTCGTTTTTCATCTTTGATCCATCTGTGGATTGTTTACAAGGTGCACAACAAAAAATTTATGAAGGTTTTCAGTTTGAGATGCAAACTGAATATAAGATCGAAGTCTATGATGTTATTAACTAGGTTGATTATGAATGTTTCACATTTCAAATACAATCAAACATGGTTGATTGTGCCAATCACAATGGATTTGATTCTTGGGAAATTCTTGATACAATTTTTGATCCATTACAAATAGCAGAGGATAAAAATTTTGACAAAGGTAAAAGTTGGCCTTATGTTTTGGGGGCCTGGGGCCACCAATTTGAGGAGTGAAGCCTATGAATTTGCAAAATAAGATTTCTTAGACTCTATGAGATGTGCAATATATAGCCTTGTAATTAGTCTTGTACGTGGGTTTGATGTGTTTTCTTTCTATTGTGTTTGTTTGCCTTGTTCGGGTAGGCTCCTAGGTTTTTATCTTTCTATTTTGGTCTGCTTCACCTTGAGATCTAGTTTTTCGCCGTACCCACTAGGGTTATGCATCCCCAAGCATAAGCCACTAGTAGATCTCCTAAAAATTCTTGAGAATTTGTGGTGTGTCTTGCCTTGTCATAGTTCTTTGCTTTTAAGCTTAAGGGTAGGGCTTAGGGTTTTAGGTTAAAAACCCTCGTTTCAAAATTTGTATAGTCATGAACGTTGAATGTTATAATCCTTCATTGACCTATGTACCCAATTACTAGTCACTTCAGTCAGAACTTAAGCCATTAAAATCATTACTTGCACTGGCCCCTTGGGTTAGATCTGTTGGTCACCATTTGCAAGTTAGTTGTTATCATTTTTTCCATGATCAGGCTTAAAAAAAATTATTTAAAGACTTAGGTATTAAGTCTTCATCCTCGAGGGTTAAGTCTCATAGACCTAGTTGTGCCCTATTTTAAGAACTAACATTTTCAACATGTGTAGAAACAAAAAATTATGTTGGTCATTCGATAGTTGCGAGTAAATATCCATTGCTCCTCGTACGCTCATTCCAATTTTTTTGCTATTATTTTATTCACACGGGCTAGCGGGCTAAGCCACATTTCTTGTTCTTAGGTGGACCTGATGCCTTTATTGAAGACTATGGGTCGTATCACAAGGAATCAATGATGATCGATGAAACATGTGGCAGCATCAACACCGCTCCCCACACACCCATTCTAGTTTATTTATATTAAAATAAATGAACAGGTTGGCAGGCAATTGCCATGTTTCATGATAGGTAGTGGGCCCAGTGTTTCTAAGCAGCCAGCAAGTAAAATTTTGAAGGGAATTGATGACAGGTATCACTACACGTGTCTTCATCTGATTTGTTCCTCACATACCCATTCATTTTGTTTATTAAATTAAAGAACTTGCATGGGCTAGCGGGCACTAGACACATGTATCCTTTCTATGGTGGGCCATATTCCTTTTAATAATCAAAAAATAGTACCAAGAGGAAAATCTACGGCGTTGGTGGGGAAACATTGTCAAATCTCCACTATTCCCTACTTCTCGTTGCTTTTTATTTTAATTCTTATTAAGGGACACAAGTTATCGGGCACTATGACACCTATCACTCAATGGAGGGTCCTGCTAGGTTTTAATAATGATGTGTTCTCTAGTAAGAATTTAGACCGATTTTTGATGGTAGGTGATGTGGACTATCCTAACCAATCCCCCCATCTTGTCAGGGCCCCATTTGTGTCTCTCATTTTTCAAGGGGCAAGTGGGTGATTTCCATGTGGACTACTTCAAAGGGTCTGTTAAACTTTAGCAAAATGAAATACTATTCAAATTTGGCTTAAAATGCATTAAGATTTAGAATGCCGCCAAATTTTAACTAATTCTTTGGAATGCATTAAAGATTTGGAAGATTCTTGTAGTTTTCATCATCAATTCTGTTAGGCATTGGTACACATGGGATAAATAATTTGAGGCAACATAGAGTATGGTTTGATATTTTGAGGATTAATCATGATCGCTTCCTACTATCTTGTGGTGGTGAATTATTAGAAAATTAATTTCCATGGGTGAATGGGTAAATATGGCACGACAAGTTTCATCAGGTGCTAAGTATGTGATTAATTATGTAGTAGAGTGGGTGTTTATTCACTCGAGATTTATGATTGGGAAAAAGTATCAAGCGCATGCAAATTAAATCCATCATAATTAACCATTTTGATTGATTGCCCATTAACTCAATTCAGTGTGTGATCAATGACTTAGATTCAAAATCAAAGTAGTTGGTTGATGGCTCTCTTGTGTGAGCTCCCTTGAAACATTTAATGAATACATGTTGCAGCTGGTCTATTTATTGGTGATTTCCTTCTTGTTATTCTTACCATTTGTTGTATGTGATAATTGAGAGTCTGGGAGTGAGTGCACAAAGTATTCTAAGTAGCTACAAAGTTTAAGTTGGTTGTTTTATGTGGAGGGTGGTGTCTCTATGATTTTCTCCACCAACAATGGGGAAAGTGAGCGTATTTATCCACCCAGCTCATAGGTCTAGGAGACTCCTTGAGTCTTAGAATTTTGTGTCCAAGGAAGAGAAATATATGCCCAAGATTCAAGGGAAAACCAAAGGAGAAGGCAAGAGCTGAACGAAAATCTGCACGGGGTGTTCTCAAGCGCACATATCATCTAAGGAACCAAATTTTCTTAGAGGAGTTGGTGAAGGGCAAGGAAAATAAGGTTGAAAGGCCTAAGAAAGAGGCTACAAGGAAGAAAAAGTATCACCGAGCTTTTATGGGATATTATTAGTCTCTCATTGAAGTCCCAGATGATCCATTTGAGAGTGGAGATAAAACTAACTCTAGCTACTGCCAATATCTCATGTTCGTGAGTAATTTGACTTACTCGGAGGATGAGGTCATGATGGATACTCCAATTTCAATAAGGACACTGAGCGGGCATTCTTATTCTACTATTGACTAGGAAAAATAGAACCTCGCTCCCTTTCTGAGCCAATGCTTGGGTTTTTGTCCTTTGTGCTGACATGTTTCTTTGGGCTAGTGTGTTGTGATATGGGTTCTTGTTGTTTCCTACTTTTTGTGTTGATGGTGACTTTTCTGGGTTGATGTGAATGTGAAAATTTTGATGTTGTGATGCCACACCTTTTGGAAGGCTGGTGGGCTTCTCCGACAAATGGTTTTTGATATTTTTCTCTCCCTTGTGTTGCAAATGATGACTTATAACTGCTTGGGGAATATTTTTTGAAGTCTAGTGAAATTGAAAATGAAATGAAGTTAAATGTGACTATAATTCACCCCGGTGCTTTTTGCTCCCTTATTCTATAAAAGTGATTTCAAGACTAATTATAAAGGTCAATTTTTGAGTCTTATAATGGTCTAAGTGAAGAGTTGTGTACAGGAAGAAATATACAGTATAGATGTTGACATATAGAATAGTAGGATGTCTAGGGTATAAGTGAAGTATATAGTAATCTTAAGATAGTTTTATGCAAGCTATAGAAAAAATGAAAATATTAAGTTCGTATACATATTCTCTCTTATGTAATTTCTCATGCAAGTTATGAATGAAAAGGCTAATGATCTTCTAGTTCATCTTCCATTAGTTTGGTTGATTGTGTGAATTTGTTTTGGCTTCAATTCAATGAGTTGATTAAATGCTAATATAAGTTCATAAATTTGTGTGGAGTATAAGATTTGGTAAGAAGTTATGTGTTGAATACAATGAGTTGAACACTACAATGTGGTGTGACAATACTCTAATAATTTCTAAATAAATAGCTTATTTATTACTGGTTATTAAATTATTTGACTTTGTTTCCCAATAGGAAAAGCACTGGTCTATTCATTAGAATTTTTTTTTAGATAAACCAACTAGAAATGCAATTGACTAGAGACTTGGAATGAGAACAAAAAAATCATTTAAAATACTTTCAATTATAGTGTGTAACTTTGAAGTTCCTCTCAATTCCTAGTACTAAGTAGTAATTTTTCCAAATACTAGCCAAATATTTGGTGAAAGATACTTAGTTGTATTCAAATAGGAATTTATCTATGTATAAAATTACTTCTAAGGACCAACTATCCCTTAAAAGTAATAAGGAATACCCTCTTGTGTTTTCACAGAGCCTGAATAGTAGGAGTGAGGGCCGAAAGATCCTTGTTAAGTTGGCCACTGACTTTGAAATTTTTTGAGCATAAGGGTTGGCTACCCTTTAGAGGACTTCAAGGTTTAGTTGGAAAATAAAAAACCAATAGTAGCACAGACATATTGATCCCAAATCCATAGATCCCTTATGTGTTTGTGGGGGAGACCCTTTCCTATTTTATGAAACAGCTTGCTTCGGAAACATATGACTTGGCATAGGGTTTTCCAAGTGAAAGATATCTTGTATTAAGACAAAACTTTGTCTACTTTAAAGAAATTGATCACAATGATGGTGTATCAATCGCTTTAAAGTGGGGGCATACAATGATGACATCTATTGAAAAAATTTCATGGCATGATTTTTCTTTCTTCTTGTGATGTGTCCTCTTCTTGGTGGTTTCATTGGGTTTGATTCCATCCAAGAGTGTACAATCTACTGACATGGAATGATGCGAATGAGGCATCCCATGGGCAATGATCTAACACTTTTTCCTTGTCCTCTCTTGGAGACATTAGGCACAATGCTCCCAAAGAGTAAGACTATTACACGAACAAAGCAAAATCCCCTTTAACAAAATTTTTATATGATATTCAAAAGAATTTACATTGTGGTTCCTTATCAAAGCTATCAGGAGGATAACTTTGGTATGGTATGACAGGCTAATACGATTCTCTCATTTACCACCTTATTGGGATAACTCAATAGTGTAAAGACTAAGGTTCCACTACCCTAGAGTGAGCACACATATTTTGGTTCAACTCACCTCGTAGATGACCTGAATTTTTGTGGCCCTAGAGTGAGCAATGTATGTTATGGACAAGCAACCACCACCTCACATCACGTTGAATCGGTTGTGCTTGATCCTTCTTTTTGTTATTATTGGCCATTTCCAAGGCATGATCATGTACCTTTATTAATTTTGTATACTTAAGTGTCTTGGATGTCTACTTTAGTGTTAGTTTGACATGGGGTCATCTCCTCACTAAAGTAGGGGCAAAATGTAGCAACAGAAAAAGTAGCCTTTTCCTTGCTTGCTTGATAATTGACCTTAAAGTTTAACTAATGATGTATTGGAGTGGTTTTTAAGGTTTTGTACATATTCACACTATTCTATCACCTTTATTTAACTAAAACATACAGGTATGTGCAGGATCATCATGGAAAAAATGGGCCCTTCAAGGGCAATGAAAATTCAGAAAAATTAGAGTTAGGAAACTTGACGTAAAAATTTGAATAAGTTATCTATATTATTTTAAAAATATGTAAAAATAGAATCTGTGGAAAATTGAATCTAGTTTCTAAACTACTAGGTTAATTTTTGTAAAAAAAAAATCTATTTGGTGAAAAATTGAAATTTCAATGCAGTAGTACTTAAATTTCAGGGAAAAAATAAGAAGTAGGTGTCTATCTGACCACTCTAACCATAATAAAATGATAATATTTTTTACAAGATTTTAGATATAAGTAGAAGACTCATGTCCAGAAGTGATGCATATTTTTTTGTAATTTTTTTTTCAAGTAAATAATTAATTATGATTTTTTTATTACAAATTTTAAAAAATATAAAAACTTGGTCAAAACTTCATGAATTTTTATTTTTTTTAAAATCCTATAGTATGCCAAGCATAGAATGTGACGCATATTTTGGATTCAAAAAATGTGATACTGTTTGAAAGATATAGATGTTTTTCTATCAGGCTATCAATCAGGACTTTAGTCATAATTCTAATAGAAAATGAATAATAATTATTTATTAGATTCAAAATAAAGTATAATTTATATTGGTAGAAAGCTAAGAAGCACCTTTACAAACCCTTTTCATTTGATCAATTTTGGCTAAAATAAAAGTCGTCAGCCACATGGGCGAATTCTGGAAAAGCAAGGTAAGTTGTTAAACACGTTTTTCGTGTTGACTTCTTAGAATTGGCAGGTCCGAACCAGATTCCAAAGCAAGCCCAAGCCTCATCCCTAGGCATTAAATTTTGTGCCATCAAAGCGGATATCCGATTTGAATCCGATATCTGATATGTTTTAGATATGAGTTTTAAAAAATTTATACAATTTTTAATATATGATTTCAAAAATGCAATAAAGTTTATAATTTAATATATATAATATACAATATATTTTATAATGTAATATATAATATATAATTTATGATAATATCTTACCGAATTATGTATAATATTTAAATATTATTTCAATATTTTAGTTAATCTATAAATATATATATATTACTAATATATATAAAATATTTAAATATTATCTATTTCCCTCTCTCTCTCCACCTCTCTCTCTCCCCTTCCCACTCTCCCTCTCCTTCTCTCAATCTCCCACTCTCCCTCTCACTCTCCCACTCTCCCTCTCTCCCTCAACCCTAAACCCTCTCTCTCTCTCTCTCTCTCTTCTCTCTCTC
>CM021107.1:418301846-418510686 GCA_007115665.2 Sequoiadendron giganteum | reverse complement strand
CTCTCCCTCTCTCCCTCTCCCTCTCCCTCTCTCTCCCTATCCTTCCCTCTCTCTCTCCCTCCCACTCTCCCTCTCTCTGTCTCTCCCTCTCCCTCTCTCAATCTACCACTCTCTACCATTAACCCTTAGGTCTATGTGGGCACAAATCAGATATCCGATTTGTGAAACTCTTATGTGTAGAGCTAGAATCCTACGATTGCAAAACATTTTAAAATGTTTTCTATATCAGATATCTGATTGTATCGGATATCAGATTTGTGGGCCATTTTTGTGCATTCCAACGGACTCTGCATTTTGTTTGCAACACTGTGTAGGCGACAAATGCGCAATTTTAGACAGGAAGAGACAAAGATCAACTTTTTGGAGCATCTTGTACTCAAATTTGTCATAAGGAATTATTTTTTAGCATCTTTTATGAGGTATAATGGGGAGAAGCACTCGTCGTAAGAAAAAGTGTAAGGGAAAGCTTACAAAAGAACAAATATCAGAATATAGACAAAGAGATAGAGAAGGTCACAGGAAAAAAAGACAAGGTATGTTAAATATTGGTGAACCCGAGCCCTATGGTCTTTCAAGTGAAGAGGAAATTGAATATGTTCAAGGTGAAAATACAGAACATGATATTGAAATTGGAAATGAAAATGTTCAAATTGATATTGAAAATCTTCAAGGTGAAAATGTTGGAATTGAAGATGTTGAACATGATATTCAAATTGGGAATGAAAATATTAAAATTGATAATGAAAATGTTCAAGGTGAAAATGTTGGACTTGAAGATGTTGAATATGATATTGAAAATGTTCAAGGTGAAAATGTCGAAAATGAAGATGTTGAACATAATATTGAAGCAAGTGTAAATTATGTTTCACCAAATTACATGAGAAATGGAGAACCTTGTGTGGAAGAAAGACATATTCCAAATTCAATACCTTCAAGGACCCCTAAATGGTTAGTTGAAATTGATGATAACATTATAAACAATTTTGAAGGAAAGAGGTCAACACAAACTATTCGGTTGTGGGCTAGAAGACTTTTCAACCAATATTTTAGCGATAAGACTTTGATCAAGCAATGCCAACTTTTTGTACAATTGCTAAAGATGCAAAAGATGAGACCTTTTCTAGCCAAATTCAAGATTCATGTGAACAAGAAGACCGAAAAAAATTCTATTATTGTCAAAAATCTCTTTAATGCTCTCAAGTCTATTGGAAAAAATAACAAGGAAAAATATAAGAGAGTTGCTCGCAAAGTCATTACAACCGCCCTAGTAAGCCATCAATTGAAAAAGGCTCACTTTATGAGACAAAATTGTATTGATTTTTACATAAATCCTAAAACTTTGGATAGAGAACTTGCAAGAACAGAAAGAATAGATGATCCTCTTCAAAATGATACATGGGCTTTTGTCGGGAGGCTTCCATGTGTTGATAAGAAGTTAACCGATAATATAAAGCATGTAATTCAGAAATTTTGGCATGATAACTCTAGAGTATCACCCAATGCAAATGATTTTTTAAAGTTAAGAATTGGCAATAGAGACCGTACACCACATCCTAAACATTTCTTGGAATCAATCCAAACAATGTTGTTCAGCAAATTTATTGAAACACATCCAAATATGGAAATCTCGCAAAGGACTTTTGAAGGTTTGAAGCCATTTTATTATGTGCCTCTTAAGATTCATAATACTTGTTGTTGCAAATACCATGTGGAGTTTTCAATGTACCATGAACTATTATGTTATATACGTTCTACTTTGCATACTAATGAAATGTTGCAAGAGTGTGGTTCAATGCTTCTTCTGAAATCATCAAGGGACTTGCTAGATCTATTTTTTATGTTCTAGAGATGATGGTTCCTTTTTCTATAGAAATGATTGTTTAAATGCAAAGTGCTCACAATGTGGTGGCTTGTCAATTTTTTTTCAATGTTTTCATGAGGGTTCCGAACATGAATTTGGAAAGAATCTTGTTGAGAAAAAGAGATATGAGACAGTCAAATATACTTTGCAGAGTGGAGGTGAAGGTTCTAGATGGGAGTTGGTTACAAAAGAATGCAGTGTTGCTGATTTTATTTCAAATTTTAAGGACAATATTTTCTACAAGTATGCAAGGCATAGTCATAGGTCTCAGTGGTTGGATCAACAATTCAGGATATGTAAGGACTCTTTTCCAATTGGCACTATTATATCAGTGGTTGATTTTGCAAAAAACTACACATTGCAACCACAAAATGAGGTTCAATCTCAGTATTACAATTCCATTCAGATTGTTATTTTTTTCAACATAACGTTTAGACATGCACCTGATAGTACAGAGGAGGATCGAAAGATAATCAGAGAGTATCATTTTTATATGAGTGATGATAGATCTCACTCATCCGAGTATGTCCAACATTGTTTCAAGAATATTTTTGAGTTCTTGTAGGAGCATGATATAGCACTGGGTCGACATCTCATTTGGTCAAATAACTGCACGGGTCAATTCAAGAATGCTCGTATGTTTTATTGGTTGAGTAGAATGCATGTAGAGAGAGGTGTACCTAATATTTGGAGTTTTTTTGAAGTTGGGCATGGGAAAGGGGAGCATGATGGATCAGGAGCATGTGTAAAGAGAGCTCTAGTTAAGGAGAAATTGAATAATTTAGGATAAAAATTTAGTGATGCACATTCTATTGTTGATTGGTGTAGTTCAGCATTTCCACAAGGAGGGACACTTGATTCAACAGTGCACAGATTCTTTTGGTTGGTTGAGGAGGGTACAATGGGAGGCAGATTGGATTGTCATACAGTCAAAGATTCTTCAAAGATGCATTCATTTTGAAGCTCAAATGCAAGCACATGGACCATTTGGACACGATAGTTGGCTTGTTTTTGTCAAAGTTGTATTCAATGCGAGTGTGATCAATGTGGGTCACGTGAGTGGGTGGATACATGGGTTCCACAATATCTAACTCATTTATCTCAAACTATATCGATGACAAATGACACAATGGAAAGTTCACTTGATTACGACTGTATTTCAGATCTACTATAGCCAAGACATTTTTTTGCAGTTGTTGCACCGCAGGGGAATGAAGAGAGATTAGAATATTGGTTGGATCGATGTGTGGGTAAAGCACAAGCTAACACAATCAATGGAAGATGATGATGGGTTCGTGTATCCTACAGGTTCAGTTGTGGTTGTAGAAACTTGGTTGCGAACATACATGATTAGAAAGAATGGCATACCTTCATTTGAAGACTACGAGAAACACAAAACCATTCTCATGTATTCACACCTTGTTATAGCAAAAAAATTTAAGTTGTTGAAGCATCATGCCAAACCAAAGACAAAACAACTATGGATACTTAGTAATGTTGATCATGAAGTAATATTGGATACTCTTAAGCAAAGAGATGACCCTTCAGGCACACTTGAATAGCATATTCAAGAATGGAAGGTATAATTCTTAGGTTCATTATGCTTAAGTTCATTAGTGTTCTTTATTTAATACTAATATTTTGTGTACTATTGCAATGCAGGTGTCTTTAATAGTGATATTTTTGGAACGATTGATCATGGACCTGCTGCAACAATAGCCAGCTTTGATCCTTTCAGAGAGATATGCAACAGATTACAATAATATAGATTGGTTATTCAAAGCATCTTTTATAGTGTGAAAATTACCATCTCATCATCAATTAGGTCATTTAGAATAATATAGATTGATTATTCTAAGCATCTTTTATAGTTTGCATTACCAATTCATCATCGATCAGGTTGTTTAGATTAATATAGATTTGTTAGCCTGAGCATCTTTTTTGTTGTGACAATATAAGTTTATCATTTGACAACTTTTGTGATGTTCCTAGAAAGATTGATCATGGACCTACTGCAACAATAGGCAGCGCTGATCCTTTCGGAGAGGTATGCGACAGATTACAATAATATAGATTGGTTATTCTAAGAATATTTTCTATTGTATGTAGTTTAACTGCTTCTTTGATGGTTTGTACAAGTGCTTGTCACTCTAGAACGTCAACATACTACTCTTGTGGAAGACTATGCCCTAAATGCTTCCAATAGGCAAATTTCATAAAATTATAATTTTTGAAATGTGAAACAATGTAACAAGGTTCTAATTGTGTATAGGCATAATCTATATCCAATGATGTTTTTTGAAATACGGGTCAAATGTCTAGCATTGTATAAAGGGTATGTTTAAAATGTAAAGAGATTTTTGTATTTAATCAAGCTACAACTGGAGATTTTCTTCCTAGTTCTTTCCTATAAGTATGCTCATTTGAACCAGGTTTTGTAATATCTCTTATTTATATATAATAAATTACAGTGGCTTGCCACTTTTTCCAAAAACAAAAATATAAAAAGTTCATGTGAATTTCATTTCCCATGTAATTTATTCTTTGATCTAGCAAAGTGGAAACAAGGTATTTGGGTGTGCATGATGTTCAAGTTGATTGGGTAATATTTTTCTGATGCAAGAGCTAGGTGTCATTAAACAACACAATTACAATTAAAGATGATTTAAACTCCAATTTGATCATCAAAACACAACTTGGGTGCAACTTCACTCCCGAAACCTTTCCACACCCTATAAGCTCATCAAAAATGTCTATTAGGACTTGCAGAAGCTTGATCCAACCTTCAATATTTCTGCCCCCACATTTCATTGACATTAGCATGTTGTAACCACCATTTTTCACCTCATTTCACTCATTTTTGCCATGAATGGAAACTCACCAACTCAACTACAAACCTTTATAGCTCTTTAAACCCACATATTTACCTTATATAGTCCTAATAACATCTACCATGGCCATACCATCGATCTACATACCGTACAATAGATGGTATGGCCTTTTAGCATTTTGGACTCTTAAGGAAAATCATCGGTCCAATGTAGCTCAGAGTGATTTGGCATATTTGGGTGCAAAAGAGGACCATCCCTAGCATAAACGTACCCATCCGAACATGTTGGAATAGCCCATCTATTTTTATGAGTTGGAGAATGAAAGTTGCACCACTTTACAACTTTACACTGCTTGCATTTGGCAACTTTTCCCTCAACTGAAAACTCATCACCACAGGAAAACACCTCTGAGATAGAAAAAACTGAGAGAGGTTATTGTAGATGGTCCCAACATGATTCCATATCCTTAGACGGAGAGTCTGTAAGCATCATGGTTTTTGAGTAACAGTTTGTCAAATATTGTTTCCTTTTAGCACTTTGGACTCTTAAGGGAAATCATGGGTCCAATGTAGCTCGGAGTGATTCGGCGTATTTGGGTACAAAAGAGGACCATACCTAATGTAAATGTACCCATCTAGACATTTTGGAATAGTTCGTTTGGTCATACGAGTTGGAGAATGAAATTTGCACCACTTTGCAACTTTACACTTCTTGCATCTGGCAACTTTTCCCTCAACTGAAAAGTCATCACCACGGGAAAATGCCTCCGAGATAGAAAAAAATGAGAGAATTTATTGTAGATGGTCCCAACATAATCCAATAGCCTTGGACAGAGATTCTGTAAGCATCACGGTTTCTGTGTAACAGCCCGTCAAAGATTTCTGCCTTTTAGCACTTTGGACTCTTAAGGGAAATCGTCGATCCAATGTAGCTCAGAGTGATTCGGCGTATTTGGGTGCAAAAGAGGACCTCACCTAGCATAAATGTACCCATTCAGATGTGTTGGAACAGTCTTTTTGGTCGTACGAGTTGGAGAATGAAAGTTGTACCACTTTGCAACTTTACACTGCTTGCATTTGGCAACTTTTCCCTCAACTGAAAACTCATCACCACGAGAAAACGCCTCTGAGATAGCAAAAACCAAGAGAGGTAATTGTAGATGGTCCCAACACGATCCCATATCCTCAGAAGGAGATTTTGTAAGAATCACGGTTTCTGAGTAACAGTCCGTCAAAGATTGTTGTCTTTTAGCACTTTGGACTCTTAAGGGAAATCGTCAGTCCAATGTAGCTCAGAGTGATTCATCATATTTGGGTGCAAAAGAGGACTATACCTAGCGTAAAAATACCCATCCGAATGTGTTGGAATAGTCTATTTGGTCGTACAAGTTGGAGAATGAAATTTGCACCACTTTGCAACTTTACACTGCTTGCATTTGACAACTTTTCCCTCAACTGAAAACTCATCACCACGGGATAACGCCTTCAAGATAGAAAAAACTGAGAGATTTTACTGTAGATGGTCCCAACATGATCCCATAGCCTCAAATGGAGATTCTGTAAGCATCACGGTTTCTGAGTAACAGTCTATCAAAGATTACTACCTTTTAGCACTTTGGACTCTTAAGGGAAATCGTCGGTCCAATGTAGCTCGGAGTGATTTGATGTATTTGGGTGCAAAAGAGGACCATACCTAGTGTAAATGTACCCATCCGGATGTGTTGGAATAGTTTGTTTGGTTGTATGAGTTGGAGAATAAAAGTTGCACCACTTTGCAACTTTACACTACTTGCATTTGGCAACTTTTCCCTCAACTGAAAACTCATCACCACGGGAAAGCGCCTCCGAGATAGAAAAAATCATGAGAGGTTATTGTAGATGGTCTCAACACGATCTCATATCCTTATACAGAGAGTTTATAAGCATCATGGTTTCTGAGTAACATTCTATCAAATATTGTTGTCTTTTAGCACTTTGGACTTATTCCCAATGAGTCATAGAACTCCCTCTTAGGGCAATCCTTCGCATAGTGACCAAAATTTTCACATCTAAGGCATTGAACATGAGAGAGGTCCCACTTCTTCTTGAATGTAGGAGCACCATCTGACCCTTTATCTCTATTCCTCTTGAAGCATCTTTTCTTTCCTCCTTTTCCTTCCTTCTTCGAGGATTGAGCGGAAAGAACATGAATGTCTTCATTTGTAGGGCTTCATCCAATACCTCTCGTATCCAACCTTGACTCCTCTTGAATACAATCGACCCTCAACCGATCAAATATGAGAAGTTTTTATCTCACGCTGATTCCTTGAATGTAAGACTCCCAAGATGAAGGAAGACCATTAAGAGCCAACATGGTCAAATCCTTGTCATCAACAATATGACCAATGGTAGAGAGTTGATCTTTCAATTCGGAAATCTTCATGAAGTAGGTGATGACAAATTATCCTTCCAACATATTAACATGATGAAGTTGTTGCTTCAAGGCTAGAGCACGACTTGTGTTGTTGATCTCATACATCTCCTCAAAAGTCTTAAGCATCTCTCTTAATGTCTTCAACTTAGAGATGATAGGAACAATATGTTCCTTCACGAAATCAACTAACATCTTCTTCGCCTTGATATCTTTCTTCCTCCATTGAACTTTCTCTTCCTCATCCGTAGGTTCGGAAACTTTGCTCTCCACACTCAACGAATTCATTTTCCTCCAAAGTGAGCATAATTTTGAATCTCCATGAAGGGATGTTTGATGCTCCTTCGATTTTATCCTCAATTTTAAGGCCATTCACCATCTTGACTAAGATAGATATAGACAAAAAAAAAGGGAATAGAGGTATCGCTACAATAACAAATCTAATCACGATCTTTTCCAAACCTGCTCTAATACCATGTTAGTGTTTTAATGATCACATAATACAACTGAAAGCACTCAGAAAATGCAACACATAAGACAATAAACACAGCAAGATACCCTAGGAAAACCCTCTTCTTGAGGGAGAAAAACCCAACAAATATGTCTCTTATATAATGAAGGAATAAGAGCAGAAATCTGCTTACAACTTAGGCCCAGCTCATGGCTGAAAAAACCCTCTTCTTGAGGGAGAAAAACCCAACAAATATGTCTCTTATATAATGAAGGAATAAGAGCAGAAATCTACTTACAACTCAGGCCCAGCTCATGGCTGAATTTGATACAATGAATAATAGCACCTCTCCTAGATGTAAAGATACAATTGAATATGCTTCTCCTTGAAATCGATTTGTTGTTGCAAGATGAAGCGTTGTTGCTCAAGTGCGAACTTCTGCTTGGAATGTGAATTATGTTGAATGAACTTGATTGAGGAAATGAACAAACATCACCTTTTATTTATACAAAATAAGGTGACTCTTCAAGGAGGTCGGCCTCTCTTGAAAATAATAAATTACAAAATAATATCAAGGAAGGTCGGCCTCATCCATTTAAATCAGATGAGTATAAATTAAATATCCATAGGCTATCATTTAATTTATTACAACTTAATGTGATCGTTGGAAGAAGCATCCCAATGCTACTAATAACATCAACAGTAGGAACACATTTTTAGGGGTGATAAAGGGATTAAAGTGGTTTGAGAAGGTTGCCCTATTAAGAAACACATATTTTTGTGCCTTTTGAGTAAGGCTAGAGAGTGAGTTTTTGAGAAGTTGAATAAAAATAGGTTGGGACTTGTTGGAAACTATTGGAATAGGTGTATTTAATGGTGTTTAAGAGGTCTGAGTGATTAAGAGTAACCCAAGAGTAAAAGTGTGAAACCCTAGTTGGAAGGGGCAAAAACAAGGGAAAATTGGTGATTTTACAAAGAAAGTGTAAGCCAAATTATGGGGTAGCATAATACAATGATGTTTTAAGTTTAAGCAAACAAAAATAAGAGGGAATGAAGTGGTTTTAGGATTGAGTGAGGTCGGAGCATACAAGCTCCAATAATCCCTACCAACAAGCCAGTGAACTATTTGATAAAAAGATTTGGTAGACATGTATGAAAAATGTGGTAGCATAGACAAGGCAGTGGACTATTTGAAAAAAAGCTTCAAAGAAATGTGGTCTCATAGAATTCCATGACAAGCAAATGCAATTGACAACTGCTCAAAGTTTTTAGTTATACAATGTGAAGTATTTGCATAACTGCTTAGGTTGACTTTGTAAAAACTATATTGTAATTGAAATTTTTTCATCTATGAACATCTAGTTGTTAGTTATGTAGTGTGAAGTAATGATTTGAGTTTGAAATATGTGTAATGCAATGTAATCATCGATATAAATATAAAATACATAATATAACCATACTTTTTTATGCTATTGTACATTGATATTTAACCATTTCTCAAGATAAAATTTTCAAAGAGTTTAATCATTTACATGAGGAACAAATTAAATTTTGATTGTCAACTTCTATATATCAAATTATCCAATAATCAAGTGTATGTCCATATACAAAAATGGCATCGACGCCAACTCAAACAAAGTTTTACAAAATGTGGTTATGCCATCTCAATATGTATTCAAATTTTACATGCCAAAATGTCTATCTCATCCTAAACTACTTGTGGATCATCAAAATGGAGCCTCTTTGAAGCACTTCTTGGCTCTGAAGGTAGTTGCACAATAAAAATTCAAACCACAATTGAGATTAGTTATACTATATAATTTAAAATCGAATAATTAACATCAAAATAAATATACATTGAATTTTAATTGAACTCTAAAATTGAAATCTTGATTACCTGAAATATACATCTCTTCAAAGGGTCAGGAGTCCTAGAATATACCAAACCAAATTTTGAAATGTCAATTTATATATGTGAACAAAAACATAAAATTGATCCAAGTTAGCATACGATTATTGGTAATAGGAACATATTTACCAAACATAAAATAAAATAAAAACATACCTCTTTAGGTTGATCTTATTCTTTATCTCCTTTAGGTGTTTCGACACCTCCTCCTTGAGGTGTTTCAACACCTAATCCTTGAGGTGTTCCAATACCTACTCCTTTAGGTGGTGTGTCACTTATCAACAATGATGTATAGCTTGTAATTGCCTGTACATAAAAATGACAAGTACATATGAAACTACCAATCTATGTCGATGTATGTATAATCAATATAACATCTTAAAAATATTAATTCAATCCAATTTGAGTTCAATTACCTTCCCCTTATCTAAATTTGTGCCTCCATAGTCTGGACGAGGTTGCACCTCACTTGCACTAGGTATTTCCTACAAGAGGAAAATAAGATAAACATATAAGTTATATATAATTTCATTAATGAAAATTCAAATGATAAGCAAGTATATAATAAAAAATGTAAACGAGTGAGCTCAAAAATATATACTGTGTGTGTGTCCAAACCAAATGAAATGGCCTTAAGGGTGCTATCAGTCACCTATGTGAGCTCCTCCTTAGACATCAATTGTTAAATAAACCATGTAAATAAATATTAGTACTTGATACTATCTCTTATTAATATTCATTTAAAAACAAATGCAAGTTATGAATTTACAACTTAAATCTTACCTGTGTCACTATTCCAACATCCCCCTCTCTAGCAGGAGAGGACTTTATAGGGTGCGCTCCACTCCCCTGCGACTGATCTATAATGTCCACATCATGGAGGTCATAATTAGAAGTGTCCAAGGGATGCTCAGTGGGTTGTACAAGAGGACCCAAGCATATCTAGCGGCACATAGTGCAAGTATGTGGCACACAAATATGTGGACCTAAGGAGGATGATTCAGCAGCACTCGAGCCTTCGCCAACATCACCAGAATGTGGCTGAGCTACTCTAGAAGCATGCGAAACCAAATGACCACTCAAAGACTGAATAGCCTGAATAGTCTGTGTCGATGCATCCTAGATAATCTTTGGATGATATACTGGAGTTGGCGGACGAAGGGGAGGAAGGGGAAAATTTGGGCATGGGACTACCCTAACTGCCCTTGATCTATCCTGGGGCATACCTCCACCAACGCTCTGGAAGGGTTTAATGTCAAAGTAATTGACATGATGCCCTAACAAAAACTTAGCATATAATTTTTTAATAAAGTAAAATGGTATATTAGAATTGTTGCTGGGTGGTTTATCAAAAACCATAAACCAACGATCCCAAAATTTATCTACAATGTCCCTATTCATGCACCATTTTATAGAAAGTTTTGTTTTATTAACATTCACTAGCAAATCGGTGCAGGGGTTAACGAATAAAGAGGCTATTTGGGCTTTGTTCATTTGGAGATCTTTCACATTATCGTAAGACAATCCACATGCATAATATTCCCTCATGTCTTCTCTCCACAAATGAAAGGCATTATGTTGGGTGGAGAGGGTTTCTATATTTTTAATTATTTCCTTCAATGTGTTTGTCATATCTATCAATTGAGGGATTGTCTTATGAAGTCTCCAGTTGGTGGTTGCGAAGGTGGTGGAGCATTTGGCTACGGAGGTGGTGGAGCATTTGGCATTTGTGTATTTTCATTCTCAGCCATAATACCTGATTAAAGTTAAAAACCAATTAATCTTATTAAAATTACACAATATAAATGAAATTATTGTAAAAAAACCCTACTTTTTCACAAAAATCCATAACAAAATCTAGTTTTTGATAAAAATACATCAACAACACTAGTTTTTAATCAAAATCCATTTAAAAACATTAATTTTTAATAAAAATTCATAGTAAACTCTAGTTTTTAATAAAAATCAATAAAAAACCCTACTTTTGAAAAACAGTTCATAAAAACTACTTAAAATTATAAGAATCTAATTGAAAAATTGATTAAAACATAAAAAAAACTAAAAACTTACCTTTCAAATCGGATTTCTCATGAAAACGGATATCGGATTTCTTCTTCTCCCTGTGCGCCCGCATCCAAATTGTGTGAAATGACTTTTAACAATCGGGTTTTTTATTTATATAGGCTTTTCAAATCGGATATCTGATTTGCAAAAGTAGGTTTGGACATTTCTTTGGAGCAATGTACTAACACCTGAACCTAAAAAAATTCAACTCGGCATTTCCACATTTTTGAGTCAATCCAAAACGTGATTTTTTTCCCATTGCCACTTTTTGGCCCATCATGATCCTGCACATACCCATACCTTAATTGGTCCTTTGCGAAGGTTTTGTAAAGTTTTGTAACACATTTTCACACTTTTCTAGGATATGTTTTCTTAATTAAGCCTAATGGGCCCCTTTTCTATAAAAATGTACATAATGTGTACCTTGTTTAGGTGTTGTAAAGTGTCTTAAAGCACTTTCACACTTATCTAGGTGGTTTTAATTCATTGTGGTTAATTGGAGTTATTAACCCCCTTTCTAGGCCTTAATTTTGACACCTCCCGAGGATCTTTCTCGAAAATCATAAATTAAATATCAAATTATTTCATTGGGAAAAGTTTGGTCTTTGTAATTTGAGCTAGGACCCATTCACCCTTAATGGTGAATGGGTTCTTCCTTAATAGGACCCCCCCCTCTTTTTTATCTAGAATGGGTTTTTGGCCTTCTTTCAACTCCCTAAAGCTTGGTCCTCGAAAGTTAGCCAAGACCCATTCGCCTTTGGTGGTGAATGGGTCCTCCCTTAATAAGACCCTAATTTTTCAATTTCATTCTTGTAGGAATTTAATTACCTTTCTTTCTAGATCTGGTGTCATCCTTAGTTCTTTGGATTTCAAGGTTAATCTCCTAATTTAGTTTAAATAAGGGGTTAATTCACATTATTTCTCCTATCAATTTTATGTGACTTCATGAGATCAAAAGCAAGAGCATTAGAGCACTTAAAGATAATTTACAAGGCATTTTAAGGTATATTTCAAGTGTTTATTGTAGCAATTCAAGGTCATATCATCATGTCAAGAGTTTAATAAATTCATGTGTGTTGAGCTAAGAAGTTAATGTTCCATTGAGGATCCATTTACAAGCATTATTTAACATCCAAGATCTACATTATTTATGGCCACTCCATGATTTTTTGCAGATTTGCATCATAAAACAAAATCCATGGTGACATCATTTTCATATTTCATATTTCATCCTTCAATTTCATCATTTCATCATATGGTTTAATTACCTACAAGGGGTTTGACTGAGGCAAACCCCCATTCACTTAAAAAAAAACAAAATTTCTTGCCCTTGAGTGTGTTATTGCATATTTACAAGTTGAAGATCAAGATGAGCAAGATTTGGAGCAAAGTTGTCAGAGTTGCAAAAGTTGTCATTCAAAATGCAAGATCACGAAAAGAGCTCTATAGAATTACATACAGTCTTCCAGAACTTGATAACCAAGATTTCAAGAGTGTAGACATCAAGGTACAAGATCCTAAAATTAGTTTTCTAAAACCCTAAAAGGACCCATTCACCACTGAAGGCGAATGAGTCCTTTGTAGCTCAAAAACAACAACTTTTTTACTAGGTACACAACTTTTTATGCTCCAAAAAAATCCCCCATAGTTGCTATAACAACTAGGTTGTATTTTTGGTTGTTATTAGCATTGTATTTTACATAATTTGAGGTGTTTAGGGCCTTGAAAAATTATTGATGCATCACATTGTTCATAAATTGGGTGGATTTTATTTTTCTCACCTAATAAAAAACAATCAACACAGAATTCCCAAAAATCAAATAAAACAGGATGCGCTAGGACTAAATCGTCTAGAGGGGTGTATGAGTCCTAGATTAGGGTTTTAACATGAAATTCAACAAATTCTAAGTGAGATTTAAGGTTTATAGTTTTTATGAGGTCTACTATATGTGCAATTGTAGATTTTAGATGAAATTCAATGATGCAAGAGGAAAAAATGCAACCTATATGCACTTTCACTAATGCAAGATTTAGAAGACCTAAATACAAATTAACTAATGTAGGACATAATGCAATGTTAATGTGAGCTAGATCTAGGACTATAATTCACTACAAATCATAAATAAGGTGTCCAAAGGCTAGGTTCACCAAAATGAACACATGGAAATAAGGGGTGTTGCACTATCTTTTAGGAGATGGAGTACACACAAGGGGGGGTAACTTTCTCTATTTCATTAAAGTTCATTTAAGAAAACCCTAGAGATCTCAATATAATGTTTCAATTGAGAGAAGGGATCTATTATAAGGTCTCCTAGGGTGTGATTAAAGATAAAAGGCGGCTCACCACTAAGCAAGAGCTTAGAAAGAAAGAAATGTAAATGATATGTAAGTCTAGCTATGTAACCTAGGAAATAAAACTCTAAATTTGAATAATAAACTGAGAATGAATAGAGGGGCACCTAGAAACTTGAAGATGCTTGAAACAAGGTTTACATTCTTGAAATTATGACTTTTTAAGCACACTAGGACTCATACGCCAGTTGGGGTGATTTAGTCCTAGTTTAGGGTTTTGGACCAAAACTAAAATTTGTAATTGGTAAATGGGACTCATATGCCACAAGTGTCGATTTAGTCCTAGTATCAAGGTTGATCTAAAAATATGATATCCTCTAGTGATCTTTTTTAGCTTCTCTCCCTTTCGATCTCTGATTCTGAAACTTCAAATTCTGACCTGCACATGAATTTCCATGATCTTGCAAGAAAGATGACAAATTTGAAAAATTTTGAAACTTTGGCAACTTTCTCCAATATTGCTCTTCAATGGATCTTCAACCTAAATTTTCAAATCACACATCAAAGAGAGGGGAAAATGTTGTTTTGTTAGTGGATTGGGGTTTGCCTTGGTCAAACCTTGTTTTGGAAATCAAACCTTCAAATGAAATAAAATAGAATGAAGGAATGTTGAATGAACAAATATGCTATGTTGCAACTCACCAAACCCTTGGAACAAAGGCTACAATCTTGTATGCAATTTCTAGCATGAATGTAGATCTTGACTCTTAATTGTATGTTATGGATCTTGACTTGAATGTTTGCTTGAATCATGAAATCCTACATCACAAATATTAGTTCAAAAACACACATGATGCATGATGTATTTGAGATGATGTTTGAATCTTTAATATAGCTCCAAAATATTTGATAATCAACTCTTGAATGCTCTTGAATAAGCTTGAATTTCTCTTGATCATAAATTTTGATAATGCTTGAATAATTGAATTTCTAGATTGCTTGTTAGGAGAAAATATGTGAAATAACCTTGTATCTATACTTGTTTATGCCACATTTCTTGAAATTACAACACTTCAAGCCAATATCAGATCTAGGAGAATAAAATAATGTCAAAAATTGAATTCAAACTAGGTCCAAGCTAAAGCAAGACTCATATTCTAGCTAGGGAATATGAGTCCCAGTAGCCTAAGCTTGGGACACAAATTTTAAGAAATGTTAAGTTCTATGCCAAATTCAAGATTAGGCCCTAAAACTTAGGTGGGGCCCATATGCCCAAGGTGGCGTATGAGTCCCAGATCACTAAATCTGAAGCACACAACCCCAAAAACATGAAATTATGATTTTTCATTAGGTAAGTGTCGGGATTATCCTTGGAAAAATGCATTAAATAAGGCTTGTGGATGTAAAATAGGACCAAATAAGGCATAAAGAAGCCCAAAGTTTATCAAGGAGGGCCCAAACAAGTGTGAAAATTTAAAGGGATACATTTTTCTACACTACAATTGTATCACTAAACTTGATAGATATGTAGTTTAGGAAGTTGTATACCTTTACAATTTCACAAGTTATGTTTGGGTCCCTTAATTTATTGTGCTTAATTAAGCTTCAAATTTACCAAATTATGCATTCCAAAGCCTTTTTTCCCATTTTTCTAGTAGGGAATGAATATTTAATAAATGCAATCAATAATTAAAACACCTTGGCATATGTGCGTCCTAGACTTAAGTCGGGACCCATTGGCCCATGGAAAAATGGGTCCCCTTTAAGTGCTAAGACCCATTTTTGAATATATTTTTGGTGGCATTTTAATGATTCAAATTCAACTTGCAATTGTCAATTTTTGGAATCTAATTTTCAAGAAATTAGATACATCTATAAATATATAGTATTTTTATCATATGAAATATATCACACTTTATGAGATCAATCCTATGAGAAAATATCACTGTCAAGAGAAATTCAAGAGCACTCAAGAGAAATTTAATTAGTCATTTGTTGTAGCAATCAAGATTTTATCATCTTGTGAAGGCTAACTTGCATTGTTGAACCTAAAGCATCCAATCATTTCAAGCATCCAAATCCATTAAACAAAGCAAGATATGATTCCTTGGAGAGATGTGTTTGAATTCAAACCTCTAAGGGAAGCCATTAAAGGAGTTGGTGAGTTGTAGTAAGTATTGATCATTCATCATTTCATTCCTTTTTCTCATTATTTTTCTATCAAGGTTTAATTACCAAACTGGCGTTTTACTAAGGAAAACCCCCATTCAAACAAAAATATTTTTTCCTATATGTGTATGTGCAGATTATTGAAAAAATCTAAAAGGAGCAATTTTGAATTGTTGCACAAGATGTCATCATTTTTGTCAAGCCACAAAAACTAGGTTGGAGACTTTATTTCTAACTTTTTGATAGTGGGACCTACATCAAACAAAATCCAAGATCTAGCATTAGAGGATTTCCAAAACTTGTTTCAAAATCCCTAACAAGGACCCATTTTCCTAGTGGTGAACCAATCCTTCAACATAGATCAAAAATAGCTTTCGATGATAGGTACATGCCATCAGACCCTTCTCAAATCTACCTGTAAATTGTCATTTCTTTATGTACTTTCAAGAATTTTCATTTTAATTATTAGGTCTTATTTTTCAATTAGTTTAAAAGTGTATCAAATCATTTCATTTTAGTTTCAAACCTTTCCTATTGTCCTAAAAAACAAAGATCCAAGTCTGATTGGCTCACTATTGAGGTTGAAAGTCAATCTTTTACACCTTGTGATCTCTTTCCTAATTAAATTATGGAAAGGACACCATTAAGATTCTTGATATTCTATATCCCATTATAAAACCTTTAGGAATCTCTTTCTCCTTCATTTCAAGATATAAAACCAGGGAATGGTATGTTTACTTTGTGTAAAAAGAGATGTGGAGAGGGTTAAATTTTTGAGAGATTAGACAATTTTTTAGTCTCTGATTTTTGGATTGACAATAATAGGATAACCAATTTGAATATTTTGGAGTGGAGAGGATCATATCATTGGACCATCAAACTATCTTAATTTGCAAGAGAGAGGGGTGTCTCTCAGAACCCTTCATTCAAATTTTAACTTATGTGGCTTCATGAACCATCTATGCAAGATCTAATGATAGAGTGGTGGAGTAAAGGAATACCTATGCATGGTACAACTATGTATTATTTTTCCAAGAAACTCTAATTTATGAAATATTATTAACTAAAGAAGTGGAATAAGTATATTTTTGGGAATATTTTTCAAATAAAAATCTATGTCCCAACATCACTTGGACATTATCACTAGGAATAATAGAGATCAAAGGCTCACTAAGGACCCTCTTAAAGAACAAGTTGAGGCTATGAAGGTATTGATATAATGGGAGTTTCGAGAAGAGAATTTTTGAAAATAAAAGTCTAGGATTGATTGACTTTCAGAAGGAGATAGAAATATGACTTTCTTCTTCAAATATATTAAGGCCAAAAGTTATGGTAACTTAATATATTTTATAGTTTGTTTTCTCAAGGAGAGTAACTCACCTCTTTCAAAGATACCTTGAACAAAGTAACTCATTATTACTTTACATTATACTCTTAAGGATTCACTAACTACAAAGGTGGAATAGAATCTTATTTGAGATTGTGTTCCTTTTATTGTACCTAATGAAGAAAATGAGATTCTTATTAGCCCCATACTCTTGGAGGAGGTTCAAGTGGTAGTCTTAAAAATAAATAAATGGAAAACTCTTAGCCTAGATGGTTTCCAAATATAATTCTTTCAAGAATTCTAGGACACTATCAAGTTTGATTTGTTGGATGTTGTAAAAGAATAACAAAGAAACAAGTAGTTGCAATTAATCCAATATTCCTCATTCTTATCCCTAAGAGATAAGGGGATTACACTTTGTATCAACTTAAGGCCAATTTTCCTATGTAATGTCATCTATATGATTATCTCCAAATTAATTGCATAGAGACTCAAGTCATGGCTAACAAGAGTTATTTTGAAAGAGTAGGAGGGTTATGTGGTTGGCACAAAAATCATTGATGGATTTGTCATTGCAGTTGAAGTTATTCATTCCATGGAACTCTCCAAGGAGAAGTCCATATTCATCAAACTAGATATGACCAAAGTGTATGATTTTGTGAAATGGGTATTTTTCCAAAAAGTTCTCATTGCCTTCGAGTTTGGAGAAGAATGGATAAATTAGGTGATAGGTAGTGTTATGTCTACATGTGACTCAATGTTGATTAGTAGTGAACCTACTGCACTTTGTGGTGCCTCAATGGGCCCATAGAAAGGTGACCCCTTTCACCTTATCTCTTCATTATTATGGATGAGGGATAGGAAGAATCTTGAAAGCTCATTTGAGATGTGGTCTTATTCAATGATGGAATTGGGGAGATGGATTGCTTCCTCAAACCCACTTACACTTTGTTGATAACACTAATTTATTATGGTTTTCTAGAATTAAAGAAGGAGGTAACTTTAGGCATGATCTAGATATCTATCTTTCTGCCTTAGGTTAGAAAATCAATTAAGCTAATTTCTCTATCTTCTTTTTACTACCCCTCCCCTTATTCAATCTATAATTTTTCAAATTCTTATATTTCAACTAGGTGTTCTAGTTTTTATGTATTTGGGTATTCCCCTCTTTATAGGCCCTTTACCAAGAGGGACCTAGAAAAATGTGTTGGATAAATTTTGGGAGCATGTTAGCCACTAGACCTTAAAATGGTTATATTTTACAGGGAGGATTATGTTATTAAAGTCTATGTTCAAGATCTCCCCATTTATAGGTGTATGGTGTGGGTTGCACCCTTAATTTTTATTAAGGAATTGGATGCTCTATCTAGAAATTTTTTATGGGATGCTAGTTTGGCCTCCTCCAAGTTGAATCTAGTTTAGTGGGAGTACATATATAGACCAAAGTAGATGGGGGTATGTGGTAGCCAATTCTCACTAGTCAGGTTTTGGCTACCAAGCTATATTGGAGGTGGTGTAGTAATCAATATCAAACTTAGGCTAAGATCCTTTCTTCTAAATATTTGAGAGGAATGACTACAAATTATGTGCCTAGGTTCTCCTTGTCAGGTCAAGGATCAATGATTTGGGACAATCTGAGAAAGGGTGCCACCTTACTCAAGTAGAGTTTATTCTAGATATATCACAGAGGTTCTAAGGCAATTTTTTGTTTTGACTCATGGGATGGGAATCCCCCAATCATGACTAGGTTTCCACACCTTTAGAACCCTTGTCTCAATTTCTTGGAAGCCGGTTGGTCTCAAGTGTTAGAGTTTCCAATAAACTCCATAAAGCCAAGATGTCCTAAAAAACCTAGATTAGCCTTCTACAAGGAGAAAAATTAAACATGAAAGAGTAATTTGCATAAAGATGTGCAAATAATACTATTGGGAATTAATGAGTTACATGATATGACTTGCTTTGTATACAACAAGATGAAAAACCCTAAAACAAAAACCTAATTAGGATTTAAGTAAACTTAATAAAGTGTAAAATATTTAATTACACCAACACTCCCCCTTAAATACAACTTAGGGAGAATAAGAAATATGAAAATAATGCAAGGATGGATGCATGAAAGCATGAATGGGTCCTGGCTACAAGGCCATATTAGGTACCCATGTAGATATGTAAAAATTGGGAAAAAGAGAAAACCCAATGGGACAAAACTCCTCCCCAAAAAATGCAATAATGCCAAGAGAGACCATACAACCCCCCATAATGAGATAACCTATTTCAAAGAAGCATTGGAAGCACACTTATGGAGTAACACTATAATCTTTAATCTGATGGGAAAAGAAAGATAATTTTATTTACTAGAAGCCATATTAGAGTCACTGAATGACTCTGGTCAGAATCATGATAAATAAATAACAAAATTTATGCCAAGGGACACTGGAAACCTCATAAATTGGCACAACCCTGGAATCTATGAAGCAATAGTTGATTGAAAAAATATTACAAAATAAATAGAGAACGTGTAATCAAGTGATGAAATATGGAGGACTCCATAAGACCACCCATGTACACATCCATCACATAGATACATAAGAAATTCCCCATATAAGAGGGAATAGATGATGAAATAATCTAGAAGCTATGTGTATCTCGATGTCAATGTCAAACTATGACAAAAAATTATCCATAAGAATAAGTACAATGAATATTTTGGAACATTAACCATAAGATGAATGGCCCTCAAACTGAGATGTGACTCGATGCGAATTTGAAGCAATTTAGGATCATTAGCCATAGGCTCACAATTTGAGACATGAAGTGATGTGAACCAAAATGTGTCAATTCATAAGCAAGATGTGTCAAAAATAAAGTACAAAATCTAGATACAACTCATGTGAGATGTCATAAACATGAAGATGGGATCAAAGTGATTCTATGCAACTAAACTCTAATAAAATTATTATGTAATCATCACCCCTAATTGAACTTTATTGAAGTTCATTTATTACAATACCTCAAGATTGTAAAAGAACATGTAAAAATCAAAGAGAAAATAAAAACATAAAGCATGCAAAA
Source organism: Sequoiadendron giganteum (assembly GCA_007115665.2). NCBI lineage: Eukaryota > Viridiplantae > Streptophyta > Pinopsida > Cupressales > Cupressaceae > Sequoiadendron > Sequoiadendron giganteum. Next base: position 418,490,301 of record CM021107.1, on the reverse strand, counting down.
CGAAAATATTGCATGCAAGTATTAATTTTCACATATATCTCCATGAAGAAAACTTTACCATACATCTTTGTAGAGGATGGAATAAGCTTTCTGACTATATAATTTTTTTGAAAAACAGACATTATATCCTCAAGTTATGATTTTTGAAAAAGGGTAAATTTTGCTTGATGACAATACAGACATAACCCTTGTGATTTTATTTATAAAATAATTTTCCATTTTATACAAAAATTTAATGGATACCTAGATAATAATTTGATGTTGCCAACAAAACCCAAAAAACTTTTTTTTAAACATGCAATTTGGTAAAAAAAGGTAAACTTCACCTGCAAGGAAAATAACTACAATTTTGATAGAAGCTTCTTCAAGTTCTACTCATTATCTACAAAATTTAATAGATACTAGATGGTTTTTTATGGTTTTGAACAAAACCTAGAAATCACTTTTCTCAAAAATACATGAAGAAAAAGATATTGGTCGTTGTAGATACCCACAAACCTTCAAAGATGTCCAAATATTTTCTCAAGGTCAAATCCCTCGAGGATCCCCAAAAAAAAATTCTTTGATCGAATTTCTCCTAGATATGAGAAGGGGCTTGCAGATCAAAGCTTTGATACCATGTTAGAGCTTTCATTAAACTCCATAAAACCAAGATCACCTACAAAACTTGGATTAGCCTTCTACAAGGAGAAAAATCAAACATGCAAGAGCAATTTTCATAAATATGTGAAAATAATATTATTTGTAATTAATGAATTACATGAGATAACTTGCTTTTATAGAGAAATATAAAAGCCCCTAAAAGGAAAACCTAATTAGGACCTAATTAAACATAATAGAGTGTAATTAAATATTTAATTACACCAACACTGAGTGCAAGAATTCAAAGAGAAAAATTTTTGGGCCATGTGGAGGTGTGGCAATGGAAGGATTCTCATGCTTGGCCACCTGGGGGGTCAAAGGATGACTGGGAAGAGTTATCTCAAATTTTATCTTGTAGAGCATGTATATCTCTATGAGGAAATGATATCCTAGCTTGAAGTCCTAATCTCAGGGGGTATTCTCTATGGCTATTGGGTATCTGAAGTTGGATACACAAAAAAATGGAGGGGATGAAGTTCCTTGGTGGGAGTATGTTTGGAATACATTTTGTGACCTAAATGCAATTTCTTCCTTTGGCTACTTGCTTAAAGTAGGTGTCTCGCTTGGGATAATCTTCAAAAGATGGGATTTCAGGGGTTGTATATTTGTGTTATGTGTGATAGTAGTGAGGAATCTTCTTCTCACTTATTTTTTTGTGTATCTTTTCTAGAACCACTTGGAACCATTAGTGGGAAGTTTGGAGACATACATGTGTACATGCTTCATCCCTTATTGAATTCTATAGGACTTTAGGGAGACCACCCACTAAGTCATTATGTCTCCAAGTGGCTTGGCAGATTGGTCCCTCATGTATCCTTTGGAAAATCTAGTTGGAAAGGAGCTGAAGGGTATTCCAAGGACAGATCTTTGTGGTGCATCAAGTTTGGTAGAGGATTCTTAGTATGATTCATGAAACTATTAAGGCCAAGTGTGATATGGATTCCCCTTGTGATTCTGGGGACAAGATTCTGATGAATGGATTGGGGTTATATGGTGATGGTCCACAAAAAGCTCCCTATAGAAGAAGGAATAACAATAGGAAAATCCAATGTGAAGATAGAAGGTCACTGCCTTGTACTGGTGTCCTGAAAATAAGCATTCATGGCTCCTTTAGGGGTAATTCTTCTTACGCATGAGTTGGAGGTATAGGGATGGGTAGTTCAAAATATTCCCTTTTATTCTTCTCCATGTGTTAGGTCCACTAGATTAATAATATTATGAAGGACTTGGCCATTTGTATCACATTAGAAAAGGCATGTGCTCTTGGGTGATGTAAGGTCATCTATGAGATGGATTCTCAATTCTTGGTCGATATGCTCAATAAGAAAAGTTTGAGTAGGGTGCATTAGTAGGTAGATTCTACATTACAATAGATTCAATAGCTTAGCAATGCTTTGGACTTGATTTCTTACATCCACATCTCATAGGAGTGGAACAATGTTGCAAATTGTTTGGCTAAATGGGCTTTAGAGTATAGAGATAATTAGAATGTTGGTTGTTAAGAGACACTTCCCTTGGATTTTTCCCAAAGGTTGAATTTATTTTTGATTGAGGAAAAAATGGGTTTTATAGGGATCCGAAACCACAAAGTTTACAAACTAGAAAAATATAGAACATTAGAGAACCCGGGAATAAGACGGTTGCACGCTAGAGAGCAACAAAATACAATAGCAGCCACTAGCAAAAACCAAGCAAAAAGACAACAAAAAACCGACAACAACAAAAAATGCAGCCAAAACTAATGTAGAGACTTTAAAGTCTTAGCCACTTCCGCTTCCAAGTTGTCCAAATCCTAAGACACCATCTTCAAGTCCTAGGTTTCCAGAGGCATCAAATCCATTCTTTTCTTCATGTTGGCTCTAGTTCTCTTTGAAGGGCCAGAGTCCTCCGATTTATTTTTGTTCTTCTCAACATCAAGATCTGCAATCAAAAGTCCCTGTTGGGTGTTATCCGCTTTTTCAACCAAATCTCTTAAGATTGTGGAGTTGTTTTTAACAATTTTGTGGTTATGTTCAATAGTTGTTTTCATGGTTTCCCTGATCCTTTCAACCTCTTTTTCTAGGTTCTCACCATCCTTCTTAAGATTTTTAGTGAATTCAACCTCTCTCTAAAGGTAATCAACCATGGCCATCTTCTATTCTATTGTCCATAAGGGCCTAGCCAAATTCTATTCATCCACTTTAGCTTCCAGGATTTTCATTTTACTAGTGATAGCCCTGTTTTTTAGATTGAGATCCTTTATCTTGTGAAAAACCCATTTGAAAATTTTGTAATTGTTGACCGCTCCCTTTTTGTCCATAGTAAGAATATCACCACGAAAATCCCTATCTGGTTTAAAAACATAGTCTTTAGGATTCAAGTCCATAGGAGAAATAGGTCATTTTTCTCTGTCAATGGAGTGGAAAGAGGTAGAGGAAAACTACTTGTCAGACGGTTCAGCATTGTCTTCATCCGGAGAGTCCTCCGAATAGTACACTAGTTTTTCCATAGGAGGTTCATCCCTCTTCTTATCCTTTGCCAGATACACATCGAGAGGAGTAACCTGAGGACCAGCATTTTTATTCGAGGGCTTAGCAGAAGGAGCATTCTTCCTTTTCTTGCTAGGAGGGGGAGTAACCTCTTCAATCCAATTTGAGTCTGAACCCTTAATATCCTCCAGTGAGCTAGACTCTGTGTTGTAACCCTCTGAGGCTGAGGTCGTGATAGGATTAGAAATAGCCAGCATATTTTTGAAGTGCTCATTAATGAGCCGAATAAGGCCAGCATGCAAGACCGGGTTCTTATTAGGATTTTTTCTAAACTCCTCAATACTATTATTTAAAGAACACAACAGGTAGTAGGGGAAATAAACCCTAACCTTATATCTAAAGTGGTTGAGTAAAACAAAGTGGTACCCGTAGACTCTAGTGAATCTCCCATCCAACGTTATATACTCCATTAATTGTGCCTTATTTTTGTTGTTGTAAAGTGTACCTTTACAGTGTCACACTCATCTAGGGCTTTATTAATTAATTGTGGTTAGTTTTCCTTATTTGGCACCTTTAATTCAAATACAAGCCTAATTAATTGTAATTTTCGAAAAAGGAAAACCCTACATTCATTAATAACATAACATAACATTTATCATGGGAGAATGTGTGTCCTAGGTAAGTGACCTAGGCCCCATTTGGGCGAATGGGTCCTCACTTAGGCCTAGGACCTAAATTTTTACTATGTTTTTGGTATTATTTCAATGAGTTGAAATGTGCATTCACATGTTGGCTTGTTTTATTTGAATTTTCAGAATTAATGTTAACATATGTATAAATAATAGGTTATTTCACTATGTTTCACCTAGATTTTCAAGGGAGCATCCTAGAAATCTTATGCAAGAATTCCTAAGGAAAATTTTACTATCAAGGGCATTTCAAGGAATTCAAGAGAAAATTTATTGAGGAATTATTGTATCAATCGAGATCCATTATCATGTCAAATTCATGCATTCTATTTGAGATAATATGTTGATTTAGTGTTCAAGATCTATTCAAGCATTCAAAGGCATTGATACAAGTCAAGTTTCAAGATTAAGATCAACATCCATTGAAGTCATTTCATGCTAGTTACAGATCTACATTTGAAGGTTCAAAAATTTGTTTGGTGAGTTGTGACATAGGCATTTGTTCATTCATCACTCCTTCATGTTTCATTTAAGGTTTAATTACCAAAACAGGGTCTGACCAAGGTAAACTTGGTGCAAAGAGTCAAGATTGCAAAGACTAAGTTGTAGGGCCATGCTTTGGTATGGTGGGATTACTTTCAATCTAAGAGGAGGAAGCAAGGAAATTCATCATGGGACAAGATGATATCAAAACTCCAAGGTAAACTCTTACCCAAGGATCATCAAGTTCAATTGTTTAAGATATTGAAAGACTTAATACAAAGGGAAATGGATATTAAGTCTTATACTGAAGAGTTTTATAAACTAAGTCTAAGATCTGGTCATCATGAGAATGAAGATGAAAAAGTTGCAAGATACATGGGTGGTTTAAGGTTAAACATACAAGACGAATTGCTTTTGGCTAACCCTAGAACTATAGAGGAATGTTATCAAATGGCAATCGGGGTGGAAGAGAAAATGAAGAGAAGGCAAGACAAAGCAGTTAGAGGTAGAGTTAATGCATCAAGAGGAAGAGGAACCATATCTAGTTCAAATTCAACCAATGATAATCAAGAAGATTCCATGAAAGGTCAAGAGCAATCTTATTTCAGAGGTGGATGGAGAGGCACAAGAGGCGGATATGGAGGAAGGAATTCTAACAATGTGTTTTCAGGTAGGTGTTATACTTGTAATGAATTTGGCCATCCATCTTTCAAATGTCCTAAGAATATTGGTGCTTCATCAAGTGGAAGTAAAGGTGAAAAAAGGGTTCAACTAGTGCATGAAGATGAAGGCGATGTGACTTCACCTATAGTGAACCTCACATCAGAAGTTGGAGAGAATTTGATGATTAGAAGAAAATTTCTCAAGGTACCAATCCCTGAAGAACCCCCGCAAAGGAAAGCACTCTTCAGAATCAATTGCAAGGTACAAGGTAAAGTATGTAAGATAGTAGTGGATTTAGGTTCAACTAAAAACATGGTTTCTTGTGAAATGGTGAATAAACTAAATTTGAAAAGAATCCCTCATGATTTTCCCTACAAGGTATCTTGGCTAAGTGATGGTCAATCATTGTTAGTGAATGAGCAAGCTATTTTATATTTTCAAATAGGTGAGTATAAATACAGTGTTATTTGTGACATTCTACTAATGGACTATTGTCACATACTCCTTGGAAGACCATGGCAGTATGATAGGTGTGCTATGTATGATGGGAGAGAAAACAAGTATACAATCATGAAAGATGGTCAAAGATTTGTTTTAACTCCTTGGGTAGATGATGAGAAAGGTAAGGAAAAGGTTATTATGTGTGGGATGAAAGAGCCTATTAATGTTGTGAAAGAAAACATAATAGTAGATCCTAATGTTGTTTTGAGGACTAACAATGCAAAAACAACAGGTCACAAGGAAAATACAAAGGTAAAGGAGGTAAGGATAGTGAATTTGCAAGACAAGGTGATGGTAGGAAGCATTGAATGTCCTATGGTTAAGAGCAGAGTTGAGAACAAAGTGAATTTTGTAGGTATAGTAAGTGGAAAGCCTAATATGATAGTGCCAACGCATCTTGATAGAGCAGACAGTCAAGGATAGAAAACACAGAGTATTAAGGATAGTGGTAGGCATGTACATGAGAGGCAAGTGATGTCAAATAAAAATAATGTTAACACAAGTTTTTTTGGAGGTGTAGAACATGGTAAACGCTCAAATTTTGTGCAGCAGAAAGATAATAGACTGATTGTAGGTCTGAGAACAAAAGAAAAGATAAATTCACATGTGAACAAATTTCAAAATGATAATTGTACAAGGCAGATTGCACAACCAATGTACCTGAACCAATGGAGTGGATTTATGGATCAATGGAGCATTTATGAAGCTTGGAGACAATGTATTCAAGGACAACTCATGGGATATGAGTATTTTCCAGGGGGGGTGTATGGTGCAGGAGCACCTACACCTCATCCTCCATTTTTGCTCATTCGGTGAAAATTATTTTTTAGTAGGGTTAGTATTGGTATTTTTGAGTATTTTTGTCTCTAATAAGGTCTAACAAGATCATTAGTTTTGATCTAGGTTGTGTTTTGAGTCACTAGTGGGAAAATGATTAAAAGTGCAAATTTGTAAGTTGCTTAAATCAACAAATTTAAAATGGAATGACTATATGGTTTTAAAAGTTGTTTCTTGGTAGTTAGGGGCATGGACCAATTAATATAATATGGGAAAAATTATAAAGAGCCTCCATTTTCTCAAGTTTTGGTTGTTGAAGGAGTTTTGATCAATAAAGATACTCATATTGCTCTGTTTTTAGAATTTTCCTCGTTTTTTCTATGTTTGTTGCCTATATACAGGTCGTACAATAATTTTTTGCATTGGATCATGATGTGAAACATTTGTTATATGTTCTAAATTCTATTCAAACCTCTATTTGGTGTTCCTTTATTCTTTTAAAGCCTTAAAACTCAGATTTTCTCTTAATGGGTTCTTGAACAGTGATAAGAGCTTTGAGGTTGTTTTGATGGCTTGATCCTCATCCCACCTACTATATTCCAATGTGACTCAGTGGGATGATCTATTAGAGCATAGGAAATGTCATTTTATGAATAAGAGGCCTAGAAGTCTGAGTTTTGGAGAGAATGGTGAGAGGAAGGGTTGGAGAATCACATTTTCCTCTTGAATTTGATGGCTCAAACCTATGAAAGGATTTTGCAGAGTTTCCTAAGGCTAGATGAGTGTCTTTTAAGAATTGGATGACCTAATGTGAGATGTCTTCACAATTAATTTTTCTGGGAGTGATTGGGAGTGTGAAGATTCAATAATGGTACCCTAAAAACCTAGTTATTTAGGCTACAAGGAGGGTTTTTGAGTTTTGGGTTTAATTGAGTGTGTTGGGTCATTAAACCTGGTAAATATGTGGTTTTAAAACCTAATACAAGACTTTTTTTGGGTTATAAGGTTTGGGGTGGAGATCTCAAGGTAGACCCTTTGTAAAAATGGCCTAATTTGAGGCCTAAAACTATGAAAAACCCAATTTTGAGGCATTTTATCTTAAGAAGGTGCATCTGATTTTCTTGTATGATGTGTATCTCTGAAATGGGTATTTGAATAAATGTTTATTTTCTGATTTTTTTTGGAAAATTTTGGTCAAAAGTCTGAAAAACGGGTTTCCTACTACTACAAGGGAAGCTTGTGTCAAATGGTGAGTTTTGGAGATTTCAATGAATCTATCTTAGAGATTGTTTCCAATTGATTCAATTGTCATCGTATGAATTTTGAGGGCCTTTTTAGGGGTCCTGGTGGAGTTTTTTTGTTCATTTACAAGTTTGAGGGGTTGAGACCCTTGAGGGTGGGTTGATGCCTATTAGGTTGAATACATTATGAAGAAGAGATATTTTGATTGAGGATTGACATTTCCATTGTTGTGAGTCTTCTCCACCTTGGCTCTGCATCAAAACCCCATTCACTAGAAACAAAAAAATTCTCCTCTTGTTTTTGTGTTTGTAGGTTTTAGGTGTAAGATCTCCTGAAGAGCAAAGTTGCAAAGTTATCAAATTTACATTTGTTGTCATCATTATTGCAATTTCACAGAAACTTACCTATAGGATTTATTTTCAACTATATTTTTGTAAGATTTAGGAATCTGGGAGTGCAGAAACAACAAAATAGAACCCAAAAACCAATTTTGTAGAGCCCTAGCTAGGACCCATTTTCTATAGGGTGAATGATTCCCCGGTAAGCTTTGAAAAGGTGCTTTTGGTGACTACTACACATCATTTTCCCTTTCTCAAATCTGCATTTTAATTTTCGGTGTAGTTTCAAAAATTTCATCGTGTACATTTTCACACTTAATCTAAGAATAATTAATGATAAATTAGACTTTATATCACCCTTATTTAGTGTTGTGGTGTGTTTTACACATCCACATTAGATCTTGGGCCCTTTTTAAGCTAAATAAACCTAACTTTTCCTTAATTTAGTGTTGTAAAGTGTATTTATTCACACCTTCACATTAAATTTAGGAGGCTTGTAAACTAAATGTACCTAATCTAGTGTGGTAATATGCTTTATACATTCACATGGGATTTAGAACCCTTCTAAGCTAAATAGACCCATTTTTTCCTTAATTTAATGTTCTAAAGTGTATTTATTTAAACTTTCACATTGAATTTTGGGCCCTCTTGCATTTATGATGTTAATGTCATCATTAACAGGTCCCTAAGACCCTATATTGTGCATCCCAAGGCATATTTCAATCAAAAACTTGACAATATCAACATATAAACTTAGTTTGCACACCCCCTAACACTTTAGCAATCAAAATAGGCCCTATGGGACCCATACACCACCCTGGGCATATGAGTCCCATCTAGGTGGGACCCATATGCCATAGGTGGCATATGAATCCCATCTAGGTGGGACCCATATGCCATAGGTGGCGTATGAGTCCCATCTAGGTGGGAACCATATTCCATAGGTGGTGTATGAGTCCCATTTGGCCTATTTTTAAGATTTTAAACGAGAAAATTGCATTTTAAAATCAAATTTCATGTATGTCGGCCTCTTGGATCTAATACATGGGATATTAGATGGATTTCCTATATAAATGAGCTTTCAAACCATTATTTCATAAGGCCTACATTTTATCAAGTCAAGCATTCAAGAGTTAAGCATTCCAAGACTGCAAATATCATCAAGAGAGCATTCAACATCATTTATAAAATATTCAAGAGAAAATATCTTCATCAATTGTTGCAAAAATTCAAGATCCATCATCATGTCAAGATATCAACCATCAAGCATTTTGTTGAGCTAGTGTTGTGATGTAGCATTGAAGATCCAAGATCAAGCATTGTTCTACACCTATTGTCAAGATCAAGATCTACATCCTTCATGGCCATTTCATGTTGAGTTGCGGATTTACAAGACATCATTCAAGGTATCATTGTCCATGATTCATGTTTTTTGTTTCATCTTTCATGGCTTCATTTCATTATCTCATCATTTGGTTTAATTACCTACAAGGTGTTTGACCAAGGAAAACCCCTATTCCCTAATAATCAACTCTCTTTTGTGTGATTAGATATCTAGGTGCTTTGGAGACTTGAAATATCATTGAATATTAGGCTACAAGCTTGGAGAAAGTTATTGGAGTTTTCCCCTCAATTGCAAGGTTGTAATCATCACTAAAACGTCACCTACAACCCCGAAATCAAGGTTTCAGATTCAAAAAAAAATGGGAAGGATAGAGTAGACATTGAAGACTAAATTCAAATGTTGAAGTTCTAGAAAACCCTGACTGGAATCATACACGAGTCTTGGCATATGAATCCCATTTTAGTTCATTTTTCAAATTTTGGTAGTTTTGAATACCCTTTTTCTAGAAACCTGTTATTGTGCATAAACCCTGATCTGGGACTGATTCACCCAAACTGGCGTATGAGTCCCAGTAGGCCTAAATTTTAGGTTATTCACCATTTTAGGCCTCTATTCAAGCTCTCTAATGTTTGCATGTGCTCCTCTGTACTTTTCCATTTTTTGTTCTGATTTATTTGCATTTAGAGTTCATTTGGTGAAGTTTCTTACAACATTGAGTTCAATTATTATATCTTTCATTTCATACATTTTTCCAAGCCCTAGCTTGGTGGTGAATCCTTCATTTAGCCTTATTTAATCTCTAAACATATCCTAGGATAGTCCCTTAGTAGATTTCTTTCTCCTATTATCATCAATTGATTGAGATCAATAGGGCCTCCTTGAATGATATTAGGGAAAAGTGTTGATCTATCTCCCAAACATAGAGAGACATTTTCAACTAAATATTTTTCTACTACTCATGAGAATGCTTTGGAGAAAGACACTAAAATCGAGAACAATCATGAAAATCACATTTGTGAAGAGGACATGTTGGTGTTAAGAGATCTAATGATTGGGATCTTTGACAATCTTACCTCTCTCACTTGGGAAGACATTATAGAGCATAGGGATGTAATTGTAGATAACCATGATAATCACATTGGCTCTTCTCTGAATATCCTTCATAGTAATGAAGACAATAGTTTTGTGTTAGAAGACATACTTGAAAGTCATGAAAATCTCATTTCTCCCTTTCCTAATGCTCCTACCATTTGGCAAGATCTATTTGAGGAAAAATATCCAATCATTGACAAACATGATTCTCCCTCTCTCGATACCTCCCCTAGTTGTGATGAAGCTACTTTACAAAACCTAATCATGAAATGTGATGAACATCTTGTTTGTTACTTCCCTAAAAGCTCCCCTACTAGGGTGGATATTAGGGCACAAGAGAATGAGACCTTAGAAAACAAGAATGAAATCATGGACAATCATGATAATCACATTTATCCTTCTCCTGATACCTCTCCTAGTTGTGAAGAAGATATTTTAGTTTTAGAAGATCAAAGCAATGAGAGTCATGAGAATCCTATTTGTCTCTCTCCCCCTAGGGAAGACATTATGCAACAAGAAAATTCCATCATTGATACACGAGACAATACAACCATTGATAAATCCCTTACTTGTGATGAAGTCATTTTAGAAGAACCAATCTTTGAATTTCATGAACATCTAGCTTGTATTTGTCCTAAAAACTCTTCTCCTATGGAGGATATCATGGTGCAAGAAAATGATAACATTGACACTAGCAATATAGTTTCCTTAGATGAAGATGATGAAATAACATTAGACTCTCCTTCACTAAGGGAAGTTAATATTATTTAACCTCAACTCATCCTTTACCCACCTTCACACAAAACTCCAACTCAAAATAAACCCAAACTTGTCCTTTACCCACCTATGAATAATGTGTCACAACAGCCAACTCATAATATCATTGCTCATACATATAACACTAGAAATAATTTGAAACCAAGATAAACACCTTCAATATCCCTCCCATTGCCTTATCTTATCTTAATACTTATTCCTTCTCCTTTACCTTTGCATAGTGGGGAGGAGTATGATCTTGTTGAACAACTTAAGAATACTCCTGCAAAGATATCCCTATGGGACCTAATTTAGAATTCATCAGATTATCACACTATGCTTTAAATAGCCTTGCAACAATTTTTGGTCCCCTCTAGTGAAAATGTGAATGACATAGCAACCATGATTCAAGGAATAAATTTTGACATTATTTTCCACCAAAGTGAGCCCCCTCCTTTGGAAGTGAAAAAAAAAATGATGCTTTCATGATAATAGATCTACATAATCAGTTGGGGATAAAAAGAACACCTGTTGACAATGGCTCCACCCTTAATGTGTGTATTATAACACTTTTGGATAAACTCGGTGTGGATAAATAAAAAATTTAACCTGATTCTTTATCTATTTAGGGATTTGACAATGTAGAAAAAAACCGCTTGGTGTGATCACTTTGCTTATTACAATTAGAAAGGTCAAATTACAAACCTAGATTCATGTTATGCCTCATGATCTTTCATACAACCACCTTTTAGGAAGACCATGGATTCATGAGATGCATGTGGTTCCCTCTACCCTTCATTGTATCGTGAAATGTGTCTATAACAATAAATTATATACAATCAAAGCTTATCCTAAACCAAACAATTGCTTGAACATTGACAAAGATAAGGAAAATCCTTTGAAAACATTAACACCAACTACACAAGTGAAACTCGTGTAACAGAAAGATAGAAAACATATTGAGGAAGTCGCAAATCTATTAGAAGATGATAGGGGTTCGTTATATTTTGAACCAACATTCATGGGAGAATACAAGATCATAAACAAAGACTCTAAAAGTGGAAAATAAAATGCGGTAATGTCAACACAAAATTCAGAAGAACCTTCGAAAGCATCCACCACAACCACTTTAGAACAACAAAAAACACATTACACAACAAACTTTAAAAAAAATTATTATCAACAACCTCTAAATCCTAAAGAAATGAAAAATCTTTACAAAAGAGGTTATGAACTTATGAAACAATTGGGATATAGTGGAAAAGTATGTGGTGCTAGGGAACAAGGTATCCATGTCCCTATAGAGCCTAACATGAAATAAATAACTTGTGGTCTTGGTTATTGTCCTTTGATAGAAATCAAACCAACAAACAAGCATTCACTTAGTATCAACACTCTTACGAAAGATCCCTCTAAGCTAACTTTAACAATAGTGCATCTTGAATTGATATAGACACTAGTGTTCTTGATTATCATCCTTTGAAAGAAATGGAGAAGTCATAGCTTAACATTAATTTCATCACACAAAACACTTATGATTCAAATTTGATAGATTTTACATAGCCTCATTCCCGTATATCACTTGTTGTTGTCTCTTTTGGCTAGTTGATCACCTTTTGTGTACATAGAAGAGTAATCTTGGGATATGGATGACATGCCTTAAGTTGAATCACATGTGACATACTTATATATGATTTATTTCGATTCAAAAACATATGACTTGGCATAGGGATTTCTAAATAGCCTCTCATGTCTTCTTCTACTTTAAAGCAATTTTTCATAGCAACATGGTGTGAGCAACTGCTTTAAAGTGGGGGCATACATCAACACTCATGTTTCACTATGCGGTTTTCTTTATTCTTTTGATGCATCTTTTCTTGGTGGTGTCATTGGGTTTGATTTCCTCCGAGAGTGTGATATTTATTTGACTTATCCTCTCTTGGAGACATTAGGCATGATGTTCCCTGAGAAGAGACCTTGCACAAATTAAGCAAAATCCCTTTGAACAAACCTTACAGTATTTTTTATATGACCACCTTGCATAAGAAACTTCTATAGAGTCATCTTGTTTTTTCATGAGTTCCAAGAATACGAAGTTTTCATTTCCTCATTAAGCTTGAAGTCCATTGTTTGTTCATGAGCTCCAATCATACGAAGTTTTGCTTGCCTCATGAAGCTCGAAGATCATTTTTGTGTGGTGCCTTATCAAATTTATCAAGAGGTATAACTTTTCTATGGTTGGACGGGAATTCAATCCAAGGCATGACTTTCCATTAGCCACGTGTGTGTGTGTGTGAGCACATATCAGTCGTATTTGTTTCACCTTCTTTGATTATTCACCCAACAGAAAGCCAAGAGTTCCATTGCCTAAGAGTGAGTGTGCATCTTTGGAAAAACTACTTAGATTTGATACACATCGTGTTGGACAAGAAGTCAAGGCTTGATCTACCTCTTTTTATTTTTGCTTGTTCTTTTTTGTTTTTCCTTTAGTCATTGACATCGTATATTTGCGTATCTTGTTTTTCAAGATATTTTACACCTTTATGCATGTCCTTTTTATGCTTATGTTGGCTTGACATAGGATCTTGGATCTTGGGAGATTGGCCACCTCCTTGATCTATTTTATCCTAGAGCATCCACATTGGTACAATTGGACCCCTCTTGAATGTCTAGACTTTAGTGTGAATTTGAAGCAAGTTCCTCCTCTCACTAAAGTGGGGGCTAAATGTCATTTCGAAAAATGTTGTGTACATTTTCACAATTAATCTAGGAATAATTAATGATAAATTAGACTTGATATTTCCTTGATCTTGTCTTGTGATGTGTTTTACACATCTACATTAGGTCCTGGGCCCTTTTAAAGCTAAATAAACCTGACTTTTCCTTAATTTAGTGTTGTAAAGTGTATTTATTTACACCTTCACATTAAATTTAGTAGTCTTGTAAACTAAATGGACCTAATCTAGTGTGGAAATGTGTTTTACACATTCACATGGGATTTAGGGCCCTTCTAAGCTAAATAGACCCAATTTTTCCTTAATTAAATGTTGTAAAGTGTATTTATTTACACTTTCACATTGAATATTGGGACCTCTTGCATTTGTGACCTTAATATCATCATTAATAGGCCCCTAAGACCCTATATTATGCATCCTAAGGCATATTTCAATCAAAAACCTAACAATATCAACATATAAACTTAACTTACACACTCCTTGAATCTTTAGCAATCAAAAAAGGCCCTATGGGACCCATACACCACCCTGGGCATATGATTCCCATCTAGGTGGTACCCATACACCATAGGTGGCGTATGAGTCTCATTTAGCCTATTTTTAAGGTTTTGAGTGGGCAAAGTTGGGTTTTAAGTTCAAATTTCATGTATTCTAGCCTCTGGGGTCTAATACATAGGATATTAGATGGATTTCCTATATAAATGAGCTTTCAAACCATTATTTCATAATACCTACATTTTATCAAGTCAATCATTCAAGAGTTAAGCATTATAATACTTCACAATATCATCAAGAGAGCATTCAGGATCATTTCTAAGGAATTCAAGAGCAAATATTTTTATCAATTATTGCAAAAATTCAAGATCCATCATCATGTCAAGATATCAAGCATCAATAATTTTTTTGAGCTAGTTTTGTGATGTAGCATTGAAGATCCAAGATCAAGCATTGTTCTAAACTTATTTTCAAGATCCAAGATCAAGCATTGTTCTACACTTATTTTTAAGATCAAGATCTACATCCTTCACGGCCATTTCATGTTGAGTTGCAAATTTACAAGACATCATTCAAGGTATCATTGTCCATGATTCATGTTCTCTATTTCATGTTTCATTCCTTTATTTTATTATCTCATCATTTGGTTTAATTACCTACCAGGGGTTTGACCAAGGAAAACCCATATTCCCTAACAATCAACACTTTTTCTCTCTTTTTGTGTGATTGCAGATCTAGGTGCTTTGAAGACTTGAAAGATCATTGAATATTAGGTTGCAAGATTGGAGAAATTTTTGGATTTGTCCCCTCATTTGCAAGGTTGTAATCTTCACTAAAAAGTCACCTACAGTCCCAAAATTAGGGTTTTTAATCTATAAATCAATTGAGAAGGATAGAGTGGACATTGAAGACTAGATTCAAAATTTGAAGTTCCACCAAACCCTCACTGGACTCATATGAGAGTCTTGGCATATGAGTCCCAGTTTAGTTCATTTTTTAGATTTTGGCAATTTTGGATAACCTTTTTCCAGAAACTTGTTCTTGTGCAGAAAGCCTAATCTAGGACTGATTCATCTAGATTGGTGTATGAGTCGCAGTAGGCCTAAATTTTAGGTTATTCAACATTTCAGGCCTCCATTCAAGCTCTCTCAAGTTTCCAGGTGCTCCTCTATACTTTTCCAATTTGTTGTTCTAATTTATTTGCATTTATAGTTCATTTAGTGAAGTTTCTTGCACCATTGAGGTCAATTATTAGATCTTGCATTTCATACATTTTTCCAAGCCCTAGCTTGGTGGTGAAGCCCTCATCTAGCTTTAATTAATCTCTAAACATGCCCTAGAATAGTCCCTTCGTAGATCTCTTCTCCCATTATCATCATTTGATTGAGATCTCTAAGGCCTCCTTGAATGATATTAGGGGAAAAGTGTTGATCTATCTCCCAAACATAGAGAGAAATTTTTTAACTAATCATCTGGTTACATCAAAAGTGATCTTAATCTATTAGATGCACTTTTTAGATTGCATTTTGGATCTTATTTGATATTTTATCTTTCTTCCCGAAGTGTTGTTTAATTAGGACCCCCATCCTTGCAAAAAATAGAAATTAGTAGATTCACACATTGACTTGACACATCTTTTGATTGACAGTCCTTTCATTGTGTGGATCTAATTTCCTAATGAAATAGAGAAGAATAGGTCCATCATACCCACTTTTTTTTATCTATTTTTGTTTGCACCTATTGTTCACCTTTTTATTTTGGTGAATCTGAGTTTGATCATTGCATTTTTCTAATTTTGGAGTCAATTTTCACCCTAGATTTAGATCTTTCATTCATTTGCATTTCATTGCATTGAATTGAGTCTCATTTAGGGTTTTTTAGCTTGCATTTTTTTGTATCTCATTTAAGGGTTTTAGGATTACATATTTGCATTCTTTAAATCTAAAAATTACCAAAAATCAATCATTTTGCATTTCATTTACATAGCATTGCATCATATTCATTTGTATTTGAAAATTGAAGTAAAATTGCAAATAAAATCAGGTCTTCTAGTTTGTCATTTTATCATATTTTGCACTTGCATTCAACATTAGTTTTGGAAAAAAAATCAAACAGTAACTTGTTTTTTATCATAATTTGAAAACCATTAGAATCATCTCAGAAATCTGCAAAAACATTCTTAAAAACCCTCACCTAGGACCCATTCACCCTTGGGAAAATGAGTCCCTAATCAAGGTCACTTCTTGATTTTCTAGACATAAAAACATTTGTTTCTATATTCTAGTTTTTGTTTTCAGTTTTATGTTTCATTTTACAGATCTTTTGTTAAGTTGAATATATCATATTTAGCTTAATTTGATAAATTAAGTGCATTGTGTGATTTCAAAATTGTATTTACAAGACATTAATTTTAGGTTTCTGCATTTTGTAATAAAAAAATTACCTTGTTTAGAATCTAAAAATTGTATTTAAATATTTGCATTGTACTTTACACTCTAGGTTATTGCATTGCATTTCACGTTCTTTCCATTTTGGGTGTGTACCAAGTTTGTGAATCTTGTATGAGCTTTACAACTTGGTGTCCTATTAGCAATACTATTGTTGAGATGTAGGTTGAGACTCATGTCATCCCATGATACACCATTTGTCATGGACCTTTGGTTCTCCAACTCTTTTTCTAATAGTGTTAATAATCAACCCTTTATGGATCATAGTCTTTATACCTCATTTTCAATGACTTCCCTACCTAGAAACAATGTGCATGATGTTTCTCATATCACACAAGAAAACATAAGAATGAACGAAGACATAGAAAATTTTCAAGACTTTTTGAATACTGAAAATGTTGATACTAGTGTCATTCCTACTTTAGATAATGTGAGGGAAATTATTAAAATTGAACGTGGAATAGAGATTGTGTGAAGTCTAGGTCATCTTGTTAATAAGAACATCCCTACCAAGAATAGTTGTGCTCAATATTTTGTGTATACTCAAAGCCAAGGTGGAAATCCAATTCCTCCTTCCACAACCCTCACCTCTCTTCCTACATACACTAGTACTCATATTACCACAACGCTTCAACCTACTCACAATGTTAATACCTCCTTAGGTATGTCCACTAGGAATCCTTCTACCTTTTTGCATTCAAATCTTATATCTCATCAACCACCCCCCCTCACAAATTTAAAATTCACTTTACCTCCATGAACATACACCACTCCACCTCATTCACCCCCATCTCACAATACCAACAATGATGAAATCCTTAAGACACTTTAAAAAAACATGTCATCCCTTCAACAACAAATTGCCACCTTAAAACAAAACAACAATGGTTAGCCTTCACAGTAAATCAAAACCAATCCATTATCCTTGGAGATATTGAAAGCACAAATATTACAAGGTCTATAGGTTCCTAGGTTTGAGAAATATGGTGGGAAAGGAGATCCTATTAACCATGTTTCCGCTTACATGGCCCTATGTAGTGACATCATTCTTGAGGATAAAATATTGCCTAAAATCTTCTCTAGATCCTTGAAGGATATTTCCTTAGAGTGGTTTTTCTCTTTATCAAATAACTCAATAAAATCATTCGATGATCTTATTTATTCTTTGTACATCCACTTCCAAATACATATTGGTCCTAAGATTATCTTAGCTGATTTAATGACATGTAAACAAAAGGATGATGAAAAAGTCACTAATTTTACAACACAATATCAAATGCTTTATTCACAAATAAACATTAAGGTTCCTGATGTTGACCTTCAAATAATTTTTATTTCCAATTTATAAGGAAAAATTCAAACTAATATTGAAATGTTAAGGTTTCCTTCCTTCACATTGTTGTGTATAGCTCTTTGTGATTACCAAAGTTAGTAGTCATGAAGTAAAAACTCCCTCTAACCATTCTGAAAAGTTTGAATTCACACCTCAAAATAATTACCAACCTTTCAATAAACAAAATAAGGGCTTTCTCCAACTTAATCCTCCTCAATCCAATAAAAATGTTAACACCAAAGTGGCTTCTATAAAGATGAAAAAACCATATGCCTTTGTGGATAGAAATAGACAATTCACACCTCTACCCAATACCCTTCATAATACCAGGTTGTAGCTCTTAGAAAATAATTTGATTTCCTTGCCTCTTGTTAGAGATCTTGATCTTACCAAGCCTTTACCTCCAAAATATAGACCAAATTCCAATTGCCATTTCCATCCAAAAAAATGGAGATGATATGAAACATTGTAAGCATCTTAAACATCTTGTACAAGACCTCATTGATTCTAATCATATCCTAATCGAAGGTGTTAATGATCAAGGTAATAAGTTTGTGGCTCCTAATCAAAATTTGCAAATATTTACCAATCTTATTCCTAATCATAATATATCCTTTGTCAAAGCTAGTGATATAAAGAATGATATGATGAATGTGGAAACAATTGATGAAAACATAAACAACAACCTTGTAGATCGTTTAGTTGCATTTATTGATGCTAAACATCATAAGGGCCTAACTAAGATGTTGCTTGATATTTCTTTCTCAAAACAAGAGATACTTAAGAGTGTACCTGATGGTCCTCTTTACATAGCTATAATAATTAACCAAAAGCCTACTAATGGGATATTAATTGATATCGCTTGTGTAGAGAATGTGATCACTGAAGAATTCATATTTGTGCATGAGCTTTATCAAGATACATATGAAAAACTGAAAGCATGGATCAAAATACATAATGTTTTTTCTTTCCATACAATTGGCTTGATAAATCTCCCTCTAAAGGTTGAATCAAAAACATTACATTTCTCATTCACCATCATCCCATCATCAGACCAATTTCATGTGAAGTTAGGCTATCCATGGCTTCACTCCATGAATTTTTCCACATTGGTTGTGCATAAATGTGTAAAGTTTCCATTTGGAAATAAGATATTTAATGTGCATCATAGTGGATCTCATCATGTGTCTTCCTGTGGGAACTTTTCATTGGATTTATTTTGGCCCTAGCCTATTGAACCTATTAGACCCCATGAAGGCTTCTTTTTAAAATCCATCAAAAATTTAAAGCAAGTGTAAAGACAAAGAGAAAGTGGTTGAAAAAACTCCCATGGTTCCTTCCATTCCTCCACTAAGGGAATAAAAGAAACTTATGGTTGATAAACCCACTCCTACACAAACACAACTTGAGAATCATTTATAAAGAAATAGAAATTCTAGAGAACGTAGGTGTAGACGTCATGCTATTGCTCATTTATTACAAGAAAAAGAAGAAAGGAACAACATAGAAAATAAAAATCCAAACTTGTCTCCAAAAATGCATGATGCCTCTCCTCCCTCACCACAACATAAAAAAACTTCTATGGATATTGTCATTAGACCTCTTGTGGTGATTAATCTGGATGATGACATCAAAATTACTAAGATTGATGAGGAAGTGCATAATGAGATAAATCTAATGTTTTCCTCTTCAATGAACTTAAATGATGATTCTATTAATAAGAGTGTTGAACTTGGTGCTTGTCCTAGTTCAACACTTGATGTTGTCCCTTTGGCTAATTGTCATCCTTTCATGTATACCAAACAAGATTGGGATGCAAACGACCTTCTATAGGTTTACTCACATGTGCCTTACTAGTATTTTTCTTTTTTTTCTTTTTGCATGTTCTTTGTGTAATTGTCTGTGCATAATGTGATCCCAAATACTATTATGTTTGATGTATCTCTCTTTATGTGCATTCCTCTATTTGTATCTACATTCTTCTATATGTCAAAACCATTTATCTTTTTTGTTTGTCTTCTATTTTCCTTTTGGGGATGACGCAAGGCATCAAGACATTTAGGTCTCTTCCATGTTGACCCAAAATATTGTTCTTTGTTTTTTCTCTCTATCTGTCAATCTTCCTATTCTATGAGTATTTGGGGAATGATAGTAGTAGAAAAGAAACAATAAATGACTAAAATAACTACTAAAAATTAAATATTTGTGAATAAGCTTGGTCATGTGACCATTAGTATTTTATTTTCATTCATTAATCACGTGACCAAATTCGTGACTAAACCATTTTTAGTCATTTATTGATTGTTTGGATTGATCAATTTGGTAGTATATTTAGTCATTGATTTAGTCATTAATTTTTGTTAACTGGTCATTTATTTAGTCATGGTAGTTTATTTAATCATGGAAGTCATTTATTTAGTCATTGTAGTTATTTATTTAGTCACCATAGTCATTTATTTAGTCATGGTAGTCATTTATTTTAGTCATGGTAGTCATTTATTTAGTCATTGTAGTCATTTATTTAGTCATGGTAGTCATTTATTTTAGTCATGGTAGTCATTTATTTAGTCATGGTTTAGTCATTTATTTGGGTGAATCAGTGATTCAAGTTACAAATCAAATCTAACTTAATTAATCCTCACAAATTTATGCATATAAACCTCAAGTATCATATATTTTCAAACGTTAAGAGAAGTGCCATGAAATGAAGACTAAAATGTTTGAACAAATATGATTGATCAGAAACAAACAGATCACAAATCAAGAGGAGCCACAACACAGTATTTATGAGTGGAAAACCATGTACAAGGAGAAAAAAATCACTCTAAAAATTTACTTCATTAAGCCTCACTGGCAAATCAAAACATCACTAGTTACATTCAATGTCTCACTGACAACTGCTTCATTAGAAAAGCAAAAGCTCATTGGTTATAGCCTCACTGGCAAGTCAAAACATATAAATGATGTGCCTCAATAAAATGGTAGCAGAACCAGACCAACAACCTTTTATATCACACCACTCGCTTGGAACAATTGTAGTTTCTAGGGATTCCCAATTGATAAGGTCCTTTAACACTGCATGCTCCCATACAATATTGCCCCATACAATTGCCTTGTGATTGTACTGGTAAAACAAATGGTACAGTCCTTTATAAAACATAGACCTTGCAAAAATACATTGAATATTATTTTCCTTTTTCTTATGCAAACTGATAGTTGTTCAATAGTGAACCAAAAAAAATTGGAGCCAATAAACTCACCATTGGGATCTGTCCCCAATTTCAGAAAATGAAGAGCATTTCCAATCAATAAAAAGCCTAAAAACAGTATTTAAGATGAAAACAAAACAAAGCAATTCCAATCAGTAAAAAATCTTGAAATTTATATTTAAGTAAAATCAAAACTGAAATCAAACTAGAAGAATCCAATGAGTTTCAAAAAATCCCAAATCATAAATTTGACAAAATCTTAGAATTGGAGGATTGAAAAGTGATTCAACATAGACCATTAATCTCTGCAACAACAACAATAGCTAAACACATGTAAAATTCCATAAGTAGAAGATGTGGAACTTTAGGGCTAATCGCTAAACCATTTACCTTAAGATCGTTAGTTCCAATTGGAGAAGCAAGAGGACTTCCACTGGTTGAAACATTCAGTGGGTCATTGCTCTGAGATAGCCTTCTTGATGTAAGCGACGATCCTTCCTACTTAATGAAAATAATTAGTTAGCTTAAGATCGAACCAAAAAATGAAAGATTATTGAGGGTGGATGGACTAGTTAAAACATACAGATTGTGATAGAAGTGTTCCATAATCAGCTGGGAAGTGAGTGGATGGTTACCCCAGGCGATGACAGAGGTGATGTTACTTTTTGGGAAGATGGATCCACTACCACTATCTTTCGCTATTAGATTATGCTCCTCCAGAATATTCCTCATTGGTATTCACCTTTCACTTCTCCAATTCAGCAAGCTATAGCCTAAAAATAAGGTTTTAATGAGGGTTTTAGAGTATGTTTATTAAAATGAAATTACGGGCACACAATGATTAAGGTTTTTTTTTCCGCTAAAAAGGATTTCAAAATAGAATACAAAATAAATAAACTAGAATACATAAATATCTCGCTTATTGCATAATAAATATTATTAAATGTATTATAATATATTATATTATAATATAATATAATATTTATATTATATAATATTACATTTATAATATAATGTTATATAATATAAATATTATATTAAATTATTATATAATACAAATATTATATTATATTATATTATAATAATTATAATATAAATATTATATTAAATTATTATATAATACAAATATTATATTATATTATAATAATTATACTATATAATAATATTATATTATATTATATTATATTTTAATACAACCCTCTCCCTCAATTCAATTTTTTTTTTTTAATTATCCACTTTAATATCATATTGTCTAATTTTTATTTGTGTGACTAATGATTTAGCTGTGTTTTAACCCAATGATCAATTAATCATTTATTTAGTCATTTATAGTTGTGTTGCAAACAATAAGTAGAATTTAGTCATCTTTATTTGTTGTGACTAAAAATTTTAGTCATGTAGTCATTTATTTGCCAAATTCTTCTAGTGTGATGACATTTCCAAGCTCTATAAAATCATTGTAGAAAAGATATATGAACCTCGAATTTGTAGATCCCTTACGTATTTTTTGTGCAACCTCTTCCCCTTACATGATGTATTTTCATTCGAAAACATATGACTTGGCATAGGGCTTTCCGAATAAGCTCTCATGTCTTCTTTATGGTTAGCATTGAATATTTTCTTCTTTAATGTTGATTGCTCATAGCAATGGTGTTAGCAGATGCTTTAATGTGGGGGCATACATAGACACTCATGTTTCACTATGTCATTTTATTTCTTCTTGTGATATGTCCCTTTCTTGGTGATGTCACTGGGTTTGGCATCCTCTGAGAGTGATATTTCTTAGTGTATGACTTTCCTCTTAGTGGTGATGTGACACACTACATTCCCTAAGTTGTGATTCTCTTATTCTAAACTTTTCCTCTCTTAAAGACATTAGGCACAATGATCCCTAAGAAGAGATCTTACATGAACTAAGTGATGTCCCTTTGAACAAAACTATATATATATATAATGTTCATAAGTGTTTACCATAATATAGTTTTTTAACCTTATGAAGCTCAAACCCCTAAATTCAAGGCCACTGGAAGCATAACACACCTTGCCTGCTAGTAGAGCCTTGCCTATGTTCATGAGTGCCTAGCATAATACAGCTTGCTAGACCTTATGAAGCTCAAAACCGAAATGTGTGTGGCACCCTATCGGAGATATCAGAGGGATAACTTTGGTATGGTAAGTATAGTGAGAGCCTATAGACCTGGCATGGATTTCTCACTAAGCCAATTTCCTGGGGTCTCACCTAGTGGATGGCTTGAGGTTCCATTAGCCTATGTGAGTGTATGTGTTGTTTGCATAGTGGAAATTAAGCTATGCTAGTGAACATATTGGGAAAACAGCCTAGGCTTGATCCACATCAAGTTGTACAAACAATCAAAGCTTGATCTACCTCCCTTTCTTCTAGGTTTTGATGTTGTATGAATGAGTATCTTGGTCATTGTTACATACATATTGTAATGGCATGAATTTGCACCCCTTGCAAATTCCCCATTTACATACCATTTACCTTAGAGAAATTAGACCTGATTATGCTATTCCATGTCCTTTGTCCGCTTTCCATCCATTTGGAAGTTGTCTATAGTGTTGGTGGGGAAATTTGTGTTGGGGATGCTAGCATGGCATGGTGACATCTGCACGACATGTTGATGTCTTGATAGGATTCTTGCCTCTAGAATCTACAAAGGTGTTACACTTCTCCATTGGTGATGAAACATAACGCCTCTACCCCTACGACTGACCTTGAACGACTCCTTGGCTCCAATTTCATCTTCAAATGGCTATCACATTCATTCAACTCATCTTCTTTTGGAAAAAAATATGCACACTTCACTTGAGATTCTTCACTCACAACACTTTTTTCCACCATTAGAGTTGTGACTTGGTGTCTTGTGAGACTTTTTTCTTTGTTATTGTGGCAATGCAGAATTGGCCAAGCTTGCAAGCTCACTCCTTCTCTCATTTTCCTTGAGTGCATGTGATTGAAGGTGATATCTTTCTTATCTCCCACTTTTAATAGAAATATTGTTTACTTACATAGCATATTGTTGTTAGAATTGTTTGGTATTATTCCTTTCAGTGCTTTTCTTTATCATATTTCTTCATCGTTGCTATATTGGTTATCTGTGGAGGTGGGAACACCAAAGAAGAGGAATGATTGTGGTAGTCTTCTTAAAATAGCCCCAAAATTTTCCCTCTTTGTTGTGTGTAGGTTCATCTTGAAGTGAAGATATCAATAATATCAACACGTAGGTGGCATGGTGCACTTTCCTTACCTCATTTTTCATTTTCACAATTAGATTAAGCATTAGTTTCTTTCACTTTATGTTGTTATTTTGTCATCATCAATCTTTATTATCACATTGAACTTTTTCAATTAAGTAGTTAGTGGGTTTTCCTCGATTTCATACTGTATCTTTTACATTTTGTTTGTACAGACGCAACACACCATTGAGATGCCAGGATCTTGCATTGTTTTTTGTGTCCCGCGTTGTAGTCCTCTAGCAGAGAGATATTAGAGATACAATCTAAACTTTAGAAACTTGCTCTCTTAATCCCCTAAAACTCTTGGGTCAGCAGAAAGATAGTAGTATTGATAGTGCTCTTCTTTCTCTACCTTAAACTATTCACAATTTCATAAACCTTCCATCTAGCTTGAGGTAGATCAAGGAAGCCTACCATTTGAGTCCCTCTCATGACCTGGGGTCCTAAGTAGTTGGTCCCCCTCCTCTACATTTTGGTGAACCCGATGTGAACCATTTTTTTTATGTTCTCTGGTGTTGAAGGAACCTTCTCTCGTGCTCTAGAAGTGTTGTATATTTTCACATTGTAGTGTGTGTAGCCTTGCAACCCAATCTATGACTCCTACCATCATATTTAGAAGGGTCCCTAGACATTAGGAAACAAAATCTTGATAGGTCAATGTCTTGTGTTTGGATCCTTGAGTGTTCTAAAGTAGTACCTCTTGAGAAAACAAACATGGTAACTCTCATGCACCTACCCATCACTCAGCTTACACCTAGCTCTCTAGATATAACCTTCATGGTGCAGGACCTACCCCTCAATTCTTTGAATAAGGAACCATATCCCCTATGTTTTCCCACTCGTATCAACATAATGTTATTACTGGGGTCCCAGTAGACCCTATGAGCCATGTGAATATTATTACAAAGGAGATTCTCCTAATAAATTTCTTACATAAGGATGGGTATAATGAATCAAAGAGTACCATTCATACACATGATAGACTCTCAGTTCCTCCCATAGGTTTGATCACCCTTTTGTCCTGGTTGGACCCAAGCTTGTAAATGCAAAATTTGATATTATCCCAAGTTTTGACTTGTTCAGAGTGAAACTAGGAATCTCTTGAATAGTTTCCATGAATGGAGTCACTTTCGTGATCCATAACTATCTTAAATTCTCCCATGAAGGTGTAGTGCACATAGTGCATGAATTTGGATATCAACTGATGGTAGCACGTGGGGGATATTCCTTAGATCACTTTTGACCCACCTCAATCGATCTGCTCCCTCCAAGGATGGATCTACTTTATAGAAATTATGTCAAGTATAAGACTGGGGGCAAGGTGCGACCAAAAGTGACCTTCCTTATATCCCCCTACACAATCTTGGTTAAGGGTTGTATGATAGCTAAGTAGTGGGATGCCTCTGCCTCAAGAAAGGGGGAGGGGAAGTCTGCTCATGCTAATCAACCCCCTTCTTCCTCTATATCTACTATTCCACCTACTTCCACCTCCCGCCCTATTGTGGTGCCTTCAACTTCCACTTTCATGTGTCTCATGGGAATTTCGATGGTGCCCACTTGGCAGAAGGCCAAGCATCATATATTTGACCTTCCCATCTTACCCACGATGCCTTGACATGTTGTCTATGGTAAGGGGAAGGGACCTCATGGAGTTTCCTTTATGTCTAAACCTCCATAGCCTCCTACTACTCCCACATCATCGGTGGAAAATGGGAAGAGGCCCACTGCTAAGGCACTTGAGTCTCCTTCTCCACCCGTGATTGCTTTTGTTCCTGTACTTCTCCCTTCTATTTCTATCCAAGAGTTAGTCCCTCTACCGAAAATAGCTATGATGGACACTCCCATGGCCGAACAAGAGCCTTATGTTCCTCCCTAGGCCACGACCTTTAGTTCTTGGAGCTAAATAAACTACCTTGCACATGAGAGAAAGGCTCTAGCTCTTAAGCAAGCTTCCTTGCAAAAGGAAGAGGGGGATCCCACAACTTCTAGTTCTATTGCTCCTATTAGGCCCCCTACCTCCATCCCCTTTGTCTAAACTCTCATTGCCTTAGTTTTTGTTCTAGCTCCCCCAGGTGGTGTGGATGACCCTCACCCCAAAAGGGTTTAGGTGTTCATCTCTCCTTCCATGGAACCTCCTCTTCTGATGTCCCTTCTAGACATCTCACCTTTTTCTAAGCCCATAGATATGTCAAATACCTCAATTGTATCTACTATGGTTTTCACCTTCACTTCCTCACCTTCTACTTCTTCTACGGGGATCCCACATCCTCTAATGAAGTGCAAGTTGGAGGATGACCCTTATTTGAAGTGGCATCGAAAGAAGGGATCACCTTCTTTTGAAAATGGTCTTGCATTCGCTTGCACCATCTTAGTGATAGAGGCATCCCTGGTGTCTCCTAATTTTGTCACTGTCCCTGAGTCGCGGTGAGTTTGGTAGTGGATCTCGAGTGCCTCCTCCATCTCTCGCTCGGTTGACATATGGCACTCTCGTCAAGTGCATGTTCAACTCGGTAGATGATGTCTCAACTCTGTCAGCGATCTTCACAATATCAATGAATTTGACCCCATAGGAGCTCGGTGAAGAAGACCTCGAGGGGGCTTCTTCCTTGGCCCTTGTCATAGGAGAGTCAGAGGGTTCCCCTCTTGATATTCCTTCCTTGTAGGCTTGTCTTCCCTCCCCTTACAGTGATCTAGACTAGGATAATGACGACCTCTTAGTTGATGAGGATTAGGAGGGTGCCTCTTCTTTATTTGTAGATTAGATTTATGCGTGTGTTGTTCTCCCCCATGATTGTCTTTATGTGTTCCTAGAGGACCCTTGCCACCCTTGTAGGTGCTTGGATACAAGAGTGTTTTGTATTGTAAAAATTCTTCTATATGCTACATAATTCTTCCTTTTTTGTCTTGATTTTTACAATTGGGGATGATGCAAAGTGATGGGGGTATTTAGGCCTCCCTTCCATGTTGACCCAATTTATTTATTTTTATTTTTTTTCATGTACCCTTCTTCATGATCTGATATAGTAGGGAGTTGATGATAGTTCATTTATATATTATATTATATCTATCTATCTATATTCATGACATTAGTAGAATTTGGAAAATAAATGACTATGTGACTAAAAAATTTAGTCACAACAACTAAAGATGACTAAATTCTACTCATTTTTTGCAACACAACTATAAATGACTAAATAAATGACTAATTTGATCATCATAAGTGACTAATTTGATCGTTGGGTAAAAAAAACAACTAAATAATTAGTCACACATAAAAATTAGACAATATGGTATTAAAGTGGATAATTAAAAAATATATTTCAAATTGAGGGAGTGGGCAGTACTATAATATAATATAATATATTATTATATAATATAATATATATATTATATATATATAATATTATATAATAATATAATATAATATTATAATATATTTAATATTACATTATATTATAATATATATTAATATTATATATAATATAGATTATATTACATATTATATGTTATTATATTATAATATTAAATAATTTTTATAATATAATATAATATTGTAATATTATAATATTATATAATATTATAATATTATATAATATTATAATATTATATAATATTATATTATAATATAATATAACATTTATATTATATAATATTATAATATAATAAATATATATAATATAATATTTATATTATATTATTAATACTATAATATCATATTATTATATTATATTATATTATATTATATTATAATATATTTAATAATATTTATTGTGCAAAAGCGAGAGATTTATATATTGTAGTTTATTTAATTTCAATTCCATTTTGAAATCTTTTTTAGCGGGCAAATCTTGGCCGTAATTTTCATTTTAATAAACAAACTCTAAAACCCTCGTCGAAACCTTGTTTTTAGGCTGCACCTCACCAAATTGGAGAAGTGAAAGGTCAATACCAACGAG
This sequence comes from Sequoiadendron giganteum, assembly GCA_007115665.2. Classification (NCBI taxonomy): domain Eukaryota; kingdom Viridiplantae; phylum Streptophyta; class Pinopsida; order Cupressales; family Cupressaceae; genus Sequoiadendron; species Sequoiadendron giganteum. The sequence goes on along the minus strand of CM021107.1, from coordinate 418,461,872 downwards.
GAAGAGTTTGGAGGAGGGACACTAATATCAGCGAGAAGGTTGTAATAGAATGAATTGTTGAAACTTTCGTTCAACTTCCTGAAGCTCTCTTTATCTTGTTGTTATTTGATAGGTATATGCAAATCACAGATAGAACATAAAATGGAATCCAAACTTTGGTTATTCAATCATTGAGCTAAGTGTTTTTTTTGTGTATAATAGGAATCCTTACATAGAAATCATGTATTTCATGGCTTACATCAACGAAAATGGCAAAAAATTTTACACCTTGAAGGTACTTTGTTTTTTCTTTATAAATATCAATCCTGAACAATCAATTTAACTCCAATTTACAGTTCCCCCAAAAAAAGGATGTCGTAATGTTAAAACCTAAATGTGCTTATTATGATATTGGCCATTATTTTCATTTAATAAACATACTCTAAAACCCTCGTCAAAACCTTATTTTCAAGCTACAGCTTGCCAAATTCGAGAAGTGAAAGGTCATTACCAAGGAGAAAGGAAAAGACAAGGCGTGCAAACTGCTTGATAGAATACCTCAAAGAAATGTGGTCTCATGGAATGTGTTAATTGCAGGATATGCATAAAATGGTTTTATTGAAAAGGGCTTTTGAAATGCCTCCATTAATTATTATTTTTTAATATTCTCTGAATGGTAAATGTTCAAATATATTATATATGTTTTTATTTTATATACTTTTTATATGAATAGTTAGTATTCGTGTATATATAAAAGTGTATAGACAACCCAAATTTTACTGATATACTGATAGAGAATTGGGGACACACCACAGTGTTGATTTCCTTGGCAAAATTGTTATTTTATAGTTTTCATGAATTCTTATTATAATATTATTGTTTATACATTTATTATCAAACTATTCTTTATGCTTATTTTTCTTAACTGTAATTTTATTCATATTATTTCTATGAAACTCCTTATCATCCCACTTTTTTTTTCATATTTCAAAGTTTCATAAATCTTTTAAAAATTTATTAACAAATTTTGAGTTTTTTATTGTGGATAGGTACAGAGCCAGGAGAAAATACAAAACTAGTGCATTCTATATGCATTTATAGCCCACCCCATGTGTAACAATGGTATCACTGAAGACATGAATTCACATTGATGGCTTTTTAGCTTTAGTTTTAGTTTTTTTTAGTTTTAAAAGCATAATAATTAGCAGTTTGCATATTGTGAAAGATTATGTATTCAAAACTCTATATCTAGAGTTTTTTATAACATATTTTATATACAGTTTGAATATACAGTGAATTATTTTCCAACATTGTTGTTTCAATCCTTTGAGAAGATTTGTTGAATTTTTATGATTGTTTTAGCTTAATTTTTCCAGTATAACATAAGAGCTTTAGAGTTTTATATCTTTCAATCGCAACATAATTTCAATGACAACTTCTCTTGGTTTGCAATTTCATAGACTAGTTATTGTAACAACATTCTCCAAACGTAGGAGTTTACATACACATTTGAAAGTATTAGTTCATAAATGACTACCATGACTAAATAGATGACTAAACAATTACTAAATAAATGACTAAAATGACTAAATAAATGACTACAATGACTAAATAAATGACTACCATGACTAAATAAATGACTACCATGACTAAATAAATGACCAGTTAACAACAATCAATGACTAAATATACTACCAAATTGATCAATCAAAACAATCAATAAATGACTAAAAATGGTTTAGTGATGAACTTGGTCACGTTATAAATGACTGGCAATAAACTACTAATGGTCACGTGACCAAGCTAATGGTCATGTGACCAATTTTTAGTAGTTTGTTTAGTCATTTATTGTTGTTTTTCTACTAGTTTGAGCAACTTTGACCCCAATTTATCAGATCCCCCTATCTCTTGTTCATTATGTCTTTGTTCATTCTTTGTATCTTTCTCTTTTTTCTTTATTTTTGATGTTTTGGTGCTTATGTGTTGTCCCTCATGTGTGTGAAAACATTTCCATGGTCACATCCCGCCATGTATCATGGGCCACAACATCACTTTGTTTCTTCTCCTTCCTTAGAATGTCACATGCCCTTGTGTTTAGCATGCACCATCTTAAGGGGGGCTATCATATTGCTTCGATTTTCAAAAAGGTGCATTCGGTGGCCAACGAATCCCTTGTTGAAAATCCTTTATTTTTAAAATTCACATTCTTCAACAAGGACCCCTAGCATAATCTTCCTTTCATCACAAATTCGTAAACAAGGAATTTCAAAACTTTCCTTTGAGAAGGGAGTACTTTTCTAATGAAGAATTCTAAAAATTTCCCTTGCGAGGGAGCATTCTTCCTTTCAAATTCCTTATTGAAAGAAATATTTCAAAAGGATTCCTTGATGCTAGAATCATTTGTGAAAAATGTTATCGCTTTCCAAACAAAGTGTCCCTTAAGTGGACCACTTTTCTTTTGAAGGGTTCCCAAGGGACCCCTTTGAAAGATTCTCCTTCAATTGTTGGTTTTCTACATGACTGTTTATTTGCCTACGTGGCTTTTTGATATCTAACATGTTTTTCCTGTGGATTAACATGTTGATTTGTAGGACCAATCACCTTTGAAGCTTCTTTTCAATCAACCTTACAGGATTGAGCACCTGTAAGGGCCTATTAGACTCTACAAAGCCTCTCACATTGGGCTTCCCTTAGGACCGAGCACTTAGGGCGCCTCCTTTGCAAGTTTGGGGGCCTATAAAGCACTTTCATCCTATGTGATCTATTTATTCAACTCTATAGGACTGAGCACCTACAAACCTTTTTGTTCACCTTTCCATAGGTTCGAGGGTCTATGATGCATTTTGTTCATATCTTCTCAAGATCGAGTACCTAGGGAGCCATCTCTTCTTCTTGAGAATTTAAGTGTCAGATTGTAGTTTACTTCCTAGTGGTTCAGGTATATATTTCTTTGAGCTCTTTCAATCTACTTTAGCTCGCATTCGCTAGCACATATACTCACTAAAGTGGGGGAAAAATGTAATGGCATACATGTAGTGTAGTAAAATGCATACCCTTGCATTTTCACACTTGTTTTTGCCCGCCTTACTTTATTTATCCTTCTTTATGGTTTAATTTGCCCTATTTTGTGTCCACAAGCCCTATGAATGGCATTTTTTTTGGCTAATCTCGACATTCTCCACTGCATAAATGATATCCTAATGATTATGATTTGTGTGTCCCTGATTTTTGGTTGGGACTAAAATGCCACATAGGGTGTCTTTGTCCCCCCAAGGTTTCGGGACCCTAATTTTGAGGCATCTTAATTGGGCCCCTTTTTGGTGTTTGTGCCCCAAGTTTCATCACTTGGGACTAAGACACCACCTAGGGTGTCTTAGTCTAGCCCTTGAATCATTTTTGGGATTTAAATTCAAATTCTGGTGGGATTTATCTTCCTTCATTTAATGAATTCATATGTTGTCTTGGTGTGATATAATTTCAGGATATTAAGCATAGATAAGTATAAATACAAGGTTAATTCATTCATTTTCATCCTAATCAATCCAAGTCTTTTGTGAGAGAATTCATAATATCAAATTGAGTTCACAAGAGCATTCAATAGAAAATCATCAAGTATTTGGATCCATCATCAAGATTCAAATGTCATATCAAAGGCTATTCTTGGATCATGTATTTTTGTGTGCTAACATTTATGATGTAGGGTTTTGATTCAAGCAAGCAAGCAAATCAAGATCTATCAATCATTTCAAGATCCATATCTATTACAGCCTTCCACACAAGTTTACAAACTTTACAAGAGTTTGGTGAGTTGTAGCACTACATGTTGTTCATTCACCATTTCCTTCATTACTTTATTTCATTTCAAGGTTTAATTACCAACAAGGGGTTTGACCAAGGCAAACCCCCATTCACTAACAAACAAGTTTTTCCCATCTTGCATATTTGTGTTTGCAGATCTAGGTTGAAGACTTGAAGATCACTTGGAGTGAAAAGTTGTAAAAGTTGCAAAGTTGCATTGCAAAGTTGTCATTTTCATGGAAACTCACCTACAGTCCAAATTCAAAAGTTTTAAATCTTGAGATTGGAAAATAAGCAAGTGCAGACCTTATAGCTCATGACCACATTTATACTTTTTAGAAATTCAGAAGAGGACTAATATTCCACCTTGGGCATTTTAGTCTTCCCAAGCATATCTTTTGAAGATTCTTTCAAATCCGGTTCTGACATCTGAAGATTTTGTGTTTGCCCCAAACAAGAGCAGGGAGACTAATACACCATCTTGGGTGTCTTAGTCCTCCAAGGCATATTTTGGCAGCTTCTTTACATTTTCAGAATCCTTACATCATCTCTAGACTTCCTAGATACACATACCCTAACTTGGTGTTGCATATTTTCATTATTTGGATCTCTCATTTAGCTTATTTTAGGTCATTTTTCATATCACATTGTGTTTTCCAAAAAAAAAAATTCAAAGCATTTGCTTGGTGGTTAACCCCTTAAAGCTAAAAATAAACCCCTCTTAGGTCCTCCTAATTGAGAATTGACTCATCTTGTGAGGTTGATAGTCAATCCAATTAGGGTTTTTAGGACATAATTGAATGAGCTAGATAGAATAGGAGGTAATCACCCCTTCCCATTTTATGTACGGTTCAACATGAATGTGCACCCCTTGCAAATTCCCCATTTACATACCCCTTAGCTTAGAGAAATTAAACCTAATTATGCTATTCCATGTCCTTCATCTGCTTTCCATCCATTTGGAAGTTATCTATAGTGTCGGTGGGAGAATTTTTGTCAGGGACACTAGTGTGGTGTGTGGATGACTATGTGGCACACTAACGTCCTAACACGATTCTCGCCTCTACAATCTACAAAGGTGTTACACTTCTCCATTGGTGACAAAGCATAATGCCTCTGCCCCTATGACTAACCTTGAATGGATCCTTCAGCTCCCATTTCATCCTCAAATGGCTATCTCATTCATTCAACTCATCTTCATCTTCTTTTGGACAAACTTCTACACACTTCACTTGAGCTTCTTCATTCATAGAACTTTTTGCCACCATTGGAGATGCAACTTGGTGTCTTGCAAGACTACTTTCTTTATTTTTGCAGCATCAACTCAACCAAGCTTATGATCTCGCTCCTCTCATTTCCCTTGAGTGCATGTGATTGAAGGTGATATATTTCCAATGTCTTACTTTTCTTAGCATTATCATTTACTTACTTAGCATATTGTTGTTACCATTGTTTGGTATTCTTCCTTTCGGTGTTTTTCTTTATCATATTTCTACACCATTGCTATATTGTTTGTTCATGGATGTGGGAACACCAAAGTGGGGGACTAAGTACATAAGTCCTCTTAAAATAGCCCCAACATTTTCCCTTTTTTTTGTGTGTAGGTTCATCTTGAACTGAAGATCTCAAGAATATCAACACATAGGTGGGAAGGTGTGATTTCCTTACCTCCTTCATCATTTTCTCAATTAGATTAATCATTAGTTTCTTTCACTTTATGTTGTTATTATGTCATCATTAGTCTTTGTTATTACATTGAATTTCATTAGTTGAGTAGTTAGTGATTTTTCCTTGGTTTTGTACTATATCTTTCACTTTTTATCTGTATGAGCAACAACGCACCTCTAAGACACCAACATGTCGTGATGTTCGTGTCGTGCACTATAGTCGTCTGCTAGAGAGTTGTATGAGATACAGTTTGAACTTTAGAAACCTGCTCTCTTAACCCCTTGAAACTCTTGGGTCAGCTGAAAGATAGTAGTATTGAGAGTGATTTTCTTTCTCTACCTTAAACACTTCATAATTTCCTAAACCTTCCATCTAGCTTAAGGTAGATCAAGGTAGCCTGCCATTTGAGACCCTCCTATAACTTAGGGTCTTGAGCAACCAATCCCCCTCCTCTACACATATGTGTCTTGAATGTCTACTTTAGTTTGAGTTTGACACATAGTCATCCTCTCACTAAAGTGGGTGTTAAATGTAGTGTAGGAAAAAGTATCCATTTTTCATAATTTGAGAAATAATAATAATAAAAGAGCTAAATTATGCCTTAATTTAGTATTGAAATATGTGTTTTACATATTCACATTAAGTTTAGGGCCCTATTTGATAAAGTGGACTTAATTGTACCTTATTTTCGGTGTTGTAAAGTGTACCTTTACACTTTCACACTCATTTAGAGATTTTTTAATTAATTGAGGTTAAATTTCCTTCATTAGCCCCCTTAATTCAAATCCAAGCCTAATTAATTGCAATTTTCGAAGAGAAAAACCAAACATTCATTAATGCCAAAACATAAAATTTATCATTGGAGAATGTGTGTCCAAGGTAAGTGACCTAGAACTCATTCACCCAAGGGAAAATTGGTCCTTAGTTAGGCCTAGGACCTAAATTTTTACTATGTTTTTGGTGGTATTTCAATGATTTCAAATGTGTATTCACATGTTGGCTTGTGTTATTTGAATTTCAGGAATTAATGGTTTAAGATATATATAAATAAGAGGTTGTTTCACTATGTTTCACCTAGATTTTCAAGAGAGCATCCTAGAAATCTTATGCAAGCATTCCTAAGGCAAAAATTATGATCAAGGGCATTTCAAGGCATTCAAGAGAAAATTTATTGAGGAATTCTTGCAACAATCAAGATCTATTATCATGTCAAAGTCATGCATGTTATTTGAGCTAATATGTTGATGTAGTGTTCAAGATCCATTCAAGAATTCAAAGGCATTGTTACAAGTCAAGTTTCAATATCAAGATCCACATCCATTGAAATCATTTCATGTTAGTTATAGATCTACATTTCAAGGTTCAAATAAGGGTTTGGTGAGTTGTGACATAGGCATTTGTTCATTCATCATTCCTTCATGTTTCATTGTTTCATTTCAAGGTTTAATTATCAAAATGAGGTTTGACCAAGGTAAACCCCCATTCACCAAAAACAGTATTTTTCTCCTCTTGTGGTTGTGTTTGCAAGTTTTAGGTGGAAGATCTCCTAAAGAGCAAAATTGCAAAGTTGTCAAAGTCGCATTTGTTGTCATAATCAAATGAATCATTGTGAGCCCTTGATGGTTTCTTTGATCCATGTGAACTTTGATTCTCATCCATTGATGAGAATCCTTGATCCATGTCTTCGCCCTTGATTCCATCTTAACCATTGATTGATCCTTTTCATCTTCACCCTTGATTCTTCATTTTCTCTCCTATAAATATCTCACATTTGGAGAGATATGGATCCACTTCCATCAAAGAAAAGTTATGCTACTTGTTTGAATACTATCTTATTCATCCTTGCATCCATTATCAAGCTTTTTCATCTTTTTCATCCATCCATAGCAAATTTTCATAAATTTTAGCTTAGTTTTGAACAATGGAATTTGATTAGATGCTCATTTTCTCCAAGGCATTGGGAAAAAGTCGTTATTCCATATCAATACGACACCACTCCCCCAATAGGATAAGGTTTGGAGTTCTAGATTAGGTTTCTTTTACTCTTTCATGTTTATTTCATGGTCAGTTTAATGGTTTCTTGGTTTTTAAAGTTTTCAAACATCTCATTGGGATTGTAGCTTAGGGAGTTAAATATGGCTTAAATTCATTAGGATCTAGTGTATTTAGCTACTACTGTGATTACAATCACATTGTCCATTCCAAATTATGATTTTGATAACCCGTCGGTGCTGCCATGTTTTTCCAGCGACGAGACAGGTGATAGCACTCCAAACGACACATGCCTAAACGTCTATTATCGTAGTTCGTCAAGTCTTTCCACTGGTGCATTTTGTCCAATTCATGGAATGAAGGATGGGATGTTATGTTATAATATTACATACATAAATACGTTTGTTGAGAGATTAGCTTCTCCCCTATGTATCTACTGTACTTTTCTCTATAAACTTCATTATTTAACTTTTTTCTCCAATTAAAAGAAGAGAAAAAAAAAATCTCTACCTATTCATGTCTTATCGATCAACTAGATAATAAATACTTCCATGCATCATGTCCTAGAAAAGAATTAAATGTATAAATTATTGGATTGATAGTCTAATAGTAGTTGGAAGAATCTCTCTCAAAAGCGATGGACACATTGCAGTGAGGGTGAAATAGAAACTCCTTGAAATAAGCAAAGTGGCAGGTAGTTTCTGGAAAAAGTAATAAAAGGACCTCAAGGAAAGAAAATAAAGCAAAAGGAATGAATTCTTAATAAAAGAAATAGGAATGAATTCTTCTTTCTATAGAGAATTCATACCAGTCATCTTCATACATCAATTGTATTTCAAAATTAAAAATCTAGGAAAACATTTGTCGTTAAAATTCTCTAAAAGGATGGGACGCATAGTAGGTCGTAAGGATGATAGAGAAAGTTCTGGAAATATGCAAAGAATGTGGTACGTGGCATCATTCGACAACTATAAAAGCAAATAAAGGAAATGGAATGGATTCTTCTTTCGAGAATTTGTACGAGTTGTCTTCGTACATCACCCAGGGAAGATTCTCCATGTTTGGTAGAGTAAATGGAGTAAAATTGTTTTGTATGTTTGTGGAAATAGAGGCTTTTCAATTGCGTTCTCAGATAAATTTAATTTAAATTAGTTCTGGATTAAAAGATGTGTCCAAGAAAGGCAGATGGGAGTCGTACTTTTTGTTGCTTAAAAGAATATGATTATTAACCGATCATTTGTTGTAGTTAAAATACTCTTTCTTAAATTATCTCTTCCTTTTTGCACCATCATTATATAAACTTAAATTTTGATATAAATTTTGAACAAGGCAAAGAATCACAAGCCTGAATTTGATGGCTATATCGCCTTATTTTTGAAAATTTCTTTAAAACAATTAAAATTCTAAAAAATCACATGAAAAGGGAGATTTTTGATGGATTATAAATAGTTGTATATATATATTAATGTATATATTTTGAATATATATCTATTTAATAAAATTGAAATATCATTTTTGAATTTTTTATTTTATTTATATTGTTTACATTTTTTTATTTTTTTCTAAGTTGCAAGAGTCGAGTATCAAGGGGATGGGGTAGGGGTAGGAGGGAGACTAGATCTTTTGATCTCTTACTTGCAACAAGATTCTTTAGTCAATCGAGCTATGCTCTGTGTCCCATTGTTTACATTATTTTTATTTGCTTAAGAGTTGTCTTAATTATGTAGAAGTAATTTTATAGTTATTTTATTATTCTATTACAATCATATAATCTAGAAAAAACATATACATATTTATGAAATGAAATTCAATGATGCTACTATAAAATGCCTCTTGATATAATAACTTGTGATAAAAACATATATTTTTAATAAGCTAGACTTATCATTTAAAAGGAGATTATGAGTAGATAATTATTGACACAAAATTGATCGATAAGTAGGATGAACTATCAAACTTAGGTCATAATAGGAGCATATAAGAACATTGATTACATCAAAATGTGGCTTTAGCTATTCTTTTCTTAACCAAATAGTTATATATATATGTAAAGGAAAAAGGCAGCTCTCTACAAATATCCAAGAGCAAGTAGATGTAATAATAAGTAAATTAGCATATATGAAGAGTTTAGATATAAATGTCTATATAATTAGATTTGAAATATGAAAAATACATATATTTCAAAATAGGAGATGAAAAAGATAGTGATAGATTATTGTTACTCAAAATTAGAAACTAGATCTAGAACATGCTAAATGTCTAGCTTAGCTTGGGGTCTCGGTGTGAGAACAGTGGTCCTTTTGAACAATGATGGCACTTGTTCGAGCCATGAAAGATGGAAAACCACATGCCCTACAAGTTTATAAAAATGAAAGTATGCAAAATAAAGAACAAGAAGATAGAGAAATGGAATAACCCATAATATATAAACTTACAATAGATATACATATTTATCACGTGCAAATGAGAGCAACTACCTCTGAGATGTTGGGAATTGGTGTCTCAACCTTCTATCCTATTTTTTAGGAATATTTTTTTATGTCGAGAAATGAGAAATTAAGAAGCTCCTATTTTTAGGAAGTGGGAACCAATTGAAAGTTTCCTATTGTGTAGGGGGTATGTTGACTAGTCAACCAATGTCATGGAAGAGTGCCACTTGTCATCTGGGTGCTCAACCTAGGGAAATGAATTTGTAAAATTCCTAGGAGGAGCGCTTGGATACCAAGTGTCAATGTGTGATGAGTTGTGGGACCCACTTGTTGACATATTCCTTTATATGAGCACGAAGAGCAAGGAATGATGACACTTGTCGCCTAGGTACTCACTTGAGATGAGAAATTTGTAAATAAATCTCAAAGGTACATCATGATTCCATGTGCCATCAATTTGACTTGTAGACTAATGCTCGAAAGGGAAATTTTCTTTGTGAAGAATCAGTTGTCACTAGAAGTGACTAGGAGTCTTGGTTGAGTTCTAAATCAGTTGACTTGATTTTCTCATGGTGATGTCTAGGTTTATTGTTGCATGATTTATGGTGATTTTTATCTTGCATGTGGGTGTATGTGGGTGCATGTGAGTGCATATTGGTTGCATGTTCATGCATGTTCTAGTGTATGATTGGCATGACTCTTTTGTGGACAATTAAGACCAATACATGTTCTATGTTACAATTTGCATGCATGCAGAGACTATGGAAATGTCATATGGCAACCTTAGGTTCCCATATTGGAGATGTATAAAATGTTTAATGACTTAGTCATTTGGATGAGAGACTATTGTAATATTGGCATGTTGTTATGCTTTCAAAATCACTGTAGATTTGTATCATACTGAAATTGCACATGCAAGAGCATAGACTCTACATATTGTATGTAATTTTTATATTACAATAATACAATTGATTTGTGCTTTGGTGTGTGGGTTTTTTCCTAAAAGGGTTTTCTCATGTGAAATTTTGTGTTATGTGTTTTATGCTTAAAATCTAAAAAATTTATTAATGCATGTGTGTTCTTAAATAAAATGTAATAGAATAAATATTTGAATCAAATTTTTAGTAGCCCTCTCTTGATTGATTTTCATTAGGGAAGAGTTTTTTGAATTTAGTTTTCCTTTTAGTTGGTATCAGAGCATGGCCAACTTTGTTATCCTTGGTGGGTTTGTGAAACATGGTGAAAATAGGGGTGTTCCACCTTTTAGGAGATGAAACAGAAACTAGGGTTTAGGGACCTAGACCCGTTTCCTTCAAGTTTCATTCAAGGAAACCCTAGAGATCGCAATCTAGTGATGGAATGAGAGGAAAGTGATTTGCTAGAAGGGTTTCCTAGGGTGTGATTAATGGCATAAAGGGGGTTCACCACCAAGAAAGGGCTTGGAAAGACAAAAAATATAAAGGATATGTAAAACTTAACTATATGACCTAAGATATGGAAATAAAAATTAGAATGACATACTGAGAATGGATAGAGGTGCACCTGGAAACTAAAGAGGCTTGAATCAAGGTTTGAAATCCCAAAAATGCTAACTTTCAATGCACACTGGGACTAATACTCTAGGATAGGAAATTCAGTCCCAGTTTAAGGTTTCTGGACAAAGACTAGAATCTCACAGTGACAAGTTTGAATCCTCTTAAACCTGGAAAAAGTGCTATAACATGACTCATATGGCACAAGTGGTGTATCAGTTTCGTTCTACTTTTTTAGAAAGTCAAGATTTGATTCTATTATCATATCTTTGTTCTTCATTCCAAATTTCATTTCTAGATATGAAGCACTGAATTTTAACCTGTAGATGACTTTCCATGATCTTGCAAGCAATGTGACAACTTTACAACTTTGAAAAATTTATCCAATATTTCTCTTCAATAGATCTTCTACCTAAATTTTCAAATCACACATCAAAGAGAGTGAAAAATATTGTTTTGTTAGTAGATATGGGTTTGCCTTCGTCAAACCCCATTTTGGTAATCAAACCTTGAAATCAAATCAAATAGAAAGAATGAATGATGAATGAAAAAATATGTAATGTTGCAACTCACCAAACCCTTGGAATAAAGGTTGCAATCTTGTATGTAATGACTAGCATGAATGTGGATCTTGACTCTTCCTTGAATGTTGTGGATCTTGACTTGAATACTTTCTTGAATCATAAAATACATCACAAATGTTAGCTCACAAACAAACATGATGCATGATGACTTTGACATGATGCTTGAATCTTGAATAATGCTCCAAATGCTTGATAATCAGATCTTGAATGCTCTTGTAAACTCTCTTGATCATAAAATTGGTATAATTCTTGAAAATTTGAAAGCTTAGGTGAAAATATGTGAAATAACCTTGTATTTATACTTGTGTATGCCAAATTTCCCAAAATTACAACACTGCAAGCCAACATTAGGTCTAGGAGAATAAAATCGCACCATGAATTTGAATTTAAATTAGGTCTAAGTTGAGTGGGAATCATACTCTAGTTGGGGTGTATTAGTCCTAGTAAGCTAATCTTGGGACACAAATTTCAAGAAATGTTTCGTTTAATGTGAAATTTAGGTTTAGGCCTCAAAATTTAGGTGGGACCCATATGCCCAAGGTGGAGTATGAGTCTTAGATCACTAAATCTAGGCCAGACGAACAAAAAATAATAATTTATGATTGGTTATTTGATATGTGTTGAGATTATCCTTAGAAAGATGCATTAAATAAGGCTTTTATATGCAAAATAAGGCCAATTAAAGCATAAAGAATCCTAATTTTAGTAGGGAGGGCCCAAAAAAGTGTGAGAATGTAAAGGGATATGTTTTCCTACACTACATTTAGCCCCCACTTTAGTGAGAGGATGAACTTGCTTCAAACTCACACTAAAGTAAAAAAACTCGCATCAAGAGGGGTCAAAATGTACCACGACTAGTGAGATAGGATGACAATGATAAAGAGGGTTGTGCAAACCCCCAAGGATCAAGATCATATAGAAAACCAACATAGGCACAAAAAAAAACACATGTGAATGATGTAAGGAGCAAGAACAAGGCACAAGCATACACTGCCAAAAGCATATAAAGAAGAAAGAAAAAATAAAAACAAAAGGGGTGGATCAAGCTTCAACCATTTTTCCCACATGTTGTGGATCATATCTAAGCTATTTTTCCAAAAATGCACAATCACTCTGAGGCAACAAAACTTTAGGTTGTCTACTGGTTGAGTATCCAAAAAGGTGAGACACATATGCACGCAACTGGTATGCACTCACATAGACAATCAAGTGGCTATGGGAAAGTCACACCAAAGTTCAAATCCAATACGTAAAACCATACCAAAGCTATACCTCTTGATATAACTTTAATAAGACTCCACACAACACAAACAACAGGATTTATGAGGCAAGAAAAACTTTGTATGCTTGACACCCATGAATAAACAAGATGGCTCCACAGGCAAGAAAAGTGTGTTATGGAAGGTGGCCATATAATGAATATTGTAAATGTGAAATAGTGTAAGGTGTGTTCAAAAGAGTTTTTCTTAGTTCATGTAAGGTCTTAACTTAGGGAACATCATGCCTAATATCTCCAAGAAAGGACCAATTTAAAGAATAGAAGATTCACAACTTAGGGGATGTAGTGTGTCGCATCAAGCCATTAAGAGGAATATAATATGCTAAGAGAGATCACGCTCTTGAAGTAAATCACACCCAATGTCACCACAAAGTGAAAGACGCATCACATGAAGTAAGAAGACTACAGAATGAAACATGAGTTGTAATTGAAATGTAAAAGAATAATGCCAATGTATGCCCCTAGTTTAAAGAAATTGCTAAACACCATGTTGTGAGAAATTACTTTAAATTAGCAAATTATAAATGATTTAAAGGACATGAGAGCTTATTTGGAAATCCCTATGCAAAGTCATATGTTTCCAAATAAATTTTGTCATGAAAAAGGGGTTTCCCCCAAAATGAAATCCCAAAAATCACACATAAGGGATCCATGGATTTGGGGTCAATATGTCTTTGCTACAATATTGTTATAGAGCTCAAAAACATCATCATTCCCAAAATACTCGTGGAATGGGAAGAATGACACAAATAGAGTGAAAACAAAGAAAATATTTTGGGTCAACATGGAAGAGACCTAAATGTCTCGATGCCTTATGTCATCCCCAGAAGGAAAATACAAGACAAATGAAAAGATAAAGGCTTACAACATAAAGAAGAATGTAGGTACAAATAGATGAACATACAAAGAAAAGGATACATCAAACATAACGATACGAGATCACATTATGCACATGTAATCACACACTAGAAACATGAAAATAAAGGCAAGAATAGTAAGGCACATGTGAGTCAACCTATAGTAGGTCATCTGCATCCCAATCTCGGTCAGTATAATTGAAGACAACTATCCAAATGGACAATAGCAAGTGTCGAACTAGGAGTATCACCAAGTTCAACACTCTTCTTAGGATAATTTTCAGTTAATCTCATAGAAGAGGAAAACAATGTATTCAATTCATTATGCACTTCATCAATTTTAGCAACCTCATCATCGTCATTCGAGTTAATCACAACGAGAGGTCGAATGATAATGTCCAAAGAGGGGTTTAACTCTTGTTGCGTTTGTGATATAGGATCTTTTTGTTGTGGAAAAGAGGGAGACTCCTCATGTATTGCTTCAGTTAACTTTGGATTTTTATTTTCTTTATTGTTCTTGTCTTCTTGATTTTGTAACATACGAGCAATAGCACTATGTCTATGCCTACACTATCTAGTATTTTTGTTTCTTTTAGTTCAATTTTCTAGTTGTGTTTGTGTAGGAGCGGTTTTATCAACCAGAGGTTTATTTTCTTCCCTAAGGGGAGGAAAGGAAGGAACCATAGGAGGTTGTTCAACCAATTTCTCTTTAGCTTTGTAAACTTGTTTTATCTTAGGAGGCATTATAAGATTTTTTTCGTTGTCTCTTGGTCTTTTGTAGGAGATAGGTAAAGGATTTGTCTTAGGTTGGTCATGATTATTTGGAATTTCTTTAGGTTCAATCATAGTTTTTTCAAAGATAGGAGGATCAGTCATAGGTTGAGGCATGTTTCAAAGGGATAGTTTTGCTATGTTTTTCATTGTCAAAGGGAAACTTTAAGCATTTATGCACAACCAATGGGATAGCTTCCATGGAGCATAGTAATGGATAACCAAGCTTCACATAGAATTGATCTAACATTGAGATGATGGACACTAAGACATATAATTATTTTGGTCCCACTTTTAAGGGAAGGATGATTGATCCCATCATAGGGCAAGCAAAACCATTATGCATATTTATCCATGCTTTTAGTTTATCATATGTTTCTTGATAGAGTTCGTGCATAAGTAAGAATTCTTCAATGATCACATTCTCTCCATAGATGAGATCAATTAATATCTCATTAGTGGGCTTCCCATAGATTCGACCAACTATGTAAAGATGACCATCAAGTGCATGTTTAGGTATATCTTGTGAGGAGAAAGCAATGTCCAAAGGATTTTTAGTTTGGCCCTTACGATGTTGAGTTTCGATCAATGCATCCAAACCATCGATAGGATGTTGTGCAATAGTATCTATACGACCTTGTTCAGTAGTATCAATGTTGTCATCATCTGTTTCAACATTCATCACATCATTCTTCTTGGTTTCACTAGCTTTGACAAATGAAACGTTATGATTAGCCATAGGATTGGTAAAGATTTGCAAGTTTTCGTTGGGAGGGGCAATAGAATTATTTCCTTGATCATTAACACCTTCAATTTGAATTCAATCAAAATCAATGAGGTCTTGCACAAGATGTTTAAGACGCTTACAATGTTTTGTATCATGTCCATTTTTTCAATGATAATGGAAATAGGAATTTGATCTAAAGTTCAAGGGTAGTGGCTTGTTAGGATTGGGCATTTTAGTGGGAGGTAAGGTGATCATTTTCTATTCTAGAAGTTGTGACATTATGCTATGGAGGGTATTGAGTAAGGGAGGAAATTTTCTAGTTGTATCCCCAAATGTGAAAGGGGTTGTCTTCTTTATAGTAGCCACTTGAGTATCGACATGTTGAGTTGGTTGAGGGGGGTTTAGTTGAAGGAAACAATTATTCTATTTTCTAAAAGGTTGATAAATATTTTGGTTTGCAGATTCATACTTTTCAATATGGCTAGAGGTGGATTTTGTTTCATGACTACTAACCAGGTTTTGATAATCACGAAGGGCGGTACACAAGTCTACAAAGGAAGGAAACTTCATCATGCCAATCTTATCTTGCATCTTAGTTTATAATTTCTCAATGAACATTCATTGAAGGTGGGCATTAGGAATATTTACGTCAATTTGGGAATAAAGCAATTGGTAGTGTGAAATGAAATCAATAACCATTTCCTCATATTTTTGCTTACATCTCATCAAATCGGCTAAAGTCATCTTAGTAGTCATGTGCACATGGAAATGGTTAATAAAGGCCTCAATAATTTTATTGAATGAATGAATTGAGTTATTCGATAATGAGGAAAACTATTCTAGGGGGTATCTTTCAAGGATCTAGGGAATAGTTTAGCCAAAATTTTATCTTCAAAGATGAAATCACTACATAAGGTGGTAAAAGCGAAAACATGGTTAACAGGATCTCCTTTCCCACCATATTTCTCAAATCGGGGAACTTCTACACCTTGTGGCATTTGTTCTCTCAATATCTCTAAGGATAAGGGATTGGTTTTGATGTATTTTGAAGGTTGACCATTATTGTTTTGATTTAGGGTTGTGACTTGTTGTTGAAGGGATACCATGCTTTATAAAAGTGTGTTAATGATATTGTAATTATTGTAAGGTGGAGGGGTACAAGGTGGAGTAGGGTATGTATGTGGAGGACAAATGAATTGTAAACTTGGGATGGAGAATTTTTAAGGAGATATTGTAGTCAAAGGCACAAAGCTAGAGGAATTCCCTATGGAAATACCTAAGGAAGTGTTCACACTACTAGTAGGTTGAATTGTTATGGTAGGTTGAGTACTAGTGTATTTAGGAATGGAAACAAGTATTGTAGAGGAAGGGATTGAATTTCCACCTTGGCTTTGAGTGCACCCCAAAGCTTTAGTAGAACTAGGGATAGTAAGGATAGTCTTGTTAACATGAAGCGCAGTGGTTGTAGGCATGGTAGTCATGGGAAATGAAATATGCATACTATGATCCATATAGGGTTGATTATCAACACTATTAGGAAGAGAGCTAGAAAACCCAAGATCCACAACAAATGGTGTATCATGAGATGACACAAGTCTCAAAATATGTCTCATAATAGTATTGCTAATAAGACACCAAGTTGTAAAGCTCATGCAAGATTTCAAAAAATTAGTGTACAAACCCAAAATGGAAAGAGGGTATTTAGTGCAATGCAATGAGCTAAAATGAAGTGTATAAATGTAAGTTTCAAATTCTAAACAAGGCAATTTTCCGATTACACTATGTAATAATCTAAAAATGAAGCATTGTAAATGCAATTTTAAATTTTAGCAATGCACAAAATGAACCAAGTTAAGCTTGATGCAATGAAATGATTGAAATAGTAACTCAGTAAACTAAAACAAAAGTCTAACATCAGCAAATAGAAGCACAAAGACAAGGTTTTAAATGTTGTAAAATATAGTTTCAGGTCTGATATAGGACTAAATCACCCAGAGGGGCGATTGAGTCCTACTTATGGTTTTTATGGAGTTCAAACGTTGCAAAATGTCCAGATAAAATACCCAAAAATCAGGTAAAACAACCTGCACTGGGACTAAAACACCCAAAGGGGCATATGAGTCCCAGATGAGGATTTTTGCACTAATTTCATCAAATTCTAAGTGAATGTTAGGCTTTATGATTTGAATTTTTTCTATACTAAGTGTAATTACATATTTCAAATGAAATTCAATGATGCAAGATGCAAACATACAACCTATATGCACTTTCACTAATGCAATATTTAGAAACCCTAGATGCAAATTAACTAATGCAAAACCTAATGCAAAGTTAATGTAAGCTAGATCTAGGACTATGATGCACTCCAAATTATAAATAAGGTGTTCTAAAGGCTAGGTTCACCAAAATGAAACATGGTTAAAATAGGGGTGTTCCACCTTTTAGGAGATGGAACACAAACTAGGGTTTAGGAACTTAGATCGATTTCCTTCAAGTTTCATTCAAGGAAACCCTAAAGATCTCAATCCAAGGATGGAATGAGGGGAAAGAAATCTACTAGAAGGGTTTCCTAGGGTGTGATTAATGACAAAAAGGGGGTTCACCACCAAGCAAAGGCTTGGAAAGACAGTAAATATAAAGGATATGTAAAACCTAACTATATGACCTAAGATATGGAACTAAAAATCAAAATAATAGATCGAGAATGGACAGAGGTGCACCTAGAAATTGAAGATGCTTAAATAAAATTTTGAAATCCTAGAAATGCTAACTTTTAATGCACACTAGGACTCATACATCAAACTAGGCAATTCAGTCCCAGTGTAGGGTTTCTGGGTAGAAACTAGAATCTCACATTGACAAGTCTGAATACTGTAAAACCTAGAAAAAGTTATACCAAGACTCATATGCCACAAGTGGCATATCAATCTTGTTTTGATTTTTTGAAAATTCAAGATATGAATCTATTCTCTTATCTCTACTCTTCCTTCTAAACTTCATTTCCATATTTGAAGCACTAAATTTTGACTTGTAGATGACTTTCGATGATCTTACAAGCAAGGTGACAACTTTGACAACTTTCTCCAATCTTTCTCTTCAATAAATTTTCAACCTAAATCTTTAAATCACACATCAAAGAGAGTGAAAAATGTCGTTTCGTTAGTGGATAGGGGTTTTCCTTGGTCAAACCCCATTTTGGTAACCAAACCTTGAAATCAAATCAAATAGAAAGAAGGAATGATGAATGAACAAATATGTAATGTTGCAACTCACCAAGCCCTTGGAATAAAGGCTACAATCTTGTATGTAATGACTAGCATGAATGTGGATCTTGAATCTTGTTTGAATGTTGTGTATCTTTACTTGAATACTTGCTTGAATCATAAAATCCTACATCACAAATGTTTGCTCAAAAACAAACATGATGCATGTTGACTTTGACATGATGCTTAAATCTCGAATAATGCTCCAAATGCTTGATAATCAGCTCTTAAATTCTCTTGAATGCTATTTTAAACTCTCTTAATCATAAATTTTCTATAATTCTTGAAAATTTGAAGGCTTAGGTGAAAATATGTGAAATAACCTTGTATTTATACTTGTTTATGCCAAATTTCCTCAAATTACATCACTATAAGCCGAGATCAGGAGAACAACATCCCACCAAGAATTTGAATTTAAATTAGGTCTAAGCTAAGTGGAACTATTACACCAGTTGGGACGTAACAGTCCTAGTAGGCTAAGCTCAAGACACAAATTTCAAGAAATGCTTAGTTTTATGTGAAATTCAGGTTTATGCCCTAAAATGTAGGTGGGATCCATATGCCCAAGGTGGTGTATAAGTCCCATATCACTAAATATGGGTCATACAAACCAAAATCATTAATTTATGATTGGTTATTTGATATGTGTCGAGATTATCCTCATAAAGATGCATTAAATAAGGCTTTTATATGCAAAATAAGGCCAATTAAGGCATAAAGAAGCCCAAATTTAGCAGGGAGGGCCCAAACAAGTGTGAAAATGTAGAGGGATACATTTCCCTACACTATAGTTAGAAGGTTTTTTTGTTCATATCTCGATTCAATGGGAGTTCTTGCAAAGAGAACTTTGAAATCTTATTATAGGTTGAAGATGGCAAGTACATCAGAAAGAATACAAATGGAGAAATTCAGTGGCACCAACTTTGAGTTGTAGACACTAAAAATGGATTATATTCTCATAGACCAAGATCTATGGTTTGTAATATCCACTAAAAACTAGTAGCAACCACACAAGTTGATTGGGATTTATTGGATTGAAAAGCCAAGGGTCTTATAAGACTTTGCTTGGCTAATTTTGTGCTCTTGAATGTCAATGAGGAGAAGATTGTTGCTAGTCTTTGGAAGAAGCTTGGTGACATTTATCATGGTAAATCCTTGGTGAATAAGCTTTTCTTGATGAAGAAGTTGTATTTTTTGAGGATGGAGGAAGGATGATTAGTTGTTGATGAATTGAACTCATTCAATATGCTAGTGGCTCAACTAGGTTCTATTGGTGTGAAGATTGATGAGGATCATTGCATGTTATTGCTCTGTTCTTTTCCAGAATCATGGGACCACTTGGTTATGACTATTCGAAGCACAACCACCACCTTCAAGATGGAATATGTGGTTTCTTCACTATTATTTGAAGAGATGTAGAATAAATCTTCTGAGATGGCTAAGGAGGCCATTGTTGTTCATGGTAGATCAAATGAGAAAGACAAGAAAAATGAAAAGAATTCCATGTCCAAGTCTCTAAGGAGATCTAAGTTTCTTGGAAAAAATTCCAAGGCTAAATACTAGAATTGCAGTAAATCAAAAAAATTCTAGAAAGATTGTAATGATGATAAGAAAAATGAAAACAAGTATTTCTCCAATTGTAAATTTAATAAATCCTCTCAGGATGATGCATATTGTTTTGTCACTACCTTGGCAATGCATGTATCAAAAGATGTGTGGTTGATTGAATTAGGTGCCTCTTTCAACATAACCTCTCTGAGAGGTTGGTTCTCAAAGTATGAAGAGTATGATAGTGGGAAGGTGTATTTGGGTGATGAATCTCACCTGAATATTGTTGGTCGTGGAAGAGTCAAGATTTGATTCATTGATGGTAGAGTGAGGGAGATTGATGGTGTGTTTCATATCCCTAGTTTGGCACAAAACCTACTCTCAGTGAGTAAGCTAGGTGATGTAGGAGTGGATGTTGTTTTCTCGAGTATTAGATGTAACATGACTAGAGGTGTTATGGTGCTTGCTAAGGGTGTTCAGATTGGAACTTTGTATAATCCGGATGCATGTACAGTTCATTGTAGTAGTGTTTTTATGAAGTCCAAGAAAAGGGCTTTATATTCTTCATCCTCACCATTAGATCAAGTAGAGTAGAAGACTGTGGTGTCTACATTTGATGGTTGTGATTTTTGGGTACCTAAGGGTGCAAATCCTTTAGAATTAAAACTTCTTGTGGAGACAAAAATGTTGTGGCAACAAAGGCTTATCCATATTGGTGAGAAGGGTCTTAGAGTCTTGAAAAATAAGAACCTTTTTGAAGGTATTGATGGTTGTAATCTTGAGTTTGACTTTTACAAACTTTGTATATATGGAAATCAACACAATATCTATTTTTACTCTAGTTCTCATAAATCTTTTGTTGGTAAAATATTTCTCAACATTGCAAATAAATAAAGTATTGTTGATATGTCAGCATGGTGGGGTTGCAAGGGAGGTACCCCATGCGGGGGTCTAGGGGGATCACCCCCCCTCGACCATTCATCATTAGGTTTCATATCTAACGGTCAATATTTTGTTGGCTTG
This sequence comes from Sequoiadendron giganteum, assembly GCA_007115665.2. Classification (NCBI taxonomy): domain Eukaryota; kingdom Viridiplantae; phylum Streptophyta; class Pinopsida; order Cupressales; family Cupressaceae; genus Sequoiadendron; species Sequoiadendron giganteum. The sequence continues at coordinate 418,440,422 of CM021107.1, read as the reverse complement.
AATTGCCCTAGAAGGCAACCCTATTTTATGAGGGTGTTATATTATAGGTGTGTATCATGATGTATTTTGAAAATCTAATAGCAGCTATGTTACCTCTGGATCTCTAAGTGGTGATTCTCCTATGAGAAGCTTTCTCTACAAGTATATTATAATCTTGTGATTTTTGAATAATATATTGGGCGGCTTTTAGAGTGTGGGGTTTTTATCCTGAAAGGGTTTTCCCAATGTAAATCACTATGTTGTGGTATGCATGATATTTGTGTTTATTTTTGTTTAATTTTTTGTAACTATTAAAGATCTATAAAATTTCTTGCATTATCCTCCTCTCAAGATTAGTGTAGGAAGTTGTTCTGCTACCTCATCTTCCTTACAAGTGGTATTAGATCTTGATCAACTTTGGTTTCAATTGTGGGTTGTTGGGTTTTTTGAAATAATTCAGTTTTGAGTAGGAGCTTGTGCAGAAGAAACTTTGTGATCTTGTTGCAGGAATTTCAGATAGCAAGTTCATCGAGGAGAATAGAGGTGGATAAATTTTTTGAAATAATTTGGAAATATGGAAACTAAAGATGGAGGATTTATTGATAGATCAAGATCTATGGGATGCTATTGATGAGAATGTTTTAAGGCCTACAGATCCTAATCAGGTTGCTCAGTATGATGTTATGGACAGTAAAGCCAAGGGTCTAACTAGATTGTGCTTAGTAGACTTTATTTTAATCAATGTCCATGAAGAGACCTCTGCATAGAAACTATGGAAGAAGCTTGGTGAGATATATCAAGACAAATCTTTAGTGAACAAGATTTTCTTGAGGAAGAAATTGCATTCCTTGAGAATGGAAGAGGGTGGATGAATTCTAGACCTCCTGGAAGCATTCAATGTGTTGATGGCTTAGTTGGCATCAGTTGGTGTCAAAATGGATGAGGAGGAAAAATGTCAGATATTGCTTTGTTTTTTATCTGATTCACGGGATTCTCTTGTTATGGCTATTGGGAGTACTTCTATCATATTGAAGACTGAAGATGTGGTGGGTTATTTTCTTTCGGAAGAGATGAGGAGGAAGGTATCCATTAGTGCTAGGGAGGCCCTACGTGTTCATGGAATACCTTTAAGGAAAAATGCAAGAAGAAATAGAAGAGTGATAAATCCAAGTCCAAGGGGGGATCTAAATCTCTTAGAAAGTCCAAAGTTAGTTTTTGGAATTGTGGTAAGCCTAGACATATTCATAAGGAATGTAAATAAGAAAAGAAGAAGAAAAAGAAGAAATTTGATTCTGATTCTAAGTCTGAGAAGGAATATGGTGACACATTCATTGTAGCTTTGGAAACTTGTGCAGGTAATGATACATGGTTAATTGACTCGGGTGCATCTTTCCATATGACCTTTAATAGAGATTGGTAATTTTAATATGAACAATTTGATGGAGGTAAGGTGTAATTGGGTGATGATTCTAATTTAGACATTGTTGTCTGTGGTAAAGTCAAAATTAGGTTTCTTGATGGTAGAATAAAAATGATTAATGGTGTATTGCATATCCCTAGATTTGCACAAAATTATTTTTTTATTTATGAGAAAACTAATAGATGTAAGTGTATAGGTAGTATTTTCTGGTGTAGGATGTAATATGGTAAGAGGTGCTATGGTGATTGCTAGAGGTGTCAGATATGGAAAATTATATAAGATTGATGCATGGATTGTTGAGTGCAATAGTACTTCTATGAAAATAAATTCTATGGAAGAAGTGATGGTTTAACCTTCAGTAGATGGTCATGGCTTTTGGGTACCCAAGGGTTCTCTTTCTTCTAAATCAAAGTTACTTGTGGAGAAAACTATGTTATGGCAAAAGAGACTTGTCCACATTGGAGAAAAAGGGTCTAAGGACCTTGAAAAATAAAAACCTTGTTGAAGTTATGTCTGATTGTAATCATGAATATGATTTTTTTGAGCACTGCATTTATTGAAAACCAAAACCACATTTAGTTTTACTTGAGTTCTCATAAATCTTGTGGTGTATTGGATCTTATTTGAATGTTGATGTGTTTGGTCTCATAGATGTTCCTTCAATTGGTAAATCCACATATTATGTTTCATTTATTGATGATTACAGTAGGACATGGGTATATTTTCTAAAGAGTAAATCTAAAGTTTTTAGTCGATTTAAAGAATTTAAAGCAATGGTTGAGTTGCAGAATAGAAAGAAAATTAAATGTTTGAGGACTAATAATGGTGATGAATTTTCTCTAATGATTTTTATAATTTTATAAAGATTTTGGTATTTAGAGACAAAAGACAACTCCATATTCTCCACAACAAAATGGAGTTGTAGAAAGAATGAACAAGATGTTGATAGAGAAGGCTAGGAGTATGTTGAGTGGTGTTGATCTAGAACAAAGTTTTTAGGTTGAAGCTATTGCCACTGCTTGTTACCTTATTAACATGTCTCCTACATCAACTCTTATTGATACAATGCCTATAGAGGCATGGTCGAGTTGCAAACCTTCATCAAGACATCTTAGAGTTTTTGGTTGTGAGGCATATGCACATGTGCCAAAGGAGAAGCAAACAATGTTGGAGAACAAGGCTGTGAAATGTATCTTCATTGGATACATCTATGGTGTGAAAGGATACAAGCTTTGGGATCCTACTTCAAAAAAGTTAATACATAGTAGAAGTTTTATTTTTAGAGAAACTAAGCCTTCTTATGCTACATTAGAGCTAGAACAAAGTAAACAAGAAGATGTGATTCAATTTCCTTCTACACCTAAGAAAGTTGAATCAAGGCCCACGGATAGAAAAGAAGTTGTGGAGAGCTCATCTAGCTTTGAATCCTTCGGAGAGGAGAAAGAACCTCCAACTAAGCTTGTTCGAAGGTCTACAAGGCATAGACAGCCACCTGAAAGGTATTCACCCGATGATTGGAGATGTATTTTTTCTTTGAATACTAACATGGATGAACAAAGATTAGTAGAAGAGGCGTTAGCTATGAATGATGCAAAATCTTGGAAGATTGTTATGGATGAAGAAATGACAACTTTGAAAAAGAATGATACATGGGATCTTGTACCATTACCTGAAAGATGAAAACATGTTGGTTGAAAATGGGTGTTCAAGAAAAAGATTGGTTCATATGGAAGAATTGAGAAATACAAAGCAAGGTTGGTTGCAAAAGGTTACTCTCAAGTTGAGGGTGTTGATTATGGTGAGATATTTTATCCTATTGTAAAAATGACATCCATTAAAGATTTTTTCTTGATATTGTTGCTACTTATGATTTAGAGGTTGAGAAAATGGATGCGAAAACTTCTTTCCTTCATGCTGACTTGGAGGAGGATATTTATATGACATAGCTAGAGCACTACATGGTGAAAGGTAAAAGTAAATTGGTTTGAAAATTGAATAAATCTTTGTATGGCCTAAAACAGAGTCCTAGGATGTGGTACCAAAAATTTGATACATATGTGTTGAGTTTGGGATTTGAGCGTTCTAAATCAGACCATTGTGTTTATTATAAAATTGATGGTGATCGTTTCTTATTTATTGCATTATATGTTGATGATATGTTATTTATTGGTAGAGGGAAAGGTATGATTTCATAAATGAAATCTCAACTTGCTGCTAAATTTGAAATGAAAGATCTTGGTGTAGATAAACACATTCTTGGGATGGAAATTAAAAGAGATAGAGTGAATAGAAAGTTATGGCTTGGCCAAAGTATGTCAATTCAATTTTACAGAGGTTTGATATGCAAGATTGTAGACCATTGTGTGTTCCTATTTCAGTTAGAACAAATTTATCTATTTCATATTGTCTAACATCTCCATCAGAGATGGAAGACATGAGCAGAGTTCCTTACTAGAGTGCAGTTGGAATTTTGATTTATCCTATGGTTTGTACTAGACCAGACATTTCCCAAGCAGTGGGAGTTCTTTCCAGATATATGTCTAATCCTTGTAGAGTTCATTGGGATGCAGTTAAAAGAGTCTTCAGATATTTACACGGTACCTCAAATTATTCCTTGTGTTATCATAGTAATATGATTGAAGATGATATTTCCCTTGATATTCATGGATATGTGGATTCAGACTGGGAAGGTGATATTGATAGAAGAAGACCCACTAGTTCTTATGTGTTTCCTAATGTCTCCAAGAGAGGACCAATCAAAGGATAAAAGATTTGCAACTTAGGGAATGCAGTATGTCTCATTACCACTAAGAGGAATTTAATATCCTAAAATAGATCAAGAAAGAGGGATGTTCAAAGGGATTTTGTTTCCTAATATCTCCAAGAGAGGACCAATCAAAGGATAAAAGAATTGCAACTTAGGGAATGTAGTATGTCTCATTACCACTAAGAGGAATGTAATATGCTAAGATAGATCAAGCTCTTGAAGGAAATTACTCCCAATGTCACCAAAAAGAGAAAAATGCATTGCATGAAGTGAGAAAATCACATCAAGGAACATGGGAAAATGCAAATGAAATCATGCCAAAATAATGCCAATGTATGCCCCCACTTTAAAGAAAATGCTAAACACCATGCTATGAGCAATTACTTTAAATTAGAAAAACATGGAAAAGAAAAAGGGAAAGAGGGTTGCCTCCCAGAAACACATAAGGGATCTATGGATTCAGGGTTAGTATATGTCTTTGCTGCAATGATATTAGAGAGCTCGGAACTGGCATCATTCCCCAAATACACATAGAACTGGAAGAATGACACAAAGAGAGGGAAAACGAAGGAAAAACTTTTGGGTTAACATGGAAGAGACATAGGGTGTCTCGATGCCTTGTTTCATCCCCAAAAGGAAAACACAAGACAAAAAATAAAATGAAAGAAAAGATAATAAAAAATATTTTGGGTCAACATGGAAGAGACATAGGGTGTCTCAATGCCTTATGTCATCCCCAAAAGGAAAACACAAGAAAAACATGAAAAGAGAAAAGAAAAGATAATGAAAACACTTTTGGGTCAACATGGAAGAGACATAGGGTGTCTCAACACCTTGTGTCATCCCCAAAAGGAAAACACAAGATGAAAAAGAAAATGAAAGGAAAGATAAATGAAAAGGAAAAGAGCTTACGACATATAGAAGAATGAAGGTACAAATAGAGGAATGCACAAAGAGATAGGGAACATCAAATAGAACGTCATGGGGGACCAGGTTACGCACATGCAATAAAAGAAAATGAAAATGAAAAAGACTAATAAAGAACATGCAAGTCAACCATCCAACAGGTCATTCACATCCCAGCCTTGTTCAATATTTGTGGAATGTCGATCACTAGTGAGAGGGACAAAGTCAAGTGTTACACTAGGAGAATCACCAAGTTCAACATGTGGTGCATCACTCGGTTTAGGAGGATCATCACGGTTGTTATCGTCTAAGCTCATAGAAGAAGAAAATAACAAATTCAATTCATTATGCACTTGTTCATCAATTTTAGCTATTTCTTCATCATCATCCAAATTAACCACAATAGGAGGATGAATGATAATATCCATAGAAGGCATTAGTCCTTGTTGTGTTGGAGGCATAGAATCTGTTTGTTCTTGTAAGAGAGGAGGGTCATCGTTTATTGCTTCTATCAGATTCAGATTGTGATTTTCAATGTTATTTTCTTTGTTCATCTTTTGAGCAATAGCACGACATCTACACCTATGCTCTCGAGCATTTCTATTTATTTTCTACAATTTTCAAGCTATGTTTGGGTAGGAGTAGGATTTTCAACCATAGGTTTCTTTTCTTCTTATGAGGGAAGAACATTAGAAGCCATGGAAAGTTTCTCAACCACTTTCTCTTTGGCTTTATAAATTTTCTTAGGAAGCGTATTAGGACTTGTTTGGTTTTCTCTTGGTCTTTTGTAGGAAATAGGCAAGGGATTTTTAATGGTTGGGTCTTGATTAGATGGAAGGTTTTTAAGCTCACTATTGTTTTCTTGAAGAGGTGGAGGTTCAATCATGGGTGGAGGTAAATTTTCAACAAATAACTTGGCTATGAATTTTTCTTTGAACTTTTGGTAGGATAGGAAAAGGAAGTCCTCACAGGGTCTTATAGGTTCCATGGGCTTAGGCCAGAAATAGTCTAAGGAAAATTTTCCATAGAAAGACAGAGGGATAAAGCCACTATGAATCATAGTGAATATTTCATAGCCGACCAAAAACTTTAAGCACTTATGGACAACGGATGGGGCCACATTCATGGAGAGAATCCATTTGTATCCTAACTTCACATGAAATTCATCTGAATTAGAGATAATAGAGAATGATACATTTGATTTCTTAGGTCCTACTTGTAAAGGGAGTGTGTCTAATCCCATCATAACATGAGAAAAACCATCATGTGTTTTAATCCATGCTTTAGGTTTATCATATCTATCTTGAGTAAGTTCATGCATATATAAGAGTTCTTATGTGATCACATTCTCTCCATAGATGGGATCAATTAAAATCCCAGGAGTGGGCCTATTATTGATTGTGTCGGCTATGTAAAGAGGACCATCAGGTGCATGTTCGATTGTCTCTGAAGAAAAATTAATGTCAATAGTTTGCATTTTACAAGTCTCGATGTCAATCACTCCTATCATTATACTTATAGGACTTTGTTCATTAGTATCTATTGGACTTTGTTCATCATCATCATCCATAGGAATGTTTTCATTATTATTCATGTTCTCATCATTTGTGTCAACATTCATCACATCGGGCTTAGTTTCACTAGCCTTAACAAATGAAATATTGTGATTAGGCATGGGATTGGTAAAGATTTACAGGTTTTGATTGGGAGGAGCTACAAAATTATTACCTTTTTCATTCACACATCCAATTTAAATATGATTTGAATCAATGAGGTTTTACACAATATGTTTAAGACGCTTGCATTTTTCTACATCATATAATTTTTGTTGGTGATAAGAACAATAGGCATTGTGTCTAAATCTCAGAGGTAATGGCTTGCTAGGGTCAAGAGGTCAAACGAGAGGTAAGGAAAGCATGTTATTGTTTAATAGCTAAGTCATGATATTATGAAGGGTGTTGGGTAAAGGTGTGAATTATCTTTGTGGATCCCCAAATATATAAGGATTACTCTTTTTGATAGCAGCTACTTGGGTATCAACTTGTTGGGTGGGTTGAGAGGTAGGCTTTAGTTGAAGGGAATTTTTATTTTGTATTTGAAAGGTTGGTAGGTGTTTTGGTTTGAGGATTCAGACTTTTTAAGCTGGGTAGAAGTGGTTTTTGGTTCACTACTACCTACAAAATTATGATAATCACAAAGGGCAATGCATAGGTGCATGAAGAAAGGGAATTTCATCATCGTAAGCTTGTCTCCTATTTTTCTTTGTAAATTTTCTATGAACATCTTTTGGAGGTGAGAATCAAGAACCTTCACACTGATTTGGGAATAAAGTGATTGGTAGCGTGAAATAAAGTCAGTGACTTTTTCACCCTCATTTTTCTTACATCTCATCAAATCATCTAATGCCATTTCAAGAACCATATGCACTTGGAAATGGTTAATAAAGGCTTCAATGAGTTCATTGAATGAATGAATTGAGTTATTCAGTAATGCAGAAAACCAATCCAAGGTAATGTCTTTCAAGGATCGAGGAAAGAGCTTAGCCAAAAGTTTGTCCTCAAGGATAAAGTCACTACTTAAAGCAGTAAAGGCATTTGAATGATTAGCAGGATCACCCTTTCTTCCATATTTCTCAAATCTAGGGATCTCTATACCTTATGGCACCAGAGTTTTTAATATCTCCAAGGATAATGGGTTGCTTTTGACATAGTATGCAGGTGGACCAATTTTATTTTTATTTATGGTGGAAACTTGACATTAAATGGATGAAAGGCTTTGTAAAAGGTGGTTAATGATAGGTTCATTTCTTGTGATTTGAGATGTAGGTGAATATAGTGGTGGTGTGCATGTGTTGGAAGGACAAGTGAATGGATTGCTTGTGGGAGGAGCTATGAGATTAGAGGCCACATAGGTATAAGGAGAACTAGTGGAAATGTGTGAGGTAGGAAGGATATTTCTAGTTGGTTGCATTGTTGTGGTCACTTGAGAAGTTTTATAGGTGGGAATGGATGTTATGGTTGAAGGGGGAAGAGTTTGATTTCCTCCATGGGCTTGCACATTGTTTGAAGCTTGAGCACCATTAGTGGTGGAAGGAAGATTTTTTCCAACTATGTGATCTATGTTACACACAACTTATATACCTTCATCACTTTTCATCATGTCATGAAGACTATCTATGGTAGGTATAATAGTGTTGGAGATGTTTTTAGTACTCACACTATCTTGTAAATGGGCTAGGTCTTCATGCATTTTCATTATGTTTTCCTGAGGAATATGTTCAATCATTGTTTGAACACTTGGCATAACACTTGTGGGTAAGGTAGGCATGGAAAAAGAGGTATCAAAGGTATGTTCTATACCTAGTGAACTAATACCAATACTAGGAGTAAGAGAGCTTGATAACCCAAGATCCATAATGAGTGTTTTATCATAGCATGCCATAAGTCTCACACTTCATCTAACCACCGTATTAGCAGTAGAACACCAAGTAGTACAACTCATACAAGGGATAAACCAAGGAAAGTGAAATGAACACAATCTCCTATGCTTGCAAGTACACTTCAAATGAAAGAAATTGGAATAAAAGCAATTCTATAAACTATAATAGAAAACTGAAAGCAACAAACAAAAGCACATAAAATAAATTTAAAACCCTAGAAGGTGGAAAGTCAATAGGGACTAAGACTCTAGTAAGGGCGTCTTGGTCCTATTGGTGAAATTTTGAGATTCTACGGACTGAAACAGATAGGAAGCACCAGATATAGGATTTTAAGTCAAAAACCCTGAGAGGGACTAAGACACTAGGAAGGGCGTTTTAGTCTCAGTAGAGGTTTTGTTCATAAAAAAAAAAAATTATGAGTTGTCTACAATGTTTACAGGTTGCCTATTCAGGTATTTGATGTTTAGAAATACAAAACTATGCAAATGGATGCAAGGAAAAGTAACTAATAACAAGCAACTGAATGCAAATTTGAATGCACTTTTTTCAATTTTCAATGTAATAACAATGTTTCTAAATGCAATTGGAATGATTACCAATGCACTTTTTAGTTTTTCAATGAAATGAAATAATGCAAGAAAGTAAAAATGCAACTTATATGCATTTCACTAATGCAAATGCAAGAAACCCTAGATGCAATTTTACTAAGGATAAGAAACCCTAGGTGCAATTTCACTAATACAAAATGCAATGCCAGAATAGATGCAATGTAGATCTACGACTTTAATGGAATCCAAATCAGAAAATGAATGCTCAACAAGGTCATGTTCACCAAAATGAACCATCAAAAAATGAGGATGAGTGTTCACCTATTTCTCTAGGTCATTCAATAATGTCATAAGAACCCTAATTGGATTGACTATCAACCTCACAAAGTGAGTCAATTCTCAATTAGGAGGATCTAGGAAGGGGGTTTCTTTTAGCTTTTAGGGGTTCACCTCTAAGCAAATGCTTGGAAAATAAAAATAAGCATTCAACCTACAAAACCTAGTTATGTAAGCTAAATGAGGGATTCAAATGATGAAATTATGCAACAACAAGATAGGATGTGTGTACCTGGGCAGTCTGGAGATGTAATGAGGATTCCAGAAATGCAAAGAAGCTATCCAAATATGCCAAGGAGGACAAAGATGCCCTTATTGTTGTCTTTGTCTTGCTATTTTTTTTCAGGGCAGATGTAGAATCTTCAGATCTCATAATAGAATCTTAATGAATCTCTGAAAAATACCCCTAGGAGGACTAAGATGCCCTAGGTGGTGTATTAGTCCCATTCTAGATTTCTAAACACTCTGAATGTGATCCTGAGCTTCAAGGTCTGCACTTGCTTCCTCTCAAATGTCAAGTTCTGAAACTTCTGGATTTGACCTGTAGGTGAGTTTTCGTGAAGATGACAACTTTGTAATGCAACTTTGCAACTTTTCAATCTTGCACTCCAAATGATCTTCAAGTCTTCAACCTAAATCTGCAATCACAAGCATGCAATAGAGGAAAAACTTGTTGATTGTTAGTAAATGGGGGTTTGCCTTGGTCAAACCCCTTGTTGGTAATTAAACCTTGAAATGAAATGGAATAATGGAGGGAAATGATGAATGGACAACATGCAATGTTACAACTCACCAAACCCTTGTTGTAAAGTCTACAAACTTGTGTGAAGTGGCTAGCTTGAATGTAGATCTTGAATCAATAGATCTTCCTTGAATTGCTTGCTTGAATCAAAATCCTACATCACAAATGTTAGCATAAAAATTCACATGATGCAAGAATAGCCTTTGATATGATGCTTGAATCTTGATGATGGCTCCAAAATGCTTGAAGAATTGCTCTTGAATGCTCTTGGATGAATACTTGAATACTTGGATGCTTATTATTCTCTTGGATATCTTGCTTATTATGAAAATGAGTGAATGAACCTTGTTTTTATAGTTATCTATGTTTAATATCCCAAAACTACATCACACTAAGCTGACATAGGAAAACATTAATTGAAGGAGGCTAAATCCCGCCAGAATTTGAAATTAAATCTTGAAAATAAGCCAAGGAGGACTAAGATGCCCTAGGTGGCATCTTAGTCTTGAGGCTCAAATCTTGGGGCACACACTCCAAAAAGGGACCTTTTCAGGTGTATTCAAAATCAAGGTCCCAAGACTGTAGGTGGCATTTTAGTCCCAACCCAAAAATCGGGGACATGTATAGACAGAATCATTAAATGATCATTTTCCCTTTGATGATTTTTGGGATTAGCCAGAAAAATATGTAGTTTATTAGGCTTATGGATGCAAAATAGGACCAATTAATACATAAAAGGATAAGTAAAGGAAGGCAGGCCCAAACAAGTGTGAAAATGCAAGGGTATGCATTTTCCTACACTACACTAATCTTAAGAGGAGGGCTATGAAAAATAAATCAGATCTTTACAGTAGTTACAAAAACTAAATAAAAATAAACATAAATATCATGCATATCACAACACAGTGATTTATGTGGGGAAAACCCTTTCGAGAAAAAAAACCTACACTCCAAAATCTACATAATATATTATTCAAAAATCAATAAGATTACAATACACTTGTACAACAATATTCTTCATAGGATTATAACTAACTAGATATTTAGAGGCAACTCAATAGCTATTAGACTCACACATAATAAAAAAAGTACAATGCATAGTTATAATGTGATTCCCTCATAAAAAGGGTTGCCTTTTATGGAAAGCAAACCCAACCTAATCTCTACCTTTAGATCAATGACCTAATGATGAATGCTCCAAATTTACAATGATAACATATATATATTATAACTACAAGGTTGAGATATTATTTATCCCAAAAAAATCTTAACTTCTATGATATTTGATAAATCTTTTAGGGGCATGTTTCAAATGTGGAGATAATTAATTTTTAAAATAATGTTTTAGTTTTTGAATCTTTTCTGCTTATTCTTTAAGGACACATGATTTTTAGATATGTTAATAAAAGTGTAAGTTTGTCTAAATTTTTGAAGTGCACAATATTCATATTATTTTAGTTCATTGATTTGACTAATATTCTACTACATAATTGATTAGGTGAATTGAGTTAGCATAAACTCATTATCATTTAACTTGGAATGTGATAGAAGGATTATAAATAATGATTTAGTATGCCTATTTTTTATGAGTTCTTGAATGTGAAAATAATAATTTTTGATAACCAGTTTGAGATAGAGATGTGTACTTACATTTCCTTTTCAAATATTTATTTTATTAGAAAAAAATTGGCCAAAGTAATGGAAAATCAATGCTTACATTTTCAGTTCATAATGTCTACTCATTTGTAGAACAATCAAATTATGTCATACTTAATTAGAAGGATTCTAGAGTTGTATGATAGATTGTTTATAAATAGACATGCCACTAGTTCTCAAATGACATGATATTCTTTATGATTCCATTGATTTTCTACCCTTGTGAAGGGTATTGTCACTTGATGGAAGGTGTGCAAGGGACCATTGGTCTATGGTTGGAGGAAAAATACTTGACTGATGCTCCCCCTCTTGCAGTTGAAGAATGTTGAAGACCCAAGTTAGTCAAAGATATTATCTGTATTTCACATGACAATTATATTATTGATGATTTATAGAATTTGTATACTATCACATCATAATTGATACTTGTAATATGTACTTTGTATGTTGAAATATTGATCAATGCTTTGTTATAATGAAATTATTCGTATGAATCTCTCTGTGGTATTTATGAGAAAGATTTATGATTTGTTGAACAAATGTATGTTAAATTGATGTAAATAAATTGTGTAATGAGTTGAATCTTATATCAATTTCTTAAGAGCAATCATGATGTATTTAATTAATTATTTTTTAAAAATATGGTGTTTTGTTAGAAAAAATTATTATGTTTAGAAAGGACGAAAAAAAAAATCATAATCATTACAAAAAAAATCCAACACAACATAGTTATAACACCCTTTTAACTTCTTTTGTTTTAAGAAAAAACTCTTGTATTGATAGAATGCATTAATTATTTTTAGGAGGTTTGTGTTTGAGAAACCTTTGTGGATGCTTATGGTTTCCTAAGAAGTTAGACTAAATATATATATATAATATTTCTATGCATTACTTGATAATTAAGAGAAGAAAATTATAAATTTTAGAGTGAAATAGAAGGTTCTTTAGGATATTTCTAAATTTCAATGTATAACAACAATACCAATCAATTAATGTTAGACACAATAATTTGGTGAACTACAAGGTTATTTAAAGTTCCCTTTTTGTATGATGTCAATTTTATTATATGCAATTAATGTCATATCTATGTGGATATTTTGAATGATGTGTTACTTTCCTATTGTAATTAGGACAAATATTTTTTTAGTGATAGTGAACAAACCCTTGATATTTTAGGGCACTATTATTTATTTAACAGTATAATTTCTAGATTATAAAGATATATACTTTTGTTTATTTAGATGATCTTAATTTGAGTTCTATACAACAATTAGTTGATATTTAAGTAGCCACAAACTATTTTTGAATTAACTATATCAATTCATAAATTCTAACAACTGTTACAAAATTACTTTACAACCTTTAATAGAAATGACAACTACATTATAATTTTTATTTTGTAATACAAAATTTAATTTTAACTTAGATATAAATTAAATTAATAAAGATTTATAAAAATAATAAACAAATATAATTTAAAATCTATTAATAAAATTAAACATCATCAAATAAAAAAATATTTATATTTTATTTTAAAAACAAAAAGAACAAAAAAATTACTATTAAATGTATCATTAGTTAAATCAAATTCAAATTTCTCACATTTTCATGCTTCAAAGATAATATAATATTCAAATTTGAGACAACTTTACCATTACATTTCATATTTTTGATTATTTATAAAATAAATTTATTCAATTAATTATTTTAAGTATTCTTTATGCTTCATATTAAAAAATTATTAATAAATAATATCACCAAATAAAAAATACTTATATCTTATTTAAAAACTAAAAGGAAGAAAATTAGTATTAAATGTATCATTAATTAAATAAAATTCAAAACTTCTCTCATTTGTGTACTTCAAATACAATACAATTTTTAAATTTGGACAACTTTACCATAGTAAGTATAATTTTTCCACAATCCATAATAGTAAAAATATTTTTGATGTGTATTATTTTTTGAATCAATAAAAAAACTGACAAAATAAAATTATTTATATAATTAACTTTACCACTACACTTTCATATTTTTTATTATTTATAAAATTAATTTTTTTAATTAAAATATTTAAATATTCTTTATTCTTTTCTTTTTTTTGATGAATAAGCATATATCTATATTAAATTAAAAAAATAAGATACATATTCACAAAAAAAGATGGGTGGTAAGAAGGCACACCGAGGGAGTCACATGGGCCTAGCCCAGAAAACTAAAATATATGGACCTAACCTAGAAATCCAAATTAACAAAAAAAAATAAAAGACCATCAAAGAACCAAAACAATATCAACAGAACGAAGAGGATCTGTGTCGTCAGCCTTCTTTCCCCATACATAAGTATTCTTTATTCTTCATATTATGCTCTATGTTTTTTCCTTAGCATCAATACTCGCAAAATAATGTCTTACACATGCTTGGGAATATATAGACGAACCTGCTCGATAAAGTAGATTGCGAACATTTTTTTTAACAAATATTCGCTTTACACGCTTGACCAAGCCTAGAAATCCGAGGGTTGTGGGCTTTATGAACCTATTCGCCGTAATTGGTTGAAGTACAGATTTGATTGGAGGCCTTTAATATATGCCCTATAGCTTGCTTCTCATGGAATAGTATTATATATTAATTAGCGTTAAACTACAAGAAAAGTGGAAAAGTAATAAGATTAAACTAATAAGCATAAAATTGCTTAAATCATAAGCAAGCCCCAATCCACTTGCAATTCCGATGCAGAATAACGGCCTTAAATACACACCTCTAATAACAATTCCCCTTGCATCGCACTTATCTGTCTCCTGCATTCAGTGTTTATAGATTTGCTTGCAATATACCCCAAGAAATGGTTAACTGTTGGCTGTGTTGCACTTCTCAGCCCAAGGTGAGCAGCCCTTCTCATGAGGAACCCACTACATCTTCGCCGCCTCCTTTCATCGACTCCATGAAGCTAATCATTGAGCAACTTGAGGTAGTTCATCCAACTGATCAAATCGATCTGCTCATCGACTTCATTGATTATCTGCTACCGAGGATCAAGGTAAGGGCAACGCTCTATCACTCTCTGCTCTTCATTTATTAGCCAATGCTTAATTGACCCGAGGTGTGTGCTCATTATTGTAGGCTTCGCCAGAAGAAGCGTCCACCTCCTCCTTTTCGTTGGATTCCGTAGCCTCCAATACAAGACTGGCTGCTGACATTATAGATAGAATTTCAACAGAAGCGCTAAAGTGCAAGGTAATGCTTTAATTTCTGCTCGAAAGTATTGCATAATTATTAGAACTGAATAATATAATTGAAATTAAATTTGTCTTCTCAGGATCTAGTTAAGGAAATGGGAAATTTAGCTTTGAGTGGGCTGAAGATGGTTGGAGAAGCCCACTGGCTATTCCTAGGATTATCTGTGGCCGCATATGCACTGGAGAGATGTGTGACAGTGAGATCTAATGTCTCTGAGTGTATGGAGCTGTTGCAAAAAATTGCTTTCCTGGCAAAAGACTTGAAGGAGTTCAAGGAACTGATGCCTGGAGAGCGAAAGACTGTGCCTTGCGGTTCAGGTTATAGTGGAAGGGGCAGTCATGTGTTGTGATTACATCGGCAAGGGAACAATATCCAGGTTAGTTACACTAAACCCATTTATTTATGTTTGAAGAAATTGAGGCCTTCCAATTGCGTTATAAGTATGTTTAAGAGATCTCTTATATGTTTGGTTCGGTCAACCTATTTATTTAGGTGGCCCGACTTAAATCACACTCAATGCTGTTTATCGTTTATGCATGGTTATTAGTTGATAGGCTTCGTCTGTGGGTTTGCAAGTTCACAAACAGTCGGCAAACTTGTCTCATGTTTGAAACAAGTTTTAACTCATCGTTAAATAGTCTTCAGATCGCCTAGAAATCGGTTAGACCATTGAGAATTCAATGGCATTTAATTAATCGATATTTAGATAATGGGCTTTATTCTATAGTAGCTTTCATCGAAAAAGTTGTCTCACACCGTAAAAAAACTTTTGACCAGTTGAAACATTCCTCGCCTCATGGCGCACCCAATATTTTCGTTTAAAAGGCTACAAAACAAAAATCTTGTCTCGAGCTCAAGAATCAGGCAGCTCTAAAACCCCGATATTTTTATAACTACTTCTCGTTTATTATTAATAGATTGAAGCAACAGATGAAGGCAGATTGGTTTTGGGTCGTCTCATTTTTAAAAAAAACTGCTTTGATAGGGTTTCGTAATATTTTTCTTACAATCTCTACCCATTTTTTCTCATCGACAACATAACACAATTTGTGTAGAATCTTGAGGTAAGTCACTTGCCATGGTTTCAATGATTTTTTTTGGGAAACCGTAAGCAACCAAATCATTTTTTGTTGTGTTTTATTTCATTTTAAAAGAATTTAGTTGTTATGTGCTCGATGAAGGCATTGATCTTTTTGGTTTCATCTATGGTTATTTTCATATATGATATTATTGTAATACTTAGTGTTAGATTCCTATTTATTTCTTCATGTAGAGATATATAAAAGCGCTATTATAAAATAAGAAGAATGCACTTTTCCAAATCATCTAGATCAAATTTGTGCAGAAGAAAATGTAATAAAGATTAGGGTTTTGCAAGTTTATCCATAATCAAAATGTTAATCTCAATGACAACATATAATTCGTACAGAAATTATCTACAATGGCCATATGGTGTTCCAAATACTACAATAAGCTTAAGTTGGCGCTCTCCATTTTCTATTGCATTGACTAACAAGCACTGCTCCACATGAACAAAATGATTCAAAGGAAGATCTACAAACTCCAAATTGACTCTCATGATGTTGCATCCACTAACTCCAAGGTCAACAACTCCAACATCAACTTTCACTAATGTAGCCAAGTATTGAGCTTTCAACAAACCTATTTCCTTGCATTAGCACTCAACCAAATTTTCCTCAATCAGAAAAGGTGAGCAACCTCCCATCCTTGACAAATCCTTCAGAGTTACAAAATTATGGTCAAATATATTTGAAAATATTTTAATTTGATTAGATCCACTCTCTTTTCCCAAAAATCATAAGTATAACCTTGAGTGAGTCAAAGACATGAAATATAACATGACTATAAGATTTCATCCAAAACTTTGGTCAAGAGGACGGTCCCACACTTGCTCTCCTATGCATATGTTGTATAACATGTTTTCAAAGGAAGTGGAGTGGTCTATTCAAATTCAATTTGGGGAGCTTAGAGTTCATTCTATAGAATTTGGAGTTTCTTTTCCTATTCTGCCTCAAAGTATTTATCTATTAGTTGTGAAAAAAACATCAAAACCATCACAAAAAATTCAATATACTTCACAAAAATAATAGAATAAAACATCTATTTTGGTATCTAATAAAAATACCTCAAGAATAGGAACTAATGTTAACTGTGCATGTGAATCTCATTAGTCTCTTGATTAGCCTAGTAATGCCCCCAAAAAAGGCCTATTATAGTACAATGCAAATGCTAAAGTTTAAATTGTTTGTCTTAAAAATGAAGGATCAAATCTCAAAAAATCAAAGATCACCAACCTAATTCTCAAGCATTTGCAATGAGAACTCAATAATTTCTTCATATGCTTAATATGTAGAAACTAGAGCTCACATGAAGTTTCACACTAAGGACCTTAGAAAATATTTGAGGTGGAAAATTATACATTTTCTATTGAATAATTGTGTTTTTCTTTTTTCTACAACATGGGTTCTTTTGATTCTTTCATGAAAAAAATGAGAAAATATTTCTTAGTAGAGCAACAATGTTAAGCATACCTTCTCTCACCGACTACCAAAATTTGCCACCATCTCATTCTGAAAGAGCTAAAAAAAACTATGCACCATCAACTACATAATAGAGAAATTCCACCCCCAACAACAATAATAATACTATCACTCCATCAAAACCTTCTTCATAAATGAAGTGTCCAAGAGGCTAAGAACAAGAAAATAAGGCTTAGACACCCTTATCGAAGGAAAAACAAGAAAGCTAACAAATTGGAAGATAATGAAAATACTACCTTTGAAGGAAACAAAGGCACCAAATTGAAAGGCAAGAAAAACATTGTTGAAGAGGGTAAGAAAAGTGGTAGTGAGAAGAAGAGGAAGGATAAGCTTATCTATGAGGAAGAACAAGGAGAAAAAGATGCTTACAAACTCAAAAATTGGAAGACAAATAAAAATGTGCTCCCAACAAAGGACATTATAGTAGCTTGAGGAAGAATGTGAAGAAGGTTGCTCACAATAAAAGGAAAATTACTATTGAGTAGAAGTTGAAGGAGAAGGCTGGTGATGGAGAGAATGTTGGCATTTTGGTTGTCATTGATGTCAAAAGGTGTCATTTATGTCAAAAGAGCAATGGATCTGGTTTTGGAATATTTGATGTAGGTTGGTGGAGTTAAAAGCATGGCTCTGAGAATGTTGCAATGTTGCTCAAAATGTTGTCACCTTTCTACAATAGTTGCTTCCAGGTATCTAAAGAAATATCTTTGGCCATATTCTACATGGGGTTTTTGAGAGCTTCTTAGAAATGTGAGTTGTAGGTCTAGAGGATGTGTGATGTGCTTAGAAATGATTTATCTTTGCTCTTAGATAGAACTAGGGTTTGCAAATAAACCTTAAGGGTTTGTAGTCATGGTGCTCATCAGGTTTTCCATTTTTTTGTTGAATGCTTATTGGGGGTAGCTGATCACTTAAGTCATCACTTAAGCCTTCAAGTTCATTGGTAAAATTGACCCTCTTTCGCAGTGCTTCAGGTTCATTCGATGAAATGTTCCTATGCATAATCAACAGAGCACGTTGTAATCTTAAAGATTGACGGTGCCCACTACCCCACGACATCCCCGTCTAAGCCCCATGGGATAGCGAGCAATGGTGGTAGAAGAACTTAGTGGGACTAGATAAAGTGAAGTGACAGATGATGATGGTGGTGTGGTGACAGATGGCGTTATCCCACCAACCCTTTGAAGCCCGTGCTCTGAGATCGCAGGACTACAGATTTGTGACACATGGCAGAAGATCACTTGGTCGCTTCACATTGTTGTTGTGAAGTGAAGCGATGGATGAATTCAGTGATGAATGATGAATGATGGGAGCTAGTGGAAGACGATGCCAGCCAATGATAGATGGTAGCTACCTATTGCCTCACTGAGGATTTGGCTTAGCCCAACAATATGGAGAGTGCATAGCCAAGGATAGATGGCAGCCACCCACTTCCCCACTAAGGATTCACCACAACCTTGCAATATAGCGGGCTTGTGACATGTGTCTCCATGGCACCCAATGATATGTGGTCACTATGAAGGAAATTGATGGTAGTATTTTAAATGACCATTCATCCGACGGTCAAGATTTAAAGATAGGTGATGAACATGGATTGAAGGATCTTGGAACGAATGGAAGAGGACCGATGACCCAAATTTTAATGTGAAGATCTCAAACGGCTAAGTCTGTGTGAACAAGGGTTTCGATTGGTAACTGACACAGATGATAAAATTAATTGATCCACATGCACCCACAACCAATATAAATGAATATTTAATGTGCAGAATGGCAGCACAGATAGTAATAGAGATTGTGATCGAAATCAAATCGAATAAACAAAGGAATGTATTAAATGCACATCTGATTCTAAGGTTTTATAGGTTGTTATTCTTTCTTTGCATCTAAATTTAATGACGGTGAGGCTAGATGTAGAGGTAGGATGATGAAGAAGATACTAGGTAAACCCTAATGTAATATTTGGATGTGGATGTGAATCTTGAGGTGATCACTACAAGAAGGTGAAGGTGATACAAAACAAAAATTGACTATGGAATGTTGTAGAAAAGAGAGAGGGAGAGAAGAGTTGTAGAATACATAGTGCATATTGTAGGAAGTATTTTCAGCTTCTTGAGGTGGAAAAAGAATGCACTAAAAGGAAAGGAAAGAGTAGAGTAGTGCAGAGAGGTGAAGAACTTTGTGCAATTGCAAAACAAGTTGCAACATTGAATTGTAATTTCTTGTGTTGTAAATATGATTGGTGGGTGCCATCAGATATCTAGGTAGGTGCTTAGATTAGGGAGTGGGTGCTCCTAAAATAGGGGATTGGTGTCTCCTTAGGGTTGGTTCCCTTAAACTTTGTAATTAGACATTTGATTGTGAGGCTAGATTAGGACAATAGATCCTAGAAACATTTTTCACCGTGGTTTTTCCCATCTTGGGTTTTCCATGTATATCCTATTTTATGTGATGATTGTGTGTTTGCATGTTAATTTTTTTGCATCTTAAGTTTCAATCTACGCATTAAGAGTTTAAGGAAGTAATCTGCACAAAGGATTTAAGGGCTGAAATTTCAATATCCACTGATTCACCCCCCTCTTAGTAGATTATTGTGTTCCAACAATTGATATCAGAGCCTCAAGTTCCCTAGGAGAAGCTTAATCAGCTTGGGTAGATCTTGGTAAAGTGAACATAATGAACAATCAAGAAGGTTCCTCCACAAACAAGGCACCTTAGTTTGATGGATTAGATTATGCCTTCTGGAGAATTTTGATGGAGGCATATTTAGGATCCCTAGGGTTTAATGTTTGGATGTTTGTCAAGAATGGATACACTATTCTAGGTACACCTCCCATTGATGTTGCAGGAAAGAAGGATTATGAGAACAATGAAAGAGCAAGGAATTCCATTATCTATACTTTGTATAGGTCAATACTTGGCAAGGTTATGCATTGCAAGACTACACACCATGTTTGGGATAAGTTGAAAAACATTTACAAAGGGCATGAAAAGGTAAATTTGGAAAAGTTACAAGTTCTCAGAGCTAGGTTTGAAGGTTTGAAGATGACTAGAGAAGACAAGATTGCATATTATCTTCTAAGAGTTGAAGATGTAGTAAACTCTATTAGAGGATACGGAGAAGAAGTAAAAGAAAATTTCATTGTACAGAAAGTTCTAAGGTCAATGACAAACAAATATGATCCCAAGATTTCTACAATAGATGAAGGGAGAGAAGTAGATAACCTCACTCTTGATGAGTTGCATGGCATCATTGGATTATTCCTTCACTCAAACAGTCTAAGATATCAACATTTTCTTGAACCCCATAGCTAGTTCAAGTAGATTTCTTGCAACATATCCTCTAGACACAGAAGTGAAATATCAATCCAGATTATCAATGTTGTTTATCCAAAAATAATTCATTCTTTGAGTCAAACGGTTGAACTATGTGGTCTCTATGTGTACAAAGTAGGCAAGTCTTATCAGCCCCCGAGGCCTTAGGTTATTCCCATTAGTTTTTTATCAAGCTTTCTTCCAACTTAGTCAAAAATACAAAATCCAATCAAATCCAAAAAATAGTCACATAACAGCAAAACCCACCGATAATCGGATCAAACAGATCCCGAAGTCATCTCTCCCTTGGCTATAGTGGTTTGAGGACTACCTACAATCATTTTAAACCTCAATGTTAGGGTTTCACTCTAAACATGTCAAGCAACACAAAATGACACAAAACATGATGACAAACGATATTTAGGATGACAACAAGAAAATGTTAAAAGGGTTTAAATGAAACAAAGGAAAATGCAAGCTCACAACACCAATGGAAAGTTTAACTATAAATAAATTGAAAACCACCTACACTATTGCAAAAATCATGAAATTTTGCCCCATTTTTTTAAAAAAAGCACTGAAAAATACTTATATATGACCAAGATAAGGTCATTTGAAGATAGGGTAAAAATTACAAGTTATAGAGCAAGAAAAAGTGAAGTTTTAAGGCAAGTGTGAGCTTTTAGATCAAGGGAGAAGAAACAAGGGTGAGGTTTTTAATCAACTACAAGCTTTTAGGTCAAGTGCATGAAACAAGGGAAAAGTTCTCAGTTAGGTGTGAGGTTTTATGGAAGGCGTGAGGGTTTCAGTGTCAAGTGCGAGGTTTTGACCTAGACAAGGCAAGGAAAATGATGCAGATGCTTAGAAATCACCAAAACATTTCTATTGACTCAAGAAAATTTGTACATGCATAATGAGAATGCAACAAAATGAAAACGAGAAGCAACAAGGTGCATTTCAGGAAACTAATGCCTATAGGATATCCAAACTCTTGAAACACATCCACATGATGTGAGGCTCCTCAAATCCTCACCATAGCTCCTCGACAATCGACAAAACAAAAACAACATGAAATAAACATCAAAAAGCTTCAAAAAATTTTAAAAAGCTCAAAAATCCTATTTCATCCATCACCTATCCATAATAAAGATTCATCCATAATAAACAGATCATCACACTCACCCTTTGACAAAACAGATAAACAAACAAAGCAACATCAAAAGCTAGAACTTTCAAGCAAACAATCGTAAGGATTTAAACACAAGTAGACAAAAACAAAGCCAAGTATAACTTCCTATCTATTCACAATTCCCAACAACATCCTGAGATATGTCTTAACAGATCTATTCCTATGATAGACATGATCAACACCAGATAATAGTCCCACAATAGATAGATCAAGTGATACAACAACATTGTTTTTATCTTTTTGTAGTCTTATATTTTTTATTTACATTATTGACTCGTTCCCAAGATCTCTCAAGGATTTCCATAAGGATTTAGAGAGGAGGGAATGAGGGAAATTGAGAATCATTTCAGTTTTTTGTTTGTTGGATATTTTTGTTATACTACCACAGTGAATACTTGCTTTGTTTTGTGTGTGGAAGTTGTTTTGTGTGTGGAATTCGTTTTGGAGCATTTTGTGTAGCAGTGGCATGTTAGGTTCTTAATACCTCTTGTGTTATTGGTCTGACATGTTTTAAAGCTTCTCACCCATACACTCTACAAGGTTTTCGTATGTATGGTATGAGCAAGAGTACTCCTTGTTTTTAGAGTCAAAGCCCATGCGATGGATACAAAGTCACCTTGGTCATTAATACCCTAGTGCATTGTATTTTTTTTCTACATCAAATAGGATTGTTCAAAATGTGAAGCCTCCAAGCAAAGCGAAAGCAACTCATCATTGACTAATATCATCCACTGTCTTCTATCTTCTCAATCTTACTAACATTTTCTTCTAATGAACCATTTCTTCGGTCAGTCCTTGCACTTAAATGCATCACATCAGCCTATCAAAAAAATTGGTTCATTATCCAAAAATTTTACCAAGTTTCCCAAGGGGGCACCATCCATGCTATCCTTTTTGGGGTATACTGGGGCAACTCTTGCACCTGGGGCATACCAGGGCAATTTTCTTTGAAACAAAGCAACCAATACTTTATCTCAAAGAGGGGGAAAATGTAGACACCTAAAAATGTCCTTGCTTGCAAACTAGCATTTTGGCACTCATATTCTTTTATTAATTAAGTGATTTAACATCATTTAATTAATTCATCATCAAACAACATCGAACAACATTGAACATCATCTCGCAACATCCTGTAATGTCTCGGAACATCTAGGAACTATCTTGGAATGACTCGGAATTGTCCCAGAATGACTCGAAACATCTTGGAATAACTTGGAATCATCTCGGAACATCTCGTAACATCTTGAAATCATCTCGAAATGAATCATAACATCTTGAAATCATCTCGTAACATCTCAGAATCACCCCAAAACATCTCAAAATCATCTCGTAATGTCTTGGAATTGTCTCGCAACATCTTGGAATCATCTTGGAATATCTCAGAACATCTTGGAATCATCCTACAACGTCTCAGAATCATCCTGTAATGTTTCAGAACATCTCAAAATCATCCCATAACATCTCGAAACATCACACAACATCACACCACATCAAATAACATCCCAAAACCGTAATTTTGCTATTTAATTGAATAATACAACATTATTTAATTAATTAAATGTTTTATCATTTCTGACAAATTAAATAAATTTCATTTATTTAATTAGTCCTAAAAACCCTAATTTTGCTATTAATTAAATAAAACAGCATTATTTGATTAATTCATGTTTCATCATTTCGACCAATTAAATCAATTACATTTATTTAATGAAGTCTTAATCTCACTTGATTTCATCCTAATTAATTAAATAACACCAATTATTTAATTACGTCACTAAAACACCTTATTCCTCTAAACTTTGATTAAATTATTAAATCATAATAATTTAATTTCGACACTTTCCCTCCAAAATTTGAATAATTAAATCAAACTATTCAAATCAATTATCAAAAATCAAATCAAACTAATGCAACTTTGTTTGTAAAATTCAAACTTGATTTGCACATTCAACTCCAAAAAGGAATTAATCAATTAATTCATATTCCTCACCCACTTTCTGATTGAGCAAATTACGATTGTTGACTTAGCAATCTAATTTGTTAACTAATCAATCTAAATTTCTAACTAAGCAATCTAAGTTGTTAACTAATCAATCAAATTCCTAACTAAGCCATCAATTTCCTAACTAAGCCATCTAAATATTGACTGGTCAATCTAAAATCCTAACTGGTCAATCTAATCCCTAACTAGCCAATCTATTCCTCAGCCACAAAAATTGTGCAATCAACTTTGCACAATCTTCTCATGTCTAAATCCTATCAACACATTTTGATCGTTAATCTAGATATTCTTCAACACAATCTTGATCATCCATTTTAAATATCATTTTCTATATAACAAACCCCTTTCCTCACCGAACCACTAAAAATGTATAACACTAACTAGGGAAAGAGGATTCCCTTTACTAGGCCCCTAGGGTTTTTCACCTAGGAGCTCTTAGTGTAGGAATGTCTCTCTTTCTGCTTGGTGGTTATGTGGTTTTTGGTGGTTGAATTCAAAGGAAGGGTTGATTGATGAAGGTTGTGATATGTGTGTGTTGAGTGTGGTTGGATGAAACTAATACTAACTAAGAAATGTAAGGAAAGCAAATTTAAACTAATGCAAACTAACTTAAACTATATGCCCTAAATATATGCAAAACAAAAAGTAAACTAGAAGGTTAAGATCTTGTGCACGTAGAATTGGAATGTTGCAAATGAGAGGCCTCGGAATGCTCTGGAAATTATCTAAAATCAGCACAGGGACACTTATGCCAAGTTGGGCGGCCTAGTCTTCCTATCGGTAAATTTTACTAGATTGGGTTTCGGGAAAAGGGTACCCAAAAATGCAAAAACCCTTTTTCAGGCTTAGCATAGGGACAAGGTTTCCAATAGTGGTGACCTAGTCCTCTTGATGTTTTTTGAGGATTTAGGGTCTGATTCTATGGGTCCCAGTTGGTACTTTCCTCCTCTACAATAGTCTATGTCTGAAACTCCTAAAAATGACCTACAACTCAAGTCCTTTTGCTCCTTCTAGGGTTTGATGCCTTGATGTGACTTGAGTGGAATGTTTGTACTTTCTCCAACAATTTGTACCTCACCAAATCTAAGTACAAACCTGTAAACACATGCAAATACCAAGAGAGTGTTGGGGTTAGGGAATAGTGGTTTGCCTAAGTCAAACCCCTTTGATGATAACTCAAACCCAAATGAGATAAAACCAAAGGAAATATGCTCACCAAACGCTTTGTTGTTGAGGTTTGCGACATGTAAGAACAGCTCCAATGGAGGTTTCTTGTGAAACCCTTGTGCTCAATTGCTTGCTTGGGAAGCTTGAGTGTAAGAGTACTTGTGAAGAGATGTAAAATGAGCTTGGGAGAGATGAAAATGAAGGTAAAAACCCTTACTTATACATGCTAAACCCTAATTTTCTCGAAATGCAACATGATAGGCTGACACTAGGGTTTTGGGGGCAATATTCCCATTAGTTTTTGTTTTAATTTTGATTTTTTTTCCAAAAGGGACTAGGTCACCAAAGGTGGCGACCTAGTCCACTTGGAAAATTTCAAGTGGTGGTCGGGAATTAAATGATGATTAACAATGTTTATTAGCTTTGCCTCCCAAAACACACTTAATTTGAGACTAAAAGTACATGAAGGGGACAAATTAGCATAAGAAAAGGGGTTAATTAGTGATGATAAGCCTAGGAAGATGTGAAAATTCCTTACAACACCTTGGCACAAGGCTTGGAAAGGGGTAAAAGGGTGTTATTTAGGTGAATTGTGTTGAAAGGGTCTTAGAAAAGTGAGGAAATGTTTTACAACACTTCACAACACCTTAGTAAAACACCATTAGATTGTTGTTGAGTTGCAAGCTTTCAAGATTGAATCAAGGGAAAAACAAGTGAAAAAGTGCCAAAGACTACATTTTTTGGCAACACACTCACAAATAAGGATCAAAGAATCAACGTCATTTGCACAATGAAGTACTACTAACATTCACAACCACCATTGTTAGTGCTTCAACCTCATTTCTTCAATCAACTAACATCAATCAATCATGCCTCAAGCTTTTGCACACAAAATTTGGAGGCTTCGTGATGATAAGAACAACCCAACATCAAGTGAATACACTCCACTACGGGATGGTAACGCTATGATTTTTGTGTACATTTAATTCTATAATCATAGATTCATTTATGTATGTTAAAATAGCTTAGTTTCATTTCATATGTGTAGGATTAGATCTTGGATTAATATGTTTGATCTTAGTTTAGATTCTTGTTTCAAGCATGTTTGATCTTGTTTTCAATCTAACATTCTCCCCCTTACACAGAATGAAATGTACCAATCTAGCTATATAACCTATGAAATTAAGAACTTGAAATTATATTGATAAAAAAAAATGAAACAGAAAGGTACCTGGAAATAATATGTGGTCAGAAAAAGCTCTAAAACCCTAAAATTCTATTGTTTGAAGCTCACTAGGACTCATATGCTAGACTGGGCAATTCTATCCCAGTCTAAGGTTTCTAGGTAGGAACTAGAATCTCATAATGATTGATTTGAATCCACTAAAATATGGAAAAAGTGTTGTATTGGAACTCATGTGTCCCAGGTGGTGTATTCGTCCTAGTATTAGGGTTTGGCTGAAACTCTAATATCCTCTAGTGATCTATTATAGCTCCTCTCCTCCCAAATTTGAGTCTGGAAGTTTGAATTCAGGCCTATAGATGACTTCGCAAAGATGAAAACCTTGTGATGACATTGACAGCTTTCTTAAATCTTGCAAATTTGTCTTCAAAGGATCTTCAAGCCTCAAAGCACCTAGATCTACAACCACACATGTAGAAAGAGAAAATGTTGATTTGTTAGGAAATGGGGGTGTGCCTTGGTCAAACCTCATTTTGGTAATCTAACCTTAATGAGAAATAAAACATGAATGAAATGAGATGTGAAGCATAATATGAAATAATAGAACCTTGTTTGAAACCTTGTAAATCTGCAAACAAGCATGAAGTGGCCTTAATGGATGTATATCTTGATCATGATTCTTGATGAAGGACAATTCCTTTGAATACTTGAATTGATCTTGAACAATACATCACAATATTAGCTCCAAACTGCATGCATGATGCATCAAGCCCCTGACATGATAATGGATCTTGAATTGCAGCAATAATCTTCTTCAACTCTACCCTTGAATGCTCTTGAAATTCTCTTGAATAATCTTGTGAAGTCTTAGGATGCTTGACTCTTGATTGCTTAATGAAATAATGATTTGAAACCTTGTTTATATAGGCACTCCATCTAATTTACCATTTATTAGATCCCAAATGTTGACATTCGTAAAATTTGAATTCAAAACCTTGATTTCCTGCTCAAAACCCTAAAAAGGGGCTAGCTGGGACTCATACGCCCAAGGGGTCCCACCTAGGGGGACTCATATGCCCAAGGTGGTGTATGAATTCCACCCTAGAGTTTCGGGCTGAGGAAATGTCAAGAGGTGAGAAAATTAAATGTATTTATTGAATATGTCGGGATTTCAGTTGAAATAAGCCTTGAGATGCATAGTAAATGGTCTTAAGGGCCTATTAATGATGATTTGAAGGTCATAAATGCAAGAGGGCCCAAAAATTAGAGTGAATATTTAAATAAATACATTTTACAACACTAGATTAAGGAAAAATTAGGTCTATTTAGTTTAAAAGGGACCTAAACCTAATGTGAATATGTAAAACACATTACAACACTAGATCAAGGCAACATTAGGTTCATTTTAATGTTAATCATTACCAAATTAAGTGTGAAAAAGGGATACTTTTTCCTACACTACAATTATTTTAATTGTAATAATATTATATTATATTAATATCTATATTTTAATGTTGCAATTTTGGGGCCATCATAGTCCACCCTGCCCAAGATTTCTTGTCCTCAAGCAATCACAACTAAGACTTGTAATCTCTTGACACTAATCCTTCTTGTGGTATAATTGGTTTCTGTTGTGATGCCTTGTTATAATTTATACTACAATGATGTCCCTAAATGAGTAGTTTTTAGTATATTTGCTTACTAATAAGGTTAATTATCTCCTTTAAACCAAAAGTTGGGAATCGATAAAAAAAAAAAAAAATTAAAACAAGCTCTCTCATTTCATTATTGCAAAGACACAAACTCTTCATTTCCCTTTGTTTGAATCTAAGATCATCTAGTGGATTGCATGAATATTGAGATCTAACTCCTTTGCATCGAGTCACTTTTGTATTTGAATAAAGGATCTGGGTGTTTTGATTGATAACTTCCCTTAGACTGGGTTCATTTTATTAAACAAGGTTTGAGGCAAGTTTATTTATAATGGGGAGCATATAGTGTTTTAGTCAAACATTTTTCATTCCTATAAGTAATTAATACTTAAGTATAATTTTTGGGGGTTGATCAAGTCAATTCAAAAGATGCACAATAATTTAGTATTCTTATTATGTAATAGGGCTTAAATTTATAGTTTTACCCTATTATTCAATTCGTGTTCCATCTTTAATTCAATTGGAGGCTATCATCTTCCTTCTACATTAAGTATCTTGGAAAAGTATTTGATTTATTAAATCACACCAATTTATCTCAAGTTTGAATGGTGAGGAATGACCGAGCCTCAAGATGTTAAATACAAAAGTTAATACACCAATTTGTAGGTTACACGTGTTGCCATTGTTTCTAATTACATCATAAGATTAAAGTAGTGTAAGGATGGAAATAGTCAATTTCCAAATGAAATAGTGTAAATGAAGTACAACAAGGTAAAATTAAGTGAATCAAGTGTTTACTAAGTCTAAATTCTTATTTGCCTAAATAAATCAAACCATTCGAAGCTGACATGGCTTAGCTAATTTGGCATCTAAATTTCCAACTATCGATGCCCTATTGATTCAGCACATATGTTGACAAGGAGACAAGCCAGTAGCTGAAGCAAGAAAACATGTAGGTGAAGTAGGCATGCAAGCACCTTGACCACATAGGCAAGTAGCTCAACTGTACAAGAAACTAGCTCAAGTAGGCAGGAAGGTAGCTCAAGCACGCAAGCAACCAGCTCAAGCAAGTATGCAACTGGCTCAACTAGACAAGCAAGTAGCTCAAGCATGCAAGAAACTAGCTTAAGAAAGTAGGCAAGTATCTCAAGCACGCAAGAAACTAGCTCAAGCAAGTGGGAAAGTAGCTCAAGCACGCAACCAAGTAGCTCAAGTAAACAACCAACTAGCTTAAAAGCAACTTGACAAACAACATTTTTAACATTTTCATAGCTTTTAAGCACAAAGTAATTATAAGAACGCATCTTGTTGAAGATACATGAAGTAACACATAGATACATATGATACATAAAGTATAAATATGAGGCACGAATACACATAATACATAGAGTATAAGCAAGAAGCATGAAGCTTATATGCGAGTAATACATAAAGTATACACATAAGTACATGAAGTCATAATGCATACATATGAATACATGTAAGTCATAAACTATACACTTAAATACATAACTCACATGAATACATGTATACACATGAGTGCACGCAAGTCACAAAGAATGTAGTTTGCAAAGTATACACTTGAATACACATAAGTCACAAAGTATTCACTTCAATACACATAAGCCACAAAGTATGCACTTGAATATACACAAGTCTCAAGATATACACTTGAATACACTCGAATGCATATAAGCCACAAGGTATACACATGAATACACATAAGTAACAAAGTATACACTTGAATACACATAAGCCACAAATTATATACACACTTGAATACACATGATCCACAAGGCATACACTTGAATACACTCGAATACACATGAAACACAAGGCATGCACTTGAATACACTCAAATACACATGAATACACTTAAATACGCATGAGCCACAAGGCATGCACTTGAATACACATAAGCCAAAAGTCATACCCTTGAATACACATGAGCCACAAGGAATGCACTTAAATACACTCGAATACGCATAAGCCACAAGGTATACGTGTATGTGTAGGATTATCATGGAAAAAATAGGCTCTTAAGTGGCAATAAAAATTCAAAAAATCAGAGTTAGGCAACTTGACGTAAAAAATTGAATAAGTTATCTATATTATTTCAAAAATACGTAAGAATAGAATTTGTCGCAAATTGAATGTAGTTTCTAAACTACTAGGTTTATTTTTATTTTATTTTTAAAATCTATTTGGTGAAAATTTGAAATTTCAATGCAGTAGTACTTAAATTTCAAGGAAAAAATAAGAAATAGGTGTCTGTCTGACCACCTTAACCACAATAAAATGATAACATTTTTTCATAATATTTTAGATATAAGTATAGGACTCATGTCTTGATGTGATGCATATTTTTTTGTAATTTTTTTTAAATAAATATTTAATTATGAATTTTTTATTACAAATTTTTAAAAATATAAAAACTCGTATGTCTAACCACCTTAACTTGGTCAAAAATTCATGAAATTCAATTTTATTTTTTTTAATCCTATATTATGCGAAGCATAGAATGTGACACATGTTTTAGATTCAAAAAACTTAATATCGTTTGAAAGTTATAGATGTTTTTCAATCATCCTATCAATCAGGACTTTAGTCGTAATTCAAATAGAAAATAAATAATAATTATTTATTAAATTCAAAGTAAATCATGATTTATATTGGTGGAAAGCTTAGAATCTCCTCTAAAAACCCTTTTTGTTTCATCAATTTTGGGTAAAAAAAGTCGTCAACCACATGGGCGATCATATCACTTACATATCACCACTTTTTGGCCCATCATGATCCTGCACATACCCATACACTTGAATACACTTGATACATTAAGCATGTACAAAGGATGGAAAGAAAGATGCTATGATACCACTGTAATGTCCCCTAACCTAATTTTCCCTAGAATTCTCCTATTGATCACAAATTGCAACAATTTAGGGTTAGGGTTTCACCTTGTTAAATAAATCTCTTAAATGAAGTAATCTTGGATGGGAATCCCTAAATTCACCACATCAACATTCCCAAAACATGCATATATACATTTCTTAGCATTAATCCATGGCAACACATTTATAGACTATCAATAATGCAACCTATTGTGAACTAGGAGGAGTAGCATGGTGGGTCTGCTCGAAGCCATATGTTGAGCCTAAGAGGTTGTATACCACAACTCTCCTTGTTGGTGACTTGTACTTTCTTTCCCCATCAATGTCACAACCATAGAAGACACTTTTCCCACTTGTGGGAATGGGCAAAGCTCCCAAGCGATCTTGGCACTTCCACCCCTCCATGGCCCATCCTTTTCTTAAAGGACTGGGTGGACTTGAGTGGAATCTCTGGGCATGCACTACTCTCCCAGGCCCCTTCCCCCAAGCGGGTTTTCAATCAGATTCAAAAACTTAGATACATTCTTATTTATTGATATTAATATATAGCAATAGCTATAAACCTTATGGCTTCCTAATTATGCATGAAGAATAGTATAAGTGTGACAAATAACAATACATATAGAATCATATTGATGTCTGGAATAATTGTTAGTTTTTACATCAAGAGCGGGTTGATACTTATGAAGACAGATAACCAATTGACTAATCAATGCACATAGATCAATTTCCTAAAGAGCAACTAAGAAATGCATTTATATATATAATTTTGAGGCTATGAATAAAATTAATGAGCTCAGTTTGTGTTTATGAAGAATAAACAACCAATGCAAATGTATTAGATCATTGCAAATAAGAGTAATTGATCAATGTCGATATATTAGATTATTGCTAGGAAGAATCATTAGTCAAAGCATAAATATATATAACATATCAACTTATATTAAGTGGCAGAAATACACCTATTTTGGAGGCAATGAATGGCGTGACTATTCCAGTGTTGCCTTCTCCTTTATGTTCGTTTCTCCCCCTTATCTCTCTTTAATTATTTTCTATTTCCTATTTCCTAATTATAGATAGATTTCTCCTTATATTTGTTGATGTATATCATTTATCTTTATTATTCACACTTCCAATGTTTACTTCACATATTACTCTTTACAATTCTTTATAAATCTACTTTTAATTTGGTTATATATCCTTTCTTTCCAAATTTGATGTTCCTTTTATTCCTTATAAGATCCCCAAGAGAGGCATCTCTATGAGGAGGGGCATCTTCATCAAAATACATATCCCTTTTTTCATACTCCTTAAGCGCTTCCTTTTGAACTAATTCACAAACTTAATATAATGGAATCGTTGCCTTCTCAACCACACTCCACCGCTTCTTTATTTTGTCTTATTTATTCTTGTATGATTCTTGCTTTGTCTTATATGCTTGCAATATTTTATCTTATTCAATTTTGTATGATTCTCGTTTGTCTTATATGCTTGCAACTTTATTTTTGAATAATTAATTGTTGATTTATCAGTATTTGTTAATCGTTGTTGTAAATGACCTTTTTATATCTCCTTTCTAATCATTGTTGTTCTCTTTAACGTATATTATGTTATGAATTTTATATTAATTATTATATGTTTTCTTATTTTAATATATTTATTCCTATATATATATATATTCATAATATTATATTATTATAATTGTAATAATATTATATTATTAATATCTATATTTTAATGTTGCAATGTTGGGGCCATGACATAGGATGAAAGTTCCCATGTCCAATTTTATTCATAGGGGATTCCCAAGGCATTTCTTCTTCTTGCAATTTTTTCATTCTATCATTTCTCATCTTCTATATTTATTCTTTCTTCTTTATAAATGCAATTTATAAGTTGAAACATTGCCAATTTTTTGTTAGATTGTAAAATTGAATCTGTCTTCATTGGATTGTGTAGGAATAAACATATACCTTGCTTTGAGTTAATAAGAAATCTAACATATATAATGTATAAATAAGAAACATAAAAACTAGCAAATAAATATTTTAGTTTGTTAGTCCCTACAAACATCATTCTATAGGTAATCTAGGCTCACCTCTTATAATTGTTGAAATCAACATGTTCGACTATTAGATAATGTCAAGTTAGGTATTAGATATAGTTCGTGGTCAAATCATAGGATATGCCACTTAACAAGAGTACTCAACTTTTCTACATTTTAGAATTTTCTAGATAATAGAGGGCATTCCCATGAGATGTTACAAAATAATTAGAGAGAAATAAAAATTTCAACACAAATGTAAGTTATACCTTATATGTAAAGATAACCTAATTATTTATCACTAATTGCTCAAATTTATTAACCATGACCTAAAAATGATAGAATTTAAATAGTTTAACAAAGCTTAAATAGAAAGATGAATTTAGCGAAATTTCCTAAAAATCTATCCATTTGTAACCTCCCAAAATATCAAGAAAAAATGATAGAATTTAAAATGATAACCTCCCAAAATCTATCCATTTGTAACCTCCCAAAAATAAGAAAAAATGATAAAATTTAAACATTATAACAAAACTTAAATAGAAAGATGAATTTAGTGAAATTTCCTAAAAATCTATCCATTTGTAACTACCCAAAATATCTTGCAAACTACAACAAAAAGATATTGCTTTAAAATATTTAAAATAGAGCATGCTCATTTTCCTTTTACGATAAGAGTGCCTTAAATGTTGCTGACTTAGTGTGTAATTATCGAAATATGAAAAGATCGATATTTCTTATGATGCAAACCGTGTTTCTTTCCTTGTAAAATTTTATATTGACGTAGAGTTGCTTTAATTCTTTGATGACTTGAACAGGTTTTGGTCCGCCGCAACAGCCAACGCCCAACTTGAAAAGACTAACACAAGCATAAGAGATATAAGAGCTTCTCTTAACTCTGCCGTTGGTCTGCAAACTCTTCGACAAACTACCTTTCGTTCTGAGCAATCGCCTTTCGAGCTACTTGACTTCAAGCCAGGTAACACCCTCTTTTTAACCATTAAATGCGAAGGTTAAAGATTGTATTTTGATATAGTTTTCTTTAGAAGTGGCGATGTCAGTGTTGTTTCTAACGTTTTTATTTTCCTTTCGTTTTCACAAAAATGAAAACAGTGGGTATTGAAAAGGAAGTTGCAAAGGTGAGGGAGTTGTTGGATATGGAAGGCACCGAACCAGCGCTTGCCGTTGTATTATGCGGGTTTGGAGGAGTTGGTAAAAGTACACTTGCTGCTTCAGCTATTCAGAGTTTGAACTGGCCCAAACTCAAGGCTTCTCCAGACTTCAAATATTGCAGGGTAAAAATAAACCACGAAACTCCAGATACAGAATCCCACATCAACGACCTCCAACAAAATATAATCACTGCTTTTGAAGACAGGAAAATCAAGGTAGAAAGTTCCGAAGAGGGACGAAGAAAGCTCCAAAAGGTCATGGAAAACAAATTCTGCTTTCTTTACATCGACAATGTCGTTGACAAAGAACATATCGGGCAGCTCTTACCCAAAGATTTATTGTGGTTCAATAAATCAAATATGTCCAAGGAGAATTTCGAGAAGCAGAAAACAAAATTGAGGATACTGGTGACGTCCAGGGAAAAGAATCTCAAATCCAAATTCAATATCAACTGCAAGGAATATGAAGTTCATGCTTTCTCTGATGATGCGGCCGATGAACTCCTGAGAGAAACAATCCTCCAATCACAAGACCAATTCAGTACGAAATTTCATGAAAGAAGTCTCATGACTTCTGTTGCCCGAGCATGCAGAGGTGTTCCGCTAATCTTGTCCGTCTTTGGGAACCACTTAAGAGCGGAAAGAAAGGAAGGAGCAGAAAGAGCAGAAAGAAGTTACAGGGAAGCCCTTGAAGCTCTTCGAGAGGGAAACCTCGATAGCTTCACAGACGAAGATATTAGTGGAAAGCTCTTTTTTGTTTTTCGGAAAATGAGAGACGAAGAAGAAAAAGATGCTTTCCTGGACATTTGTAAATATTTTTATGGTTGGGAATGGAATCTTGTTGGCAATATTGTAGACCTTTCTACACTTGAGTCTCTTCAGAAGAGAATGCTGATAAACAAAGGCGACTCAGGAGAAGTCACTGTTCATGACATCCTTCGCTTGATGGGACTGAAAGAGGCCAAACAGACAAGGCTTTCAAATTATGAGGAGTATTCTGAATTCCTTAAAGATAGTGAGGCAAATCTCAAAACTGTGAAAGGCATCTCACTTGTCAGTGACAAGTCTCTAACAAGACTGGAATCGAAACACTTGGATGCCGTATGCCACTCGTTGAGAGTACTAATGATAGGAGACTGGGTAAAGATAGATGGGCCTCCTTGCAATAGTGTTTTTAAAAATTTGAGATTTCTCAGTGTTGGGGATTTGATTGATTTTCCATTTCAAGATGCTTCGAAACTGCAGAAGCTCACGTTTTTCTTCAACAAGTCAAAGCATGGCATGAATTTGCATCGGGTAAGGGAGAATTCTTTAAATTTGATACAATGAAATAATTAGGATATTAATTGTTTCGATCAATGTTCGCCTCAAAACTTCTAAAATATGAGAAATGAAATAAATGTATATACAGAATTTGCAATTTGTAAAATTACTGCTTTCTTAAATGGTATCACTAAATTTTGGAAGCTATTTAACTCATTTTACTTAATCCATTGCGACGACGATGATAATAGCGTGAGTTTTTTTGTGCACATAGCTTCCACGGAGCCTGAAATTAATCATTCATGTAGTAGCAGCTCCGGATTGCCATTCGTTTGAAATACTTCCTTTGCAAAGTCTGTATTCTTTGCAAAATTTTATAGTGACAGCGAGGAAATCAGTGGAACTTCCAAAAGAATTCCATCTTCCTGCATCTCTAGTAGGTCTTCAATTGAATTGTTGCAGTCAGCTACCGAAAGATTTCAGCAATCTGACTGCTCTTGAGCGTTTGAATCTTGATAAATGTGACTTGGAATCTTCGCCTCAAGGATTCGGAAAACTCAAGAAATTGAAGCATTTGAGCATGCAACACTGCACAAAATTGACTTCCCTGCCGGAAGAACTTGGGCTGCTATCTTCAATGACTTGTCTGAGGCTGGGCGGATGCACGCTTCTCGAAAAGTTACCTGTTGACCTTGGAAAGCTGAGTGCAATGGAAGAGCTGAGCATGGGAGGGTGTGAGAATTTGAGGGAACTGCCTCAAGGCTTTGGCGGATTATCTTCTCTCCAAAAGCTGGACTTAACTGGATGCATCAGCTTGCAGCGACTTCCAGAAAGCTTCGAGAAGCTTCCAATTGAGTCGCTTACTCTCCAATCACTGCCAAATTTAGATGAACTTCCCGAAAGTACTGGAAACATGCCACGTCTTACTCACTTGAAATTTATATCCTGCTACTCATTAACAACTTTTCCAAATAGCTTTGTGGAGTTGAGCTGTTTAGAGAACTTGGAAATTGAGAGTTGCAATAAGCTTGTAGCGCTTCCCAGAGACTTTGGCAAGCTCAGTTCCCTGAAGGAGATGAGCGCGAGACGCTGCCCTAAACTGGAGGAGCTGCCTCAAGGGTTTCAAGCACTGCCCGCCTTAAAAAAATTCAAATTGATAAATTGTGGCAGTTTACTGAATCTTCCAACAGGGTTCGGGGAGCTCATATGTCTGGAATTCTTACAACTAGAGGCATTGTTAATCTCAAGTATTCCTGATGGATTCGGGAAGCTCAAGAGATTAGAGACGCTAGATATACAGAGATGTGAAAAACTAGAAACATTGCCGGATGATTTCGAAAATTTGGCGTCTTTGACTGGGTTAATTTTGTCGGAGTGTCCCAATTTGGACGGCCGAGCAATGGAGAGTATAGTGAAATTAAAGCTTTGTTATTTCGTAAAAATTGAAGGCAGCCCTAAATTGATTGAGAGGTGGAAAGAAATGCTGGAAGAAGAGGAATATCCTATGGTGGTATCGGATGATTTTGGAATTTATTGTATAAATGTGGAAGGAATATCTTCTTTTCTGGTAAGCCGTTCTTTAAGTGCGCGTGCCTTCAAGTTTCTTCCCTGCGTTGTTTGTTACATGAGATTCTCTTTGAAATCTGAATTTGAGATATATCTGTTGTGTGTAGGACGAAGCGGAGGTGTGTCGCGCAGCCAGAGTGGGTTTGTTGGGTGCGAGGTGCATACAGCTGGACAGCACTACACATCAATTGATGGAGCGCTCGTCTTCCATTTTGTTCGAAGTGGACACAATTGTTGCAGTCATCGCCCTTCCTGTCCACATGGAAGATCGTCACCATCGGCTTATAGAACGACTTGTAGAGGTGGCGACGGAAAAAGCAAAGATGGCTTCTACAGGACGCGTGCAAATTGTTATTGTGAAAAGAGTAAAGCAGAAGGGCGAAAGAACAGAAAAAGAAAAACAACAAGAAGAGGAGTGTTTCCGACAAATTTTAATGGCGATGCCAAAAGGATCGTGTGCCATTCCTTCTACTGACATGAGTTGCCATCGTCTTATTACGCTCACTCTCTTCAAAACTGCGAAACTCCTTTCCTTCAATCACATTGCTGACAACAAACTTGGCTGCTTCATGCTGAAAATGGGGGTAGATGATAAAGGAAATAAAATATTGCAGTTCAATGATTTGTTTGGAGAAGATGCCATTTCAGGAGAGTCTCTCCACAGCTCAGACGGAGAGAATGACATTTCAGGAGTGGCTCTCTACAGCTCAGAAGGGGAGTCTGAAGAAAATTTAATTTCCAATAGCATTGCAAACTTTATAAAATCTATATGTGCAGAGAAGCTTCCTGGAACAGCTGGGTTATCTCAATCTCAGCCCAAAGTACGTATGTTTACAGAGTTCATTCAAATATTGAAGGAAAACAATACAGATCACCTCATCGACAGCAAACTGAACAAGGTACTTTCATAATATAATAAAAATATAAGATATTAATTTTATATATTCATACAAATATAAATTTGAAGCAAATTGATATATGTATAACATCGCTAAAACAAATATTAGCTATGTTGAAAGTGAACGTCAAACGAGTTCAATTGATGTAATTTGTTGTAACATTGCATGTTTCAGGTAGAGTTGGATCAGCTAAAGGGAAATGTGGTAGGCATCTTCATATGTGACCGAAACACTCCTGAATATATAAAATTACAACAGGTCTATAAAGAACTCAGGGATAAAAGTTTCAATTTTGAAGTGCTTTGGATTCCTCTATCTGAACATGAATTTTATGGGCTTGGTACTTATGCAAGGGCTCTTCAAAAAATGACTTGGACAGCTCTTCCTGATCCTAAATTGGTCAAAGTCAAAATTAAAGAACCACTTTTTATTATATCTGATCAAGAAGGAAGTATTGGCAAGCCAAATGCATTGCTTTCAATGATGTCATGGGGTGCAGCGGTTTATCCATTTACCAAAAGCAAGATTATTGAAACTGTTTCTACTATACAAAGTGAATTTATCTTAAATTTTCTCTTCCACAAAATAAATTTGGTAAGATAGTAATTTTTTTTCAATTAAATTTTTTTGATTCGAAGTTAATATGAAGTTTTTAAAATGAATTATAATTTTGTATTTTTTCATATTTTTCATTAATATTAATTTGTAATAATTTTCTTTTTATATGGTTGCAGGTGAATAAAGAAGCAATAAAAAATAAATTTATTCTTTTATATGCTGAACCGTCAAGTCAAAAATTTGAAATGAAATCTAAATTAGATCAATTAACAAAACTCCATGATAATTTTGAAATTATATATGTGGGATACTATTTTGTGGAAGAATGTGATAACCCAACATTCAAAGAAATTCATGAAAATGTGACACAAAAAATGGATTGGCCCAAACTCTCATTTGAAGATATGGTTACATTTTGGTATCGTTGCAAGTATTTATTTGAAGAAATGGAGGATCAATCAAATGCGGCTAGTGAAGAACTCAAAATGCTTCTTAAGATTCTATATATTGAAAAGAGGTGGTTAGTTTTACTAGATGCTGATGGTATAGTAACAAGGAGTGGATATGAAGTGGTGAAGATGATGTGTAAAGAAAATGATGAGAAAAGAGGTGGGGTGGGCGCTATAGTGAAAAATGAGGTGTTGGAAAGTTTAAAAGTTGGAAAATGTAATGAAATAGTGAAGACATTTTTCAGCGATAGAATTATAAACCATCCGAAACATTTACATCATTTGGTAATAGATGGTGGACAAGGATCATACATTTGTCGCATATGTGATTCTTCTATTGTACTTACATGGGACCGACAAAGGCGATATAGGTGTGAGCAATGTGATTGGGATTTATGCACAAAATGTTGGAAATTGTTTGTAAAAAATCAAGTACAAGACTTATACTTAACTAAGGATAGGGACAACTAAAAGGTTCTCCTCCCACACCTTTTCCTTCTAAAAAAATAAATAATATTTATATATTTATTATATATTCATAAAACTCGTGTTTAAAACATCCATAGTCTCATTGTAATTTGGATTAGGATAGAAATTTGATAAATGACTTGTTTATGTTAGATTGAGAATATTTTCATAGACAATATTTTTTTATTAATAATGATCTTGATGTTAGCTATATACATTTTACAAATTAATTGGTATGATTATACTTATGTCTAACATACTACTAATTTTTATTTGGTAGATTATGTACAAAGAATACCAATTTATCTTGCAGCTATCAAAGTGATGTAGACTTTGTGAATATTGGAGAGGAAGATTCTAATGCTAAACTAATCCCACACCCATTCATATGTTTATTACTTCTAAATTTAAAATTTGATCAAACCATAAATACATCGCATATACTTATATATTTTAATAATGACCATATATAATTTATTAGAATATAACATCTTATTAAAATATAACTTTAATACTCCAAAAATATCTTAAATAGACATAATATAAATTTATAATTTAAATAAAATAAAAAATTCAAACATCTTATTGGCAATGATTTCAAGTTGTTTTTAGTTTTGATACCATATACCTTACAATTCCATTTTTTTTGGGTGTGGTTCCTTTATTTAAATGCTAGTGTAAGCAGCCCATTAAGTGGATGAATGATGGGAAAATTGTGCATGAGAAATTTTAGCCACTTGGTCCTTCCATCTATACTTCCTCCCTCTTTACATTCTAAATTTAAGAGTCCCTCCTATAAAATGGATTTTGGGTTAGAGATGTCTATTTGGAATATGATCTTATACCATGTCTATTTTGTTTCTTTCATAGAGTTACTTAGCCTCTAAATTGTAAACAACAATATTTTTTTCTTTTAAAAATTCT
Source organism: Sequoiadendron giganteum (assembly GCA_007115665.2). Lineage (NCBI taxonomy): Eukaryota > Viridiplantae > Streptophyta > Pinopsida > Cupressales > Cupressaceae > Sequoiadendron > Sequoiadendron giganteum. Next base: position 418,400,093 of record CM021107.1, on the reverse strand, counting down.
TTAGTGTGTGACAAACATGACTCCCGAGTTTGTAAAAGCACCGTATAAATCATGAAAGATCTAAAGAAAAGTAAGAATGGTACTTTATATGTAGGATTTTATAATGTTATAATTAGTAGGATGTTATAATGTGGATAGAGTTTAGAAAGAAGGGTGGGAGTATTCATTAATGGTAGAGAGGAATATGTTTTATAAAATGGAAAAGAACATAGTGAGGAAAATAAGATGGTAGGAAAATTAGATTAGCAGGGAATATAAGAATAATCAATAAATAAAGGTTGGGAGATCATTATAAATTTTTGGTGAAGAAACATATATTAGTAAGATAGATTGGAAGTGAATTATGATTGATTGGGATTTTAGAAATGTTTGATTAAAATAAAGGGTTTGAGTGGATAAAAGTCTGAGAGTTATATTTAGAGTCTTATTCAACTATATCCAGTTAAGTATTTTTGTAATTTATAATAATATTATAAATAGATTTTTCATAAATGAGTTTCTTTAATGTGATTAGTTAAATTATACTATATTAATTATACTAAAGGTCTTAAGATTTAGAATTTAGATGTAACTATTTTTAATTATAACAAAGTTTTATCGTGAGGTAATAGATTAACTTAAATTATGATAAATAATGCAAAAAAGAGACTCATAAATCAAGAATTTCTCATAATTAAGGATAATCATAAAAAAACATATTTTGTAACTATTTAGTATGTCTTTTTCATGTAAGAAGTAGAATTTTGTGAGATGTATGGTCATTGGGATAGCTTAACTATGTGTTTATGTGTGGTCAGGTCTATGCTTCAATCATGAAAGTTAATTATGTGGGTGATTTCACAATCAACCACATACCAAATCAAAGTGAAACAAAGCGATAGGACAATATGATTAATCCATATATGGCTATAATATGTCTTCGCATGCTAGAACTAAGTCAAATACATGATTTCCCTTTTATGGAAACACTCACAGGGATGAGATAGGACACTATGGGGGTATACATAGAGGAATGCAATACCCTAAAATGTGTATCTTGTCATTTTATTCTTAAGGTGATCATTAAACTAGTAAAAAACTAATATATTCAATAAATAATTTTATTGCTTCTGTAGAATGTTAAGTGTTAAGATTTATTTGCAAGTGGAAGTAATCAATTGGATATCAAATGATCTAGCCAAATTTCACTAGAAACATGCAAGTGATAGATGCTTAGTGCTATCAACTATACCTTGAGGTTGATCTAGCTTTATATAAAGCTAGAAATTTTATAGTCTTTCCATTTTCATTTTATGCTTTGTCTCAATTTAGCATTTATGGCCCTTAGCATGTTTTACGCTCATTTTGGTGCTTGCTTCAATTTTTTTCCACCCTTGGTGTTAATTTTATATTTATGTTCTTTCCTTTCTTCATATCCTTTGTGAAAGATAATATTTCTCTACATTTTTTTATCTTTCAGTGGTGACTCAAACTGCTACCTTTTCCTAGACAAAAGTGCAACACACTAATAGATGTTTCAAAGCATTTTCTACCTTATTCAAAATACTCAAGTCTTATAATAAACTTGTGATGAATCCAATAGTTATTCCCAACCTTGGACCTCCATATTTTCCCTCTCATTCCATTTTGAAGAGGATCTTACAATTTGTCAAGTTCAATCAATCCCTTTCTCCTTTTTTGGTTCCTAATCAAAAAACTTGTTCTTCTTGGCTCTCTTTGTTACACTCTATTGAGTAGATTTTTTTGTTGAACCTTATTAATGTTGGATGCTACTAGATCTTAATTGATATTTTCACATGCTCAATTTTCTCTTTATCATTTATCTCTACTTGATAATATATTTGATCATTTTAACTTCCTATTTGTTCACACTCATATTAGGGTGCAACCACATAAACCAAGGAGTTCTCACTTATAGATCAGCTGATGAGTTTTTTATTATGAAAATATCATATGTTAAAACAAATGAATTCAAGCATATAGAAAAATTCTCAAAAAATTAGGTGGCATGGGATCATGCCCAAAAGTTAAATTGACAAAGTTAAGAGAAAAAAACACAAACACATGTGCACAAAAAGATAAAAACCCACAAAACAATAAATTTTACAACCCCTAAAAGGAAACAACCATCATATTACTAGATTAACATAAACAAAAAAAAAATATTGAGACACGAGTAATTATAGAAGAGAAGGGTCCTAACCATTAATATTATTCCACCTACCATAAATCCTTACCATCATCCAAGCCTCCCACCTATCATTAGTAGATTCTTCCTCCTCAAGGACCTCTTGCTAAAAAATCCAAATAGTTGTAGGCAAAGAGATAACTAACTTTGGTTGAGGGAAATTACTTTGATCATGAATGGGCCAACCACATCATTGAGAAGATATGGAGGATTGGTGTGAATGGTGTGAATATGGAGACCACACACCTTGGAATTTTAAAGGCTATAGAGGAGAAGATCTCATTGAACTATTGACTTATGGGAAATGGTGGTGGTAAAGTGGTAGCTCTCCAATAACTTTCTTGGTGGTGGTGAGTATGTTCTAAGTATTGCACATCCTTGGCTATTGGGATGGTTTGGTGTGGGTTTATGAAGGTGACACCTTAGGCACAATGGAAGGGGAATTACCCCATTCTTAAATTAAGGTTTAGATATGTTGGTGTTAAAACCCACAAATATACTAAGAGGGGGATGAATTAGTGTATCCCTCAAATCAATTTATTTTTAACTTATGAATAAAGACTTAAAAGTTCTTTAATTAGATATCACATTCAAAGAAAGAGCACAACACCATAACATCGAATTTACATGGAAAACTTAATGAGGGAAAAACCATGGTGATAAAAGTTTCTTAGAGCTATTGTCCAAATCCAACCTCACAAAAGAATCATCAGTTACAAATTATTTTAGGTCTTTAAGCTGAGGAATTTTACAACTCACTGCTTACTTACAGAATGAAGCTACGACCTTAGAATACAAATCCTTGAAGAATCAGATGATAGATTATAACCATAAAACTTTTTCTACCTTCGGGTCACTACCTTCAATAAATTTACATCATTTTACCTTTGGCTCACTACCTCTAGTATTCACACTTACACTTCTATCTTTGGCTTACTGATTCTAGCACTCACTTACACAATTTGGTTGGTTCACTTATTTCCTCACACCACTAGAGTTCTTCTACATTTAGCTCGCTACCTCCAACAAGAATCAAACACTTCACTAGAAATTCACACACATAACTCTGCCTTTAGCATACTACTATCAAAAAATTAAATTTATTGCACATTGGACCCTCTCACACATTATCAAACACTTGATCTTACATTTATATCATCTGCAAGCATAAAAAAATTCTCCTTGTCAGCCATCTTGAAGTGTATGAACATGAAATGTGCAATGATCATATTGAGTTAGCTTCAACACATCTACGGGAATGGGAAATCAAATGTGATACAAGGGAAGATATATAAGAAATACCTAATTCAAATCAGAAAACATCCCTATGCTGGTGCAAACCACAAAAACTTGGTGTAAGAAACTTAGAACACTAATTCAGTCCAAAAAACACTCAACCCTTGAAATATTCATCTCTAGACCATAAACGACACCAAAGAAGCAAGATAACAATACACAAATTATATCACAAGAAAAAAATGATATCCAAGAATGTTTCCATTTCATTCTTTCACAACTTCACACATCAATATGCTAGTGCAAGGAATAGATATAAAAATAGTATCTATCACAAACCAAGACAACATATTCTTGAGATATAACTTTGACAACACAACTTGCGGTATAAGTTTCAATGACTAAAACTTGAGGAAAGGTAACAAATACACATTAGAGACATCCTCCAAACTACAAGACCATAACAACAACTACAGAGAAGTGCAAATAATTTCTTAGAACCTTCTATGACTAAAATTGTTTAGTCACCACTCTGCTTACCCAAAAAACTTTTGAGGTAGCATCCAAGATTAAAAAAAAAATAGAAAACATACACTGAACACTTGACTGTGTCTATCCTTCAAATCACAAGAACATATCTTCAAATGTGGAGGAATGTGGAGCATTCTTTGAAACCTTCTTAGAGAGCCTTCCTGAGCCATTGACTGTAAGATATTCTTCTATGCAAATTGCAATAATAAAAAGTGAATACAACATTCATAGAATCATATACCCATTCATGAATAACAAAAAATATTTTTTATAGAAACTCATGACATCCTTCTTAATTGTAGAATTTGTAACCAACTACACACATCCACCTTGTTGACAACAAAGACAATCAACATAAACAACCTCCATACTGATTGACATCAGTGAGAACCAACAAAATCCACACTATTGACATCAATGACAATACCTACAACATACTTACAAAATATCCCTTTTTGACATTGATGGCAACACCAATAAGAGAAAAATTAATAAGATATTCAATATCTTCCCCTTGCTTCATCTCCCTACTCTATCTCTTCCCCTTTGACATCAAGGACAAATCGCCTATGGTCTATAGCTGAGCTTGACACAACATACAATCTCCCCCTATTTTCCTAAGCTTCAACATTCTTCTACCTACTCCCCTTAAAAGGTAGCCTTCATCAATCTAGGGATAAAAATTATGTCTTGAATTGCTCCCCCTAGACAAATGCACCAACTATGCATCTAGTTAGAAGAAGGAGGGGCAATAACCCCTAGATTTTTTCTAAGATACTCAAAATTATCCTTTGAAATTTCCTTTCTGAAGATGTCTGAAATTTGTTCCTTTGTGGGAACATGCTCCAATCTTACCTCTTGATCCACAACTTTCTCTCTTAAGAAGTGATACCAGAGAGATATGTTCTTTATTCTAGCGTGCATCAAGTTAGATTCTTTGAAATATTGATGACACTTGTATTATCACATAGAATTAGAATGGGCTCATCATACATTACCTTGATTTCCTTCAAAGTTTTATTCATCTACAACACTTGTGTAACAAGATGCTACAACAATATACTTTTCTTTTTTGGTTGACAAGGACACTGAGTCTTTCTTCTTTCTAAGCTAGGAGACCAATTTGTCTCCCATAAAGAAAGATCCACCACTATTACTTCTTCTATAATCAACACTTTCAACCCAATCAACATCAATATAAGCACTCAAATAGAAGTCATTACCCTTTTTATACCACAATCCATAGTCTAGAGTGCTCTTCAAATATCTGAAGATCCTCTTGACAACCTTTACATGAGTTTATTTTAGATCGGCTTGAAACCTTGCAACCAAGAAAATTTCCTACATAATATTAGGTCTTGAAGTAGTTAAGTATAGTAGGCCTCTAATCATAGACCGATGCAGGGTAAGATCATCCTTTGGTGACATTATCTTTACTCAAAATGGCAGTCAATCACCATTGGAGTACTCATCGGTTTATAATCTTCCATATCAAACTTCTTCAACATTTTTTTTGACTTACTTTTCTTGAGAGATAAAAATGCCATCATCTAATTGTATAATTTGAAACTTGTCCAAGAAAGATTGATAACTCACCTAACATAGACATTTCAAATTCCTTCTGCATTTATTTAGAAAACTTCTTACACATTTCATTATTGCCTCTAAAGATTATATCATCAACAAATACCACAACAATTAGAATCCTTGCACCCTCTACTTTGATGTACAAATTACTATCTACAGTACCTTTCTTGAATCCTTGTTGGCATAGGTACTTTTCCAACCTTGCATACCAAGCCCTGAGGGCTTATTTGAGATAGTACAAGGCCTTCTTAAGTCTACATATCCATTTCTGGATTTGTTGATAGTTGAAATCTATTAGGTTGTTCTATGTTTGCTTCTTCCAACTCACCATTCAGGAAGGTAGGTTTCACATCCATCTAGTAAACCTTAAAATTCTTGTGCACTACAAATGCAAGAAACATTGTGATAGCCTCCATTCTTTCCACCAGAGAAAAAATTTCTTCAAATTATATTCCTTCGTAAACCAATCTAGCTTTGTTCCTTACAACCTCTCCATCTTCATTCAATTTGTTCCTGAATACCCATTTTGTTCCAATTACATTCTTGTCCATAGGTCTTGGAACTAATTCCCAAGTCTGATTCTTTTCAATCTAATTTAGCTCTTCTTCCATAGCTTGAATCCATCCTTCATCTTTGCTAGCATCAACAAAAGTCTTTGTCTCATTCTTGATAACAAAGAAAAATCCATTTGTTCATTTACTTTTGCAAGCCTTCTTCTTTTATGCACTCCATTCTTATCTCCAATGATCTCATATTTTGAATGATTCCTTTAAACATATTTGGTAGGAGTCTTGGGGACTTTCTCCTAAGCTTCCTCCTTTCCAACAACTTGTTCTTCCTCCATGCAGGTAGATTCATTAGTCCAAAAGTCTTCTTGCTCATGTGTACTTTGATGAAATTCTTCATATACTATGACATTTGTACTTTGAATCACCTTAATATTTTATTGTAGAATTTATAGGCCTTTCTTTTGGTTGAAGACCCAAGAAAGATTTCTTCATCTGATATTGAATCAAACTTTCCCAATCCTTCTTCATCTCTCTCGATGAAGCATTTGCTTCTAAATATTTTGAAATATTTGATAGAAGCTATTCTCCCACGCCAAAGATCATAGGGATTCTTGGTACTATCCACCCTTAGTTAACCTTTGTTGAGAATATAGATAGTAGTATGAGATTCTTCCTTCCAATATACATTAGGCAATTTGGCCTCATTCAACATTGTTCTGACCATCTCTTGAATAGTTCTATTCTTCCTTTTCATTACTCCATTATGTTGAGGAGTTCTAGTAGCAGAATAATGTGTCTTTATCCTATATGCTCTTCACAAAATTCTTTAAATTCACTTGATGTAAACTCAACACCTCTATCAGACCTCAAACACTTGATTCTATCATTCTTTCATTCTCAACCATTGATTTAAATATCTTAAATCTACTAAAAGCTTCTAATTTTTCTTTTGAAGGAATGTACCCCATGTCATTGTAGAGAAATCGTCAATAAGTAACATGAAGTACCTTTCCTCTTGAATACTCTTATTTCTGGTAGGTCCACATAGGTTAGTATGAATCATCTCCAAAGATCTAGTAGTATAATACTCCTTAGTTTTGAATTTTATCCTTGTCTACTTCTCAATTTGATATTCTCTACACATGGTGCTTGTAGGCATGAAAATCCTTGGCATATCTCTCATTGCATACATGAAGATGATCTTTACAAGATTACCAAAGTTTATGTGCTTCATCCCCTTATGCCACAACCAACATTCATTTTTTTGTCCCAGAAGACAGCTTCTTCTATTCACACCCTTAAGATTGTATAGGTTTCCTTCAGTCCTTTAACCTTCTTCCACCAATCTTCCAAACTTTAATTTTTTGATTTCACATCCTTTCTCATTCAATAAGATATTGTATCCTTTGCTACACATCTGAAATACATTGAGAAGATTATGCTTGAGACCTTCAACATAGAAAACATCTTATGTTTTATATTTTCCATCAATTCTTATAGTGTCTTTTCCATAGATCTTTACTGATGAGTTATCTCCAAACTTAATTGACCCACCATTCCATTTAACCATCTTGATGAACTTTATTTTGTCTCCAGTCATATGAATTAAGCACCCACTATCAATTATCCAAAGATTGGATTGTTCCTGAGCATGAAATGATGTTTGAACAACCATTGAGTTTTCTTTGCTTGTTTCCTTTACTTTATTAGTATCAACTATATTTTGAATTTTTTATTTTGCAAAATCAATTTTACAAAAAAATTGATAAGGATTTATATGGGCAGACAAGTACCTCTTTATGCCATTATTCTCACAAAATATCTTAAATTCACTGGAGGTGAACTCTCCACCTCTGTCAGACCTTAAACACTTCATCTTCATATCCATTTCATTCTCGGCCATAACTTTAAATGCTTTGAACTTATCGAGGGGTTCAAATTTTTCTTTAAGAAAAGTAACCCATGTCATTCTAGAATAATCATCAATCAAAATCATTAAATACATGTCACCTTGAAGACTTATTACTCGTGTAGGACCACAAAGATTTGTATGCACCAACTCCTATAATTCAGCAGAATATTTTTCTTTTCCTTTGAAACTTCTTCTTGTTTGCTTTCCAATTCAAAAATCCTTGCAAACAATAATGATAGGCTTTGTAATCTTTGGTAGATCTCTCACTACTTGAATTGAACTAGTTCTCACTAGGTTGTCAAAATTAATGTGACACATCCTCCTGTATCATAGAAAACTTTCATTAATCTAAGTCATGAAGCAATGACCATCAACACCCTTGAGTTGATAAAAATTTCCATCTATCCTCCTTCCAACATCAATCACTATTTTGGACCCTTTTATAATCTCACATCCATCATCCTAAAACATAAGGTTGTATCCTTTGCTACACATTTTTCCAACACTCAAGAGGTTATGCCTTAAATCCTTAACATAGTAAACATAATCAGTATTATGCTTGCCATCAAAATTGATTGAACCTAATCCATAAATCTTAGCACCTGAATCATCACCAAATCTAACAAGTCCTCCATCATACTTTTCAATTTTAACAAACTTACTCTTGTCTTTGGACATGTGGTTAGAGAAACCACTATCAATGATCCAATAGTTCTTATCCTATCTAGCATAAAAAGTAGATACCAATGTACCTTCAGTCTTTTCCTTTCTCTCTGGAGGGTATTCCTTCACACATATTTTAGAGTTACCAGAAATAGATTCATATTTTAAAACCATGAACAATCATTCACCATCATCATCTTCGTAATCAGATTCATCATAAAAAATACTTGCATCCTCTCTAACATAATAGTTTTTCTTAATCATTTTACCTCTATTCTCCTTGTTCTTGTTATTCGCAACTCTGTTTGGACATCTTGAAGCATAATGACCTATCTTTACACAGCTAAAACATTTGAAAGGAAGCTTACCTTTGTACTTACTAGTACCCCTTCTCAATCTTCTCATAAAGTTAGCTTCCACATCATCAAGATCTTCCTAATTTGGTTCTTCAGTCTTCTCTATTTTTGCAGCCTTAAAAGTAGTATCAAATTTTGCACCATTATTTGGACCAAATTCTCTTATTAAAAATGTAGTTAGTGATCCATATAATTGATCTCTAGTGTAATCATCTAGATTTACAAATTATTCAATAGCAATTTAAACTTTGTGACTATAAGCTTTAGGTAGGGTTCTCAGAATTTTATTTACCATTGATTCCTTGACTTTACCTCCAAGACCTCTGATAGAGCTGATCACTTCATCTACCCTTTGCATGTAGCTTGTAATGTTTTCATCTTTAGAAATTTGTAGGTTCTCAAATGTGATCTTTAAATTTTGCATCGTAGCTTGTTTGACCATAGCATCTCCTTCATAAATACTTTCCAACTTATGCCAAATTGCTTTCCCAATTTTCAAATTCATAACTTTCACTAATTAAAAATTTATAGGACTACCAAAGAGATCATACCTTTCTTTACTATTGGTTTCATAGGATTTGAGTTAATTTCAGTGCTCAGACCATTTTCAAGCATAGTGTATCCATCCTTAATTTATAGGCTCGGACCATTTTCAATCATAGTTTAATTTCAGTGCTCAGATCATTTTCAAGCATAGTGTATCCATTCATAACTTTCACTAATTAAAAATTTATAAGACTACCAAAGAGAGAATACCTTGGTTTACTATTGGTTTCATAGGCATTGAGCTTAATTTCAGTGCTCAGACCATTTTCAAGCATAGTGTATCCATCCTTAATTTATTTCCAGATATCATATCTCATATATTCGAGAAAGCCTTCCATCCTTTCTTCCAGAATGCATAATTTGTTCCATCAAACATAGGGATATCCTTCTTGTGCACCATCCCAGATCTACCTTAAGTTGTTAAGATTTTCTCCAAGGAATCAATCTCTGATACCAATTGTTGAATGCACAAGACAACTAAGATGGGGGTGAATCATTTGTATCTTAAAACTTCAAAACCCTCATTAATATTCAAATCCACATTCATTTATTAAACCCTTAATTAGTTATGATGAATTAGCATGAAAAGAAGATAACATAAACTGAAACAACTTAACACCATACACAAGAGAACACAAAATTTATGTGGAAAACCTAAGAATGGAAAAACCACTGTGAGGATTAGCTCATAATATAAGTAATATCAATACTGGATATAATAGGGCTCACTACCAGAAGGCTCACTGCCTAGAAAGATTAAGGCTCACTATCAAAATAGAAACAAAGATAGAAAATAAGTATTACATAGATAACATCATCTTAATGCAATAAAGATTCCACCACAATGTCACAAACACCTTTGTAACCTGATTGAAGGATTGTAGACACCTTCTTCTCACTGCATCTAGTAATCTAACACATTAAATCTCGCACTACACTTCTCAATTTCATACTCTACAACTCTACACTTCACATCATCCACATCTCTTAAATCTATCTTGGTATCCCTCAAAACATCAACTCATACTGTCTTCAACTTTGAAACCTTCTCCAAGGTTGGCTATGCACCTCAAACATGCAAATTCAAATTAGGTCAGCACCAAATCATTCCCATGATGGAAAGGAATCAAGGTGGACCACAAAATCACTTACATAAGACCCAAATCCATCTTGGCATGCCACACCACGCTTCCACAAACACCTAAGCACCTTCGCATGTAGTGTAAATACCACAATCGTTCATTACCATGTAAACACCATTAATATTTGAAGTACATGCTTTATTTCATTCACCGTTACTCATAGATAACAAATGTCACCTGAACACACTCTAGAATACTCTACAAACACCCTAAAATCCAACAAGCTCCTTCACAACAAGTTTCACCTGAAGAATAAATACAAACCCAATACATCTAGACAACTCTGCCATACACTATAACTCAGAAAACTATCTTTTGAAGTACCAAACCCCAAATCCTCTTGAATGAGGTAAACTAGCAACACCATCAACACACCTTCATAATTGCAAGACCTGAAACATAACTACAGAGAAACGTAGAGCAAAAACATTTCTCCTAGACACCTTTTTAATACACAATCACACACTGGTGAACACAACTTCTACTATGCATCTATCCAACACACCAACTCTTGAATACAACACCTCTAAACACATCTCACCAACATATCCAAATCACATAGGTATATCTTCAACCTAGAATAAATGTGGAGCAAAACCAGAACACAACTTTGTTACCCAAAACATAATTGCAACACATTGTTTCTTCTCTTTATCAAATTTTCTCAAAATAACTTGGAAACCAAGAACCAGAGACACATTCTCATTATCTTCGCACTTCCTCATCACCACCAAGCCAATTGCAATAGTAACTCAATGGCATATCTATAGACAGAAGCTTATCAAAGCAATGTTCACTAGAGGTTGACACTTGTAGCTTTACTAATGACAACATAATGCAACTAATCAAAGAATTAGCTTCTCACACTCTTGCAACAATATCATCCATCAATCATCAATGACAACATAGGTTTGTTGACATCAATGACAACACAAACTACCCATACTTGCAACATAAGGGAATTATTTTTCTGATGTCCCTGAGCAAAGTTATCCAATTTTCATAAATTGACAATTGATCTTAGGTTTCTTGGGCCTTTAGGACATGATGGTAGGGTCATATTTGATCCAAAGTGCTCCAAAATTGTATCTACCTTTTGAATCTAGAAACCACACTTCAACTTCAAACCCTCATAGATCTAGCCTCATATATCTAATTTGGATGAAAAAAAAGGAAATACTAACTTTCTCAAACACCCTAAACTCAATAGTGAGCTTAGATTTGCACCAACAAGCTTTGATTTGAACTTGCAACACAAAACCACAAACAGGAACCCCCTAAAATCTAATATTTTTATCAAGTTTTTTTTATTCTCCAAATCATCATATAGTGCAAGAGAAGATCATACTTAAATTTTCAAGATCTACTAAGATCTCTCAAAAAATGGCTAACCAAAGGCACCCAACTTGCTCTGATACCATGTTAGAGTTGGCTATAGAAATAGCTACCCGAGATCTAGAGGTCAAATGGAAAGCACAAAGAGATCAATATACAATGCTCAAGATTGTAATCAAATTGATTGTCCAACAATTCCCTCCATGAATTTAATATAAAATGTATGAGACCCCTTGGTTAGATAGCCAACTTGAGTGATAATATTATGACAAGTGTCTTAATCTTATGATATGAGACAACTTATCATAACTAGCTAGGAAAAGATAAAATCTAGACATGACAATTAAGTCTTCTAGAAAGAATATTAGGACCTAACTAAACTTACCATGTGAATAAGTCTCCCAGTAAGTAATTAATTAGGTAGAATACTTTATTCACACCAACAACCTTTTTCTCTTTGTGGAGTCCTTGATGGAGAAACGTCTTGCATAGTAGTTTTTTCATCTTGATTTTCTTGATCTTTTTCCTCTTCTTCACTATGACGTATTTTTGTACCATCTAAAATTGATTTATCTATACTTCCATCCCAATATTATTCTTCTTTGAATACAAAATCTCTACTTATAATAACCTTCTTGGTGATAGGACTAAACAACTTTAAGCTTTTTAATGTTCACAATAAACATTTAAAATGCACTTCTTGTCGGAGATTTGGAGATTGTTGCACTATGTCATCATCAGTGTTATCATTGATGTCAACCCCTTGTGTGGTCTTGATGATAAATTTTTGTGATTTTCTATCAATATCTAGTTTTTTTGTGTTTAGAAGGTGTTGTGATGTTTTACAAGTGTTGCAAATTCAGCAGGTTTACTTGGTTTCCAAGTGAGATTTTGATAAAATTTGAATAAAAGAGTGCACAAGGTGATAGAGGTGTTTTATGTGTTGTGCTCCATATTTATTCATGGTTGAATATTTTCTTGTGTATTTTAGATGTGTTGATTGGATGTGTTTAGAGGTGCTATATCTAGAGTTTTAGGTTCTGGATAGTGTGGTAGTGGAAGTTAGTTTTGACAGTGTGTTGCTTGTGAAGAAGGTTATCTGGGATAAATGAGATTGCTCCACATTTTTCTACATTGAAGGTTCTTGTCTTGTAGATTTTGTAATTTTCTTATATTATTTATACCTACCTTCCTTTGGCGTATTGAATTCTATGTTGCTCCACAAGTTTAGCTCATGAGTCGGATTTCATTAGTTGTGCAACTGGTTACACATGATGAAAGTATTTTTTTTTTTAGGTGGTTGTGATGGTGTTTCAAAGTAGTATATTGATGTTGGAATATTCTAATATGTTGTAGGGTGTTGATACGTGGCCTACATGATGTTTCTAGACTTGGTGAAGAGTGAAGTTGATCTATTGTTAGTGTTAATTTAAGTTTGGCCAACCTGGTATGTTAGTGGTATGTGAGGAAGTTCTTTGTGGATTGTGGATGTAGGGAAAGTGTGTTTCTATAGATTTGGGTCCTAGTTAACCTATATTACATGGTCTACCTTCACTCCTTTCCACCATGGAAGTGTTTGATGCTAATCTATTTTCTATTGCATATTTGAGGTGAACGTGTTTCATTGAGTTCAACCTTAAGAAGTTGTTCAAGGTCACTGATGATGTATAAGCAAGGTGAATTGTTGGATATGTTGTATATGTGATGTGAGATGCAAATGTGATCAAGTATGGTGATCTAAGTGCAAGATTAAATGCCTAAGGCTACCAGATACAGTGATAAAAAGGTGTCTACATTTTTAGTGTACTTGAAGTTGCTAGAGGTAATGATCCAAAGGTTGCAGATGGTGCACAATTGTAGTAATGGATTTTTCCTATTTCTCTAAGGTAGTGAAACTCCTTTTAACAATCTTCTTCTATTCTTCTTTCTTTAGAATAATGATTCCTTTGGGTAATGAGCCCTTGGTAGTGATCCATTATTTACTTCTAGGCAGTGAGCCCATTTGGCAGTGAGCCTATCATATTTGGTGTCTCTATTCATATATATGTGAGATTATCCTCACTATGGTTTATCCCTATTTAGGGTTTTCCACATAAATTTGGTGTTATATTGTGTATGGTTTTTGTTGTGTTGTTTCATATATTTTTATTCTACTAATGTTTAATAAGGGTTTAAAGGTTGATAAGGGTTTGAAATTTAATGAGTGATTGAATTTTTTAGTGTAAAATTGATTCACCTTCCCCTCTCAGTTGTCCTATGTGTCTCAAAATTGGTATCAAATATGTGGTTCCCTGGAAGAAGCTTAAACACTCGAGGTAGATCTAGATGTTGCACAAGAAGGTTGTCAAAGCTCCTATGTTTTATAGAACAAATTATGCTTATTGGAAAGGCATGATGGAAGATTTTCTTATCTCTCTAGGGTTTGGAGTATGGAAATCAGTAGAAACTAGATATACTATGCCTACTAATGGTACAAGTGATGATGAGTTCAAGGACTATGAGAATAATGGTAAAGAAAGGAATACTATCTTAAGTGGTTTTCTTGATTTTATAACATGGGAAGGTGATAAGCCTTAAAACTTCTAAAGATGTCTAGACAAAGTTATAGAGAATTTATGAAGGAGATGATAAGATCAAGCAAGAAAATATGTAGAATTACAAATCCAAATTTGAAACCTTGAGGATATCAAAAGATGAAGATATTATAGCTTTCATGATCATAGTGGATGAAGTTGTTAATACCATCAATAGTCTTGGTGGAAAGCTTGAAGAAAGTGAATTTGTTAAAAAGGTATTGAGAACTCCTAAATATTATAGTTTTAAAGTTTTTGATATTGAGGAAGCTTAGAATTTGGATCAATATTCTAGAGATCAAATGTTTGGTGCTTTAATTTCTTGTGAATTGATAGAGTTTAGTAAGGATGCTAAAATTAAAGAAGCTACTTTTAAATTCACCAAGGTAGAGAAGGATGATGAATTAGATCAAGATGATCTTGATGAGGTGGAAGCAAAATTTGTACAAGGATATTGAAAAAGGGAACTGACAAATGTAGAGGTAAGCTACCTTTAAAATGTTTCAATTACAGGAAGATATGTCATTATGATTCTAAATGTCGAATTAAAGTTGCAAATGACAAACATGAGGATCATAAAGGTAAATTTATCTAGAAGAGTTACTATGTTGAAAAATACAATGGTGTATCTGATGATGAGGATTCAAACTATCTCAATGAGCACAATCATGAATTTTTATTCATGGCTTTAAATTTTGGACCTAATTCTACTAATCCTAAAATTTGTTTGAAGGAAAGTTCTTTAGAAATAGGTCACAATATTGAAGGAAGTGTGAACTAAGTACTTTTCATAGAAGAGAGGAGAGAAACTACTAGATAAATGATAATGAATGCTTAAATCATATGACAGGTGACAAGAGTAAGTTTATTAAACTTTTAAAGTATGTTGGTGATCTTGTTAAGTTTGGTGATGATATAAATACTAAGATTTGTGGAAAAGGTTCAATTAGTTTTGATGGAAAGCATAAGACATATGATGTTTTGTATGTAAAGGGTCTCTGGCATAATCTTCTCAGTGTAGGATAATTTTAGGTAGGAAAGGATACAATTTGGTATTTCAATATTATCGTTGTCAAATCAGAAAAGGAATCTCTAAAACTTTGGTTTCTACAGGAACAACTACAAAAGGAAATGTTTATCAACTCAAAGGTGGCGGTGCTAAGTTCTTTATGTCACAAATTAATGAAAGTTTCCTATGGCATAGAAGAATGTGTCTCATAAATTTTGATATCATAGTGAAGATCAATTCTACTGATGTTGTGAGTTATCTACAAAGGATTACAAAGCCTATCAGTGCAATCTACAAAGAGTGTCAGTTCGAAAAGTAGACAAACAAGAGGTTCAAATCAGTAGAATATTCTACCACAATACCTTGTGATTTGGTGCATATAGACCTATATGGACCTATAGAAATAAGAAGCTCTCAAGGTGACATGCATTTTGTGTTGTTGATTGATGACTATTCTATAATGACTTGGGTAACATTTCTCAAAGAAAAATAAGAATATCTAGATAAGTTTAAAGCATTTAAATATATGGTTGGCAATGAAATGGATTTAAAAAATAAGTGTCTAAGGTCTAACATAGGTGGTGAGTTCACTTCAAATGAGTTTAACATTTTTGTGAAGATCATGGGATAAAGAGACACTTGTCAACTCTTAGGACTCCTCGGTAGAATAGAGTTGTGGAGAGGAAGAATAGGACAATTCAAGAAGCAATAAGAACCATGATGAAAGAAGTAAATCTACAAGATTCCTATTGGAGAGAAGTGATTCATGTTGTAGTGTACATGCTTAATAGAGGAAAAGAAAGAGCAAATAGTTCAAAGACTCCCTATGAACTATGGTAAGGAAAACCTCCTACTGTGAAATATTTTAGAGTGTTTGGAAGAAAATGTTATATTAGAAGAGATGAAGAAAACTTAGGAAATTTTGATGCAAGATTTGATGAAGGAATCTTCCTTAGATATTTTAAAAATATCAAGGCATATAGATTCTATAATAAAAGGCTAAAGAAGATAGTTCAAAGTGCAAGTGTCAAAGTGGATGAAGAATTAAATCAGAGCTTAGTGATGATAGAAGGATATGAATCTGATGAACCCCCTTGTAGTGAAGAAGAAAAAGAAGAAGAGAAAGAAAAAGAGATGACATTTGAAGAGTAAGAAGCTCTAGAAAATAATCTTAGAATCCTAAGTATGTGGAGAAGAATCATTTTGAAGATTAAATCATTAGAGATAAGAAAAAATGTGTGTTGATAAGAAGAAAAGTTGCTATGGTAGAGGAACAAGTAAAAAAAAATTACTTTCTGAAGTAGAACCTAAAACTATTGCTAATACATGCAAAGATTAAAATTTGATTAAATCTATGGAAGAAGAGTTAAGGAAGATTGAGAAGAACTAGACTTGGTAGTTGGTCCCAAGACGAGTAAACAAAAATGTGATGGGATCTAAATGGGATTTTAGGAACAAGTTGAATGAGAATGGAGAAGTTATTAAAAACAAGGTTAGAATTGTGTGTAAGGGATACTCACAAGCAAAAGGAATAGAAATTTTGAAGAGATTTTTTCTCTAGTAACAAGAATGGAAGCCATTGGGATGTTTTTGGCTTTTGCAGCACATAAATACTTCAAGGTATATCAAATGGATGTTAAGTATGTATTTTTGAATGGTGAGTTAGAAGAAGAGGTATACATTAAACAATCAGAAGGGTTTTAGTTAATAGAAGATGTTGAAATTGTCTGCAGGCTGAAGAATGCATTATATGGGCTCAAATAGGCTCCTAGAGCTTGGCATACAATATTGGATAAGTACTTTTTGCAACAAGGATTCACAAAGGGTACTACCGATAGCAACATTTAATTCAAGGTTGAGAGAGAATAAATCCTAATTATGATTGTGTATGTTGATGATATAATCTTTAGAAGAAATGTAAAATGAGTTCGAAATTTCAATATTTTGGGAGATGAATTTATTTCTTGGGATACAAATCAGTCAATTAGAAAAAGTCATTTTTATTCACAGTCAAAGTATGTAAAGGAAATTTTGAAGAAGTTTGGAATGGAGGATTCCAAACTAGTATGCAATCCCATGGTTACTAGTTGTAAGTTGAGAAAAAATGATGAATCTCCCATGATAGATAAGAGAAAGTATAGATCAATGATTGGTGGACTGCTATACCTAACTACTACTAGACCAGATATCATGAATGTAGTATATCTCATGGAAAGGTTCAAGAAGATCCCAAAGAATCACATGTGGCAGCAGTTAAAAGGATATTTAGATATCTGAAGGGAACTCTAGACTTTAGTCTATGGTATCCTAGGAGTATTTTTTTCTCCTTTAGAGATTGGGGAGGTTGTGCAAATGATAGAATAAGTACAAGTGGGGGTGATTTCTTTCTTAGAAATAGATTGGTTTCTTGGTTTAGTGAAAATTAGGATTCAGTGTCATTACCTACTAAAGAAGAAGATTTTATTGTAGCAGCATCATGGTGCACATAGGTGTTATAGATGAATCAGACATTGAAATACATCAGATTAGCATATGATGCACCTATTTCTATCTTGTGTGATTATATAAGTGTTATATATATATTAAATAAACTGGTAATGCATTCAAGAACAAAAAATATATCTATCTAGTATCACTTCTTAAGAGAGAAGGTTGCAAAGAATGAGGTGAAGTTGGAGTATCTACCTACAAAGGATCAAGTAGTAGACACTTTTACAAAGGCTCTTCCAAAAGATACATTTGAGTATCTCCAATAGAATTTAGGGGTTATTTACCCTCCTTTAAACTAGATGCATAAGGGTGTGCATCTATCCAGGAGAGCATTTCAAGATACGTTCTTGGTCCTAGACTAATGAAGGCTACCTCTCAAGGGGAGTAGGTAGTGGTGTTTTTGGTTGGTGCAGTCAAGGGGAGCATACACTGTGCCCCTCAAGAAGGGAGTGCAATGGAGTGTGATCAATTTCAAAGGTTGGTATTTTTTCTCTTTACCATTGATGTCAAAAGGGGGAGAGAATAAAACCTTGAAAAATCCTCAAGAAAGGGGGAGAAGATGTCTAAAAAATATGGATAGAATGAAGTCTGAATGGGAGAGAGAATATTGTCTAATAAATTGGTAGAAGTGTAAGAGGTGTCTCGGTAAGGGGGGGTGTTGCTTGATGTAAAGTTTCTTTTGTTTTTGATGGTTTTCATAGAGTAGATTTTGCCATCAATGATAAAGGGGGAGATTATTAGAGATTTGGATTTGTTGGAGATTAGAGATTGTTGCACTATCTTGTCATTGTTGAATGAACAAGATAATTGAGAGGGGGGTGAATCATTTGTATCAATTTAAAACATCAAAACCCTCAACAATAATTAGATCCACCAATATACATTAAACCCTTATTCGATTAAAGTGATTAATCATGAAATGTAGATAACAAAAAACTAAAATAACAACACCATACACAAGAGAACACCAAATTTACATGGAAAACCCAATGATGAAAAAACCACGGTGAGGATTAGCTCACAATATGAAGTAATTGTTAAATTGGTACAATGTCTCACTACCAAAATAGGATACACTGTCCAAAAGGCTCACAGCTAGGTCTCACTTCAACAAAAATAAACAAAGAAGATAGAAGAGAAAATGTTAGATAGATAAAAACTTCTCAATGCAACTGAGAATCCACCACAAATCCTCCAACACTTTCACAACCTTTCTTGAATGATTATGGACACCTTGAACTCACTGCATTCAGGAATCTAACACTTTGAACTTCACACTACTCTACTCAATTTCACTTCTATACCTATGCAATTTGCATCATACTCATCACTCTCATATATGTTGCATCTATCTTGCCTCTTTCTTACATCTTACAATAATACCACACTTAAATTTATATCAACCTCAACCATGAAAATCTTCTCCAAGGTTAACAACTATCTGTTACATTAAAATTTCAAATTAGGTTGGGACCTAAACATTCTCGCAGTGTATAAGAATGAAGGAAACCCATATAAATCCTTAATTAGGACCCAAGTATTTCCTAACACAACTAAACACACTTCCACAAGTTTTGCATGTAGTGTTAACACCAGGTCATTCAATACCCATGTTGAACACCATAAACATTAAGTACACACTTCCTTAGATCAATCTAAAACTTTCGGACAGCAAAATTCACTTGAAAATGATCTAGAATAATCCACAAACCACCTGACAACCAACAAAGACTTCATCCAACTTCGCAACATAGAATTAATTCAACCCAAAACATATGGTTAACCTTACTCGCACACTGACGCATAAATCACACACTGCACTTCACAAAATCAATATAAATATTGAATAATGAAAGATACAAACATTATAAGAAATTTCTAATATTTGCACAACTTGGAGCCAATCTACAAAGAAATGTGGAGAAAATAAATTTCTCCTAGACCATAGCAAATAAAATTGAAAACTTGTTATGCATACTGGTGAACATATCTCACTTTGCATGGTGATCTAGAAACCCAAACTCTAGATATAGCAACTAATTATAACCTCAATCAACATATCAAATTTGCATAGGCATAGGATCAATATAGAAGAAATGTAGAGCACATCCTGGAGCAAGTTTTGAACACTTACACAATATTATTTTCTCTATTTATCAAATTTTCTCAAAAGTACTTAGAAACCAAGTACCAAGGACATCATATTAGCACATTACTTTATTCCAACACATATCTAGACACTTGCAACATAAATATAGCTTCATGTACTTGCAACACTTCCTCAATATCTCAACTATACATGCACAACCAAGGTTATTCCATATATGCATCGATTGCAATACAATTTTCTCAATATCCTCGACATCTTCATCATGCAACATTCTTCCTCAACACATAGTTGACATCAATGACAGCACCAACTTGTTTTCATCCTATTTACATCAATGAAAACACCTTCATACTTGAAACAATCTCCCCCTTTTTCATTGATGGCAACACATGATGTGAAAACTATTAAATACAATACAACAGCTCTGAGCACACTCTCTCATGATTTCCTTTGACTCTCTCTCCCCCCATGTAGATATACTTTTTCACATGATCTCTTCTCTCCCCTTTGACATCAATAGCAAAGGATAAATTATTTTGTATTTTTCTCCCCCTTTGACACTGAACCAAGATGCTAGCACTAAGTACTCCCCCTTAGGAGTACACCCAATCAAAATAGAAACTCTACACAAAGAACGCATTCCTTACTACAAAAATGATACTACCTACTCCCCCTGAGAGGTAGCCACCACCATTAGTCTTAAAAAGAGATGAATCCATAGATCCACTAGACTGATGCATCTCCATATGAATCTAGTTCAAAGAAGGAGGGGCAAAAACCCCCAACATCTCCTGAAGATACTCAAAAGTATCCTTAGGAAGATCCTAAGTAAATATGTCATCAATCTTATCTTTCTAGGTACATATTCAAGATTCACCTCACTATCCATAACCTTCTCTCTCAAAAAAATATATATAATTGATATATGCTTTGTCCTTGAGTGCATCACTAGATTCTTTGAAACGTTAGGGTGTTGCCACAATAGTGGTTACAATTTCTGAGAGATTCTGATTTTTGCTGAAATCACATATTTTTAGAAAATATAATGATTTAAGCCTTAAAAAGTTCCATTTTAAGGATTCCAATTGAAGAGGGTTTGATCAAACCACCTTATATCAAACCCCCTTGGATAGAACCTCGCTAGTTTTAAACCATACCTATAAATGAGTCTCCTTTACACCTATCAAAATGCTAATAAAAAATCACTTTTGATTTACCTTTTGGGGGATCAAATGAATTAATTTAAAATTTATTTGAAATGATTATGGTAGTCCTCAAAACGAGCTATCCAATGAATATAATTTTAATATGTTTTGGTTTTATTATGTATTTGTCTTTTTAGTTTTATTAAACATAGGTTTTTCATTAAAAATGAAGGTCATTGTTCTGCACATGTGGAAAAAAAGAAGATTATCAAAAAAAAAAATTGAAAAATAGAAGTGCACCAGATATTGAAGTCCTTGATCCAACAAATAAAAAAAATTGAATTTCGATATATACAAAAAAAAAATTGCTTTATACAATCGCGCTATGTCTGAATTGTAATTGGTTTGACTTTGAAACTTGATTAAAGAAAAAATATTCAATAAAAAACTATCTAACGAAGTGGAAGCACTAGATATCAAAGTTACAAATATAAATTTGAAAGAACTAGAATTTTATCCTTCATGGAAAAAAAGGTTATGTGTTATATGGTGTGCATCGGCTTTTAAAAATGTTGTTTTCTGAAAAAATCAATTTTTGTGGGAGATGGAAAAAGAAAAGCAATCTGATTCCAAAAAATTTGAAAAAAATATTTTTAGAATCTATAGACAAAATGTGACGAGACTCTATTTTGCATCATCTTCAAATTCCTCATATTTTAGCCGCTCTAGGTGCTTGAATGTGAAGATTTAGTTAATAATAATAATTTCAGTGTCCAGTTTGGCCAAAAATTATAAACCACTATTGTGGGATCACCTGTTAATTGCACTTGTATTGTTACAAAATATAGATATAGGCTCATCATACACTACTCTAATATCCTTCAATGGCTCTCGCATCCATAATACTTGTGTGCATCAAGATACTGCTACAATTACTCAACCTTTGTAGTGGATAACGAAATTGAATCATGCTTCTTACTTAACCATGACACCAATCTACATTCAAGCAAGAATGCACCACCACTTTTACTTTTCTTTTCATCAACACAATAGGCCAATCTGCATCTATATATGCACTTAATGTGAAACTAGTAACCTTTGGATACCATAAGCCATAATATAGAGCTCCTTTTAGATATCTAAATATCATCTTTGCTGCTACAACAAGTGTCTCTTTAGGATTTTCTTGAAATCTATCCACAAGACAAATTGCATGCATGATGTCTAGTCTAGTAGTTAGATATAGTAGTCCATAAATCATAGATTTATACTTTCTTTGATCAGCCTTAGGTTAATCATCATCCTTGCTCAATTTGCAACCAGACACTATAGGAGTGCATACCAGTTTGGATTCTTCCATTCCAAAATTCTTCAACATCTCTTTGAAATACATTACTATGAAATGAAAATTCCTTTATTTGTTTGATTGATTTGTAGCCCAAGGAAGAAATTCATCTCCCCAAACATTAACATCTCAAAAAAATTCTACATCTCCTCTGTAAATCTCTTACACAGCTTCATTTCCTCCAAAGATAATGTCATCCACATACACAACCACTATCAAGATTTTGTCTTCCTCAATTTTGAAATAAAGATTACTATTTGCAACGCCTTTACTGAATCCCTATTGTATTAAATATTTGTCCAATCTTGCATACCAGGCTCTAGGAGCTTTGTTCAATCCATATAATGCCTTTTTCAATTTTCAAACCATATTCGGTTGATTTGACAACTAAAATCCTTCTGGTTGTTCCATGTAAACCTCTTCTTCCAATTCACCATTCAAAAAAGTAGAATTCACATCCATCTAATAAACTTTAAAGTAGTTATGTGTTGTAAATTCCAAAATAAATATAATAGCTTCCATCCTAGCCACCGAAGCAAATATTTCTTAAAATTATATTCCTTCCACTTGTGATTAACCCTTACACACAAGTCTTGCCTTGTTTCTTACACTTCTCCATTTTCATTCAACTTGTTTCTGAATACCCACTTAGTTCCAATTACATTCTTATTTTTCAATCTAGGATCTAGCTCCCAAGTCTAATTTTTCTCAATCTGCATAAGTTCTTCTTCCATTGCCTTCATACAATGTTCATTCACTCACTGTTTTAGGTTCAACTTTAGAAAGTGGACATAGATTTACCTCAGCTTTATTAGGTCTTGTTCTTTTCAATACTCCTTTCCTCTTGTCTCTGATGATCTATTCTTCATAATGATTTATTTGCACATACTTAGGGGTCTTCGGGTCTTCTCTAGAGCTTTTTCCTCTTCATTTTGTAGTTCCTTTTCTTCAACTTTTTCTTCATCTTCTTCTCTGCAAGCAATTTCATCTAACACATATCCATCTATAACAATCGGGTTCTAAAAATCTTCATCAACCTTAACATTTTCACTTTCAACAATATTTATTAGCCTTTTATTGTAGCATTTGTAAGCTTTGCTTTTATTAGAATATCCAAGGAAGATACCTTCATTAGACCTTGCATCAAACTTTCCTAAGTTTTCTTCATCTCTTTTGATATAGCATTTCCTTCCAAGCACTCTAAAGTACTTCATAGTAGGTATCCTTCCATACCACAACTCATAAGGAGTCTTTGTGTTGTTAGCTTTAGCTTGAACTTTGTTAAGTATGTAAACAACAATATGAGTCACTTCTCTCTAGTAGATTTCTGGTAGATTAGATTATTTCATCATATTCCTAGCAACTTCTTGAACAAACATATTTTTCCTTTCAACCACTCCATTTTGTTGAGGAGTTCTAGGGGAAGACAAGTACCTCTTTATTCATGAACTTCATAAAACATGTTAAGCTCGTTGGAGGTGAATTCTCCACCTCTATCAAACCTCAAACATTTTATTTTCAAATCCATTTCATTTTCAACCATAGCTTTAAATGCTTTGAATCTTAGTGCATTAGATTTCTCTCTATAAAAAGTAACATGTGTCATTCTAGAGTAATCATCAATAAAAAGCATGAAGTACCTATCACCTTAAAGACTTCTCACCCTTGTAGGACCACAAATATTTTTATGTATTAATTCTAGTAGTCTGGTAGTAGATTGTTCATCTCCCTTGAAACTAATCCTTGTTTGTTTTCCAAATTGATAATTCTTGCAAACAACAATGATTGGCTTTATGATTCTTGGTAGATCTCTTACTGCATGAACTAAACTGATTCTAACCAAATTGTCAAATTCATGTGACACATCCTCTGATACCATAACCAACTGTCATTAATCTAAGACAGAAAGCAATGACCTTCAGCTTCCTTAAGCTGATAGATGTTTCCATCTGTCTTATTTCCAACAGTAATCACAATTGCAGACCCTTTTCATATCTCACATATTTCATCCTTAAACACAAGATTGTATCCTTTTCTACACATTTTTCCAAAACTCAAAATATTATGCCTTAAACTTTTAACATAGTAAACATCTTCAATATTATGCTTGTTATCAAAACTAATTGAACCTATTCCATAAATCTTAGCTCATAAATCATCTTCAAAATTTAACTAATCCTCCATCATACTTCTCAAGTTTAACAAACTTACTTTTCTCTTTGATCATTTGATCAAAGTAGCCACTTTCAACAACCCAATAGTTCTTATCCTATTTAACATGAAAGGAAGAAACCAAATTTCCTTCAACATTATCCTTATTTTTTGGAATACTTTCTTTCAACAAATTTTAGGGTTAGCAAAAGTAGATTCATCTATTAAAGCTAAGAACAAGAATTCATCATTATCTTCCCCATAGTCAAATTCATCATCAAAAATACTATCATCTTCTCTAACATAGTAACTTCTCTTAATCATCTTTCATGTGTTCTCCTTACTTCTATTGTTCACAGTTCTTTAGACATCTTGAAGCATAATGACCTATTTCTCCATAGCTAAAATATTTGAAAGGTAGTTTACCTTTGTACTTATTGGTGCCCTTTTTCATTCTTCTTACAAAGTTAGCTTCCACATCATTCGGATCTTCATCATCTGAATCTTCAGGCTTTTTTGATTCTCCGGCCTTGAAAGTAGTCTCTACTTTTGTATCATTTTTCAAACCAAGTTTCCTTATTTCAAATGAAGTTAGTGTACCAAGCAACTAATCTCTAGAATAAGTATTAAAATTTGCAACTTCCTCAATAGAAAATACCTTTTCACTATAAGAATAAAGAAGAGATCTAAGAACTTTCTTTACCACTCTAGGTTCTTTTACTTATGCATCAAGACCTCTCATAGCACTTTCCAGCTCATCAAATCTCTACATGTAGATTATAATTGTTTCATCTTCAGACATTCGTAAGGTCTAAAATTATGCCTTCATATTCTACAACTTTTCTTGTTTGACCTTATCATCTCCTTCACAAATGATCTCTAGCTTGTCCCAAACTTCTTTAACAGTCTTAAGATTCATAACTTTTACTAATTTGGAATTTTAAATACTATTCAAAATAATAAACCTTGCCTTACCATTTATTTCATGTGACTTGATCTCATCATGTGTGCTTGTACCATTTGTATGTACAACATATGGAGTATTTATTGCCTTTTCAATCTCATATCCATGAGCTACTAGATATCCTTCCAACTTTGTCTTCTAGAATGCATAGTATGTTCCATCAAATCTAGCGTAGTTAATCTTGTTTTCCATGTTGGATCTACGTTAAGAAGTTAGGCTCTTCTCCAAGGAACCTTTCTATGATACCAATTTTTGAACGAAAAAGACAACTGAGAGGGGGTGAATCAATTTTATTAATTTAAAACATCAAAACCCTCAATAGTAATCAAATCCATAAGTACACATTAAACCTTTATTCTATTAGAGTGATTAATCATGAAATATAGATAACATAAACTAAAATAACAACACTATACACAAGAGAACGCAATATTTACGTGCAAAACCCAATGGGAAAAACCACAGTGAAGATTAGCTCATAATACAAAGTAATTGCAAAATTGGTACAAGGGCTCACTTCTAGAATAGGACACATTGTACAAAAGGCTCATAGCCAAGGCTCAATGCCACAAAAATAAACAAAGAAGATAGAAGAGAAAATGTTACACAAAGAACAATTTCTCAATGCAACCAGGAATCCACCATAATTCCTCCAACACTTTCACAACCTTTCTTGAATGATTGTGAACACCTTCAGCTCACTACATTTAGGAACCCATCAGTTTAAATTTCACACTGCTCTGCTCAATTTTGAATCTCTATGCAATTTGTATCATACTCATCACTCACATATATTAAACATATACCTTGCATCCTTCTTACATCTTACAATAACACTACTCTTATTTATATCAACCTCAACCTTGAAAATCTTATCCAAGATCGACAACTATTCGTTACATTAAAAATTTAAACTAGGTCGGCACCTAAACATTCCTACGATGGGTAGGAATGAAGGCAACCCATATAAATCCTTAATTAGGACCCAAGTATGTCCTAACACACCTCAAAATTCTTCCACAAGCTTCACATGTAGTGTTACAACTCGGTCGACTGCTACCCTTGTTGAACACCATAAAACATTAAGTACACTTCCTTAAATCAATCTAAAACTTTCAGACAACAAAATTCACTTGAACATGATCTAGAATAATCCATGAACCACTTGAGAATAAACAATTTTGGAATGCGATTCCATTGATTGTTGTCATTGATGTCAACATATCTTAGTTGATTGATTAAGGTTCACTTTTTATACTTTGGTGATCCAGACTGGCGTGCTTCGGATGTTGTGTTGTGATGATCTATCTTTGGTTGTTCTTGTCTTGGTCCCATTCATTTTGAAACATAATGCGATACTCTTATGGGTTCGGACCGATCTGGAAAGTGGTTAGTGTGCCCTGAAACATTGTTTGCATTGTAACATGTATATCCTATTCTTTGGTTCTGGATATCATGGTTAATATGTAGTGTGCTGATTTGAGCGAAGAGGTTTTGTATGGTCCATGTTTCATTCCTCTCCACCATGGGAATGTTTTGTGGTGACTAATTCAAATTGTGTTTAGCTGACTTAGGATTTTATGGAAGAATTGAATGGAATTGTGTTTGGCTGACTTAGGAGATTATGAAGGCATGGATTGGTATAAGTAAATGTCGATTCTGTTCGATGAAAGCAAGTGTGGTGAATACAAATCTAAAATCCAAAAATTGTACAAAAGTTTACAACCAGAGGCAGCAGACAGTGAGATTCTATTAGGTTTCATTGTTGGTGGCAGTTACTTATGTGGTGGATTCCCTTTCATCATTCTTCTGGCAATGAGTCATTTTCTATCTACAGTGAGCCTTTTTATCTTTGGCTATAATAGTTGGGTAGTGATTCCACCAAAAGTGAGCCTTACCTATAGTGAGCAATCTGGCAGTGAGCCTTTGTAAAAATCACCTTAACCAATGTCACCTTAATCGGTGTTTTATAAATGATAATTAGCATTCTCCATGGTTTTTCCCTTCTTAGGTTTCCATGTAAATTATTTTGTTCATTGTGCATGGTGTTGTTATGTGCTTTCATGTTCATATATGTTAGAAATTATTATCTGATTGATTCAAGTTTGCTTTGGATTAATTAAGGTTAAGAAAATTGTTTTATAATAACTGATTCACCCACCCTCTGAGTTATCCAGGTTGTTCAACAATTGGTATCAAATCTTTGGTTCCTCGAAGAAGAGATTAACTAATCGGGGTAGATCCGATGGTGCAAAAACTAACAATTCCTATGTTTGATGGATTTGACTATAGTTTTTGGAAAGTGCAAATGAGAGGTTACCTAATTTCTCTAGGGTACAAAAATTGGAAAGCTATTGAGACAAAATATGTTGAACCGACAAATGGTCCTTCTTCTACGGATGATATTTCCACCTATGAAGAGAATGAAAAGGTGAGGTATGTAATCTTTAGTGCTTTGTCTAAGACTGAGTTAACAAAATTTATTTCATTGGAAACTACTTATGATGTTTGGGAAAACTTGAAATAAATATATGAAGGAAATGATAGATTCAAATTATCAAAGAAGTTGACAGCTAAGCACAGATATGAAAACTTGAGGATGGAAGAAGGTGAGGTTATAGCAAGATATTTTTAGAGATTTGACAATGCAGTAAATGAAGTAAAAAATAAAGGAGACACTCTAACAGATGAAGATGTTATGGAGAAAATTCTGATGACCCTACCGGAGAGCTACAGTGACAAGCTCAATTGTTGAGGAAGTTTATGATCTGAATAAATTCACCAAAGAGCAACTATTTGGCACCTTATTCACATTTGAGATGGGGAAGTTTGGAAAAGAAAAGGAGAAATCTGAAAGAGCCTTCAAAGCCACAAAAATAGAAGAAGATCCAGATAGCGAAAATTCAGATGAGTTGGAAGCAAACTTCACAAGGAAACTGAAGAAAGGTACCGGCAAGTACAAAGGTATGTTGCCCCTTAAATGTTTTAGATGTGGAAAGATTGGACATTTAGCAACTAAGTGTCTAGAGAAAAGAACAAGGAAAAAATTTAATAAGATCAATAAGAAGGCCTATTATGTTAATGAGAATGTCAATATTTCAGATGATGAATTAGATCTTCAAGATTGTTTATTTTTGGTGGAAAAGGATGAACCTAGATTTGATATCTCTAATATTTGTCCAAAATCTAATGATAACACTGAAGCTACATTATTTGTCGAAATAAATAGAGATGAATGTTTAATTGATAGTGGATGTTCAAATCATATGACCAGTGATAAAAGTAAGTCTGTGAAGCTTGAGAAATATGATGGAGGTTCTATTAGATTTGGAGATGATAAAACAACACTGATTATTAGAATTGGTTCTATTACCTTTGATGGAAAACATAACACTGACAATCTTTACTATGTGAAGGGTTTATATCATAATCTTTTGAGTGTTGGACAGATGTGCAAGAATGGCTATAATGTTGTATGTCAGGATGATGGTTGTGAGATCTGAAAGAGTTCCAGACCTATTATTAGAGCAAGAGAAAGAATAAGTGGGAATATGTATCAACTGGAAGGAGCTACAAATAGATTGTTATTTTCTTAGAGAAATGACAATTGGCTCTGGAACCAAAGGATGTGTCATATCAACTTCAACAATTTGATAAGGATAAGTTCAACAAGAGCACTCGGATATTTTCCAAGACTAACCAAAGTAGACAGCACTATCTACAAAGGATGTCAAGAAGCAAAGTAGACCAGAGAAACATTCTGAAGAAAAGATTTATCCTCTACCAGTTTGTTTGACCTTGTACACACTGACCTATGTGGTTCAACCAGAACAAGAAACTTACAAGGTGGGAAATATTTCATGCTTTTAATAGATGATTATTCTAGATTAACCTGGGTTACATTCTTAAGAGAAAAATAAGAGACTTTAGAAAAGTTCAAGATTTTCAAGGCAAGAGTTGAGAATGAAGTTGACAAAAGAATCAAGTGTTTAATATCTGATAGAGGAGGAGAATTTACTTCTAATGAATTCAACAAGTTCTATGAGAAACATGACATTAAAAGACAGCTATCTACCCTGAGACACCACAGCAGAATGGTGTAGTGGAAATAATGAATTGGACTATTCAAGAAGAAGATAGAACAATGATTAGTGAAATAGGTTTACCATAGGTCTACTGGAGAGAAGCAATACATACAACAATATACACTCTTAATAGAGTACCATTCTGAAGGAAATATGGAAAGACATCATATGAGTTATGGCATGAAAGAACTCCCACAATAAAGTACTTCAAAAAAATTGGAAGCAGGTGCTACATCCAGAAAGATGAGGACAATCTTGGAAAGTTCTATAGTAGAGTTGATGAAGGCATATTTTTGGGTTACTCTACAAGAAGCATGGTGTACCAATGTTACAACAAGATACTAAATAAGATAGTTGAAAGTGTTAATGTGAAAGTGGATGAAGATGTTCAAAGAAATCCTAGCAGACATATTGAATATGAATCAGATAACTTAGATGAAAAAGGATAAAAGGATAAGAAAGAAGAAGAAGAGACAAAGGAAGCTTCAGAAACTACAACCAAAACTCTAAGGTATGCACAGAGAAACCATTTAGAAAATCACATTAGTGGAGATAAGAATAAATGAATCATCACAAGAAACAAAGTCGCTCAAGAAAAAGTATTACTATGTTTAATCTCAGAAACTGAGCCAAAGACTGTGGAATAAGTATGCAATGATCAGAATTGGGTGAAATAAATGAAAGAAGAGCTCTATTAGATAGAGAAAAATAAGACTTGGGAACTTGTGCCCAAATCGGTAGAAAAAAATGTAATTGGAACAAAGTGGGTATTCCAAAACAAGCTGGACAAAACGGAAAGGTAATGAGAAACAAGGCAAGATTGGTTTGCAAAGGTTACACTCAGATCGAAGGTATTGATTTTGAAGAGACATATGCACATGTTGCCTGGATGGAAGCGATCCAGATATTCCTAGCTTTTGAAGCTTTTAAGGATTTCAAAGTCTATCAAATGGATGCAAAATCTATGTTTTTGAATGGAGAACTGAAGGAAGAAGTCTACATTGAGCAACCAGAGGAATTCAAGTTCGTAAATGACCCGGATGCTATTTACAGATTGAAGAAAGCTTTGCATAGATTGAAGCAGGCTCCTAGAGCCTAGTATGGTAGATTGGACAAGTACTTGATTGGACAAGGATTTCAAAAGGGATCTGCTGACAGTAATTTATACTCCAAAATTCACTCAGATCAAATGTTGATTGTTGTGGTTTATGTCAATGACATAATCTTTGGAGGAAATGATAATTTGTGTAGAAAATTTACATATGAAATGTAGAGGGAATTCGGAATGTCTATAATAGGTGAGTTAAATTTCTTCCTTGGATTACAAGTAAATCAGAACAGTAAAGGAATTTTCATTTCTCAGTCCAAGTATACCAAAGAATTATTGAAGAAGTTTGGATTTGAGAACTCCAAACCGGTTTGTACACCTATTGTTACAAGATGTAAGTTGACAAAAGAAGATGATTCACCTAAAGTTGATGCAAGTATGTATAGTTCAATGATTGGAGGATTGTTATATTTCACTGCTACTAGAGCAGACATTATGTATGTTGTTTGTTTAGCAACTAAATTTGAGCAAGAATCAAAAGAATCACATGTTGTTGCAGTAAAAAGAATTTTTAGATATTTGAAGGGTACAGAAGATATTGGGTTATGGTATCCAAAGGACTTAGGTTTCACCTTGATAGCCTATACTAATGTTGATTGGGTCGGATCTGTTGATAAAAGGTAGAGCACAAGTGGTGGAGCTTATTTCCTTGGCTCCCAGTTGGTTGCTTGATCAAGCAAGAAACAAGATTTGGTATCTTTATCTACTATTGAATTTGAACACATTGTAGAATTCTCATGTTGCACTCAAGTACTATGGATGAAACAAACGTTGAAGTACATTGGCATATCATTTGATGAACCAATCTCAATTATGTGTGATAATACCAGTATAATAAATATTTCCAAGAATCTAGTACAGCACTCCAGAATGGAACACATATCCATCATACATCACTTCTTGAGAGAGAGAAGGTATTAGAGAATGAGGTAAGACTTGAATTGTTGATAAAAGATACTTTTGAGTATCTTCGATAGAATTTAGGGGTTTTTCCCCCTGCGAGT
Source organism: Sequoiadendron giganteum (assembly GCA_007115665.2). Lineage (NCBI taxonomy): Eukaryota > Viridiplantae > Streptophyta > Pinopsida > Cupressales > Cupressaceae > Sequoiadendron > Sequoiadendron giganteum. The sequence goes on along the minus strand of CM021107.1, from coordinate 418,368,104 downwards.
CTACAATAATTTGCACCAAGGTGTGCATTGGTCCAGGGTATTATATGCTCACTCTTATTTGGATCAATGCTTGGTGGATTCCTCATGGGGGGAGCAGAGTAATTTTTTCAGAGGGAGTTTTTTCCCTTTGTCTTTGATGTCAAAGGGGGAGAATAAAAGAGGTTCCTTGATGATATTGATGTTGTTGTTGAGTTGTTTGGTTTATCGTTGATGAATGTTGCCATCAATGACAAGGGAGAGATTGTTAGAATGTGATTTTGTTGATTGTTGTCATTAATGGTTGTCATTGATGTCAACATATCTTGGTTGATTGATTAAGGTTTTGTTTTGATACTTTAGTGATCTGGATTGGCATGCTCTGGATGTTGTGTTGTGATGATCTATCTTTGGTCGTGCTTGTCTTGGTCCCATTCATTTTTCAACATAATGAGATACACTCTTATGGGTCCGAACCAATCTGTAAAGTGGTTAGCGTGCCCCGAAACATTATTTGCATTGTAACATGTATATCCTATTATTTAGTTATGGATATCATGGTTAATATGTAGCATATTGATTTGAGAAAGGAGGTTTTGTATGGTCCATGTTTCATTCCTCTCCACTGCAGGAATGTTTTGTGCTGACCTAATTCAAATTATGTTTGGCCAACTTAGGATTTTATAGAAGCATGGAATGGAATTGTGTTTGGTTGACTTAGGATATTATGAAGGCATGGATTGGTATAAGTAAAATTTTATTATGTTCGATGAAATCAAGTGTGGTGAGTGTGAATCTAAAATCTAGACATTGTACAAAAGTATGCAATCGGAGGCAGAAGATAATGAGATTCTATTTGGTGTCATTGTTCATAATAGTTACTTTTGTGGTGGATTCCCTTTCATCATTCTTCTGGAAGTGAGCCATTTTTTGTTGGTAGTGAGCCTTTCTCTTTCGATAGTGAGCCTTTTTATCTTTGACTATAATAGTCGGGCAGTGAGCCCACCGGTAGTGAGCCTTACCTGTAGTGAGCAATTTGGCAGTGAGCCTTTGTAAAAATCACCTTAACTAGTGTCACCTTAACCAGTGTTTTATAATTGAGAATTAGCATTCTTCGTGGTTTTTCCCTTCTTAGGTTTCCACGTAAATTTTGGTGTTCATTGTGCATGGTTTTGTTATGTGCTTTCATGTTCATATATGTTAGATCATTATCTGATTGATTCAAGTTTTCTATGGATTAATTAAGGTTAAGAAAATTGTTTTATAATAACTAATTCACCCCCCCCCCTCTCAGTTATTCGGACTGTTCAACAAACAAAGACTTCATCCAACTTTGCAACATAGAAGTACTTCAACCCAGAACATCTGGTTAACCTTACTCACACACTAACGCATGAAACACACATTGTACCACACCAAATCAAGAGATCCCCACAACCTGAAGCCAAACTATAGATAAAAGTGGAGCAAATTCATTTCTCCCAGACCACAACAAATAACACTAAAAACATGTTCCACATACTAGTGAACATATATCACTTTGCACAACAATCTAGAAACCCAAACTCTTGATAAAGCAACTATTGATAACCTCAATCAACATATCAAATCCACACATGTATAAGATCAATACAAAATAAATGTGGAGCACATCCTGAAGCATGTTTTGAACACTTGCACAACACTGTTTTCTCTATTTATCAAATTTTCTCAAAAGCACTTGGAAACCAAGTACTAGGGACATCATATTAGCACATTAGTTCATTCCAAAAAATCTCTGGAAACTTGAAACATAAATATAGCTCCATGTAATCACAACACTTCCTCAATATCTCAATTATACATGCACAACTAAGTTTATTCCATATATGAATCAATTACAATAAAATTTTCTCAATATCCTCGACTTCTTCATCATACAACATTCTTCCTCAACACATATTTGACATCAATAACAACACCAACTTGTTGATATCCTATTGAAATCAATGACAACACCTTCATATTTGCAACAGTCATTAGTATTGTCATTAATTTCAACCCCTCATGTGGTCTTGATGTGAAGGTGTTGTTGTTTTCTATCAATTTCTAGTGTGGTTGTGTTGAGATGGTGTTGTGATGTACAAGTTTTGTAGATGTAACAAGTTCAGATGGTTTCCAAGTGCTTTTGAGAAAAATTGAATAAAGGAGTATGTAAGGTGATAGAGGTGTGTTTTGTGTTGTGCTCCACATTTCTTTATGATTGAATATGTTCTTGTGTAGTTTGGACATATTGATTAGAGGTGTTCAAAGGTGCTATATCTAGAGTTTCAGGTTCTGGATTATACAACAGTGGAAGTTAAGTTTGATAGTGTGTTGCCTATGAAGAAATTTGTCTAAGAGAAATGACATTTCTCTAAATTTCTTCGCGTTCAAGGTTCTTGTCTTGTGGATTTGGAAATATCCTTATATTTTTTGTACCTACCTTCCCTTGGTGTATTAAGTGATTTGTTGTTCCACAAGTTTAGTTCATGAGTTAGAGTTCATTGGTCATGCAACTGGTTGCACAGAATGAAAGTATTCTTTGTTTCAGGAGGTTGTGGTAGTGTTGTAGAGTAGTGTGTTGATGTTGTAATATTCTAGTATGTTGTATGGTTTTTTTGCATTTTTGTAGGATCTTTTTGGACCTGGTGAAGTGTGAAGTTGATTATTTGTTAGCATTAATTCGAGCTTATCCAACCTAGCGTGTTAGCACTATGTGTGGAAGTGCTTCATGGATTGTGGATGTAGGGTGAAGCATGTTGGTGTGGATTTAGGTCCTAATTAACCTATGGTGTGCATTGACTTCACTTCTTTCCATCACAGAAGTGTTTGATGTTGGCCTATTTGGTGTTGTACATTTGAGGTGCACACATTTCATTTAGGCTGGCCTTGAGAAATTATTTGAGGTCATGGATGGTATATAAGCAAGGTGAATTATTGGAGATATTGTGTATGTGTTGTGAGATGTAAATGTGATCAAGTGTGGTGATCTAAATGTGGGCTTAAACACCTAAGGATACTAGATGTAGTGAGTAGAAGTCATCTACATTTTTAGTGTACCTAAAGTTGTTGGAGGTAGTGAGATTAAGGTTATAGATGGTGTATATTTGTAGTGGTTGATTTTCCTATTGTTTTGAGGTAGTGAACCTCCTTGTAGCAGTCTTCTTCCAAATAGTGAGTCCTTTGGGTAGTGAGCCCTCGACAATGAGCCATTCTTTTCTTTTGGGTAGTGATCACTTTTGAAAATGAGCCTATTGTATTTGGTGTTGCTATTCATATATGTGAGCTAATACTCACTATGGTTTGTCCCTGTTTAGGGTTTTCCATGTAAATTTGGTGTTCTATTATGTATAGCTGTGTTTTTTTTCATATGTTTATATTATGTTGATGTTTAATAAGATTTTAAAGGTTGATAAGGGTTTAAAAGTTAATGAGGGATTGGATGTTTTAATTTACAATTGATTCACCCCCCCTCTAAGTTGTCTTATGTGTCTAAAAATTGGTATCAAAGCCTCGGTTCCTTGGAATAAGCTTAACCGCTTGAGGTAGATCTAGATGGTGCACAGGAAGGGTGTCTAAGCTCCTATATCTAATGGAATGAATTGCACTTACTAGAAAGCCATGATGGAAGATTTTCTAATCTCTCTAGGGTTTGGAGTCTCAAAATCAATTGAAACTAGATATGTTATGCCTACTAATGTTCTGGTAAGTGATGATGAGGTCAAGGACAATGAGAATAAAGGAAAAGAAAGGAATGCTATCTTGAATCGTCTTTCTAATTCAAAATTTGGGAAGGTGATAAACCTTAAATTTTTTAAAGATGTCTGGATAAAGTTGCAAAGCATTTTATGAAGGAGATGATAAGGTCAAGCAAGAAAATATGCAAAATTACAAAGCCAAATTTGAAACCTGGGGATGTCTAAAGATGAAGATATTACTACCTACATGCTCAAAGTGGATGAATTTGTCAATTCCATCAATGGTCTTCATGGAAAGCTGGAGGAAAGTGAAGTTGTGAAAAAGGTATTGAGAACTTTTCCTAAATCTTATAGTGCTAAACTTTCTACTATTAGGGAAGGTCAAGATTTGGATAAATATCCTAGAGATCAAATATTTGGTTCTTTAATATCTTTTGAATTGAGAGAGTTTGGTCAAGATGCTACAAAGAAAGAAATTGCTTTTAAATTTAGCAAGGTAGAGAAGGATGATGAATCAAATCAAGATGATCTTGATGAGGTGGAAGAGAATTGTTTAAGAATATTGAAAAAGGGCACTTGAAAATGTAGAGGTAAGTTGCCTTCCAAATGTTTCAATTATGGAATGATAGGTCATTATGCTTCTAAATTCCCAATCAAATTTACAAATGACAAATATAAGGATCATAAAGGTAAATATATCATGAATAGTTATTATGTTAAAAAAGATCATGGTGTATCTAATGATTAGGAATCAGACTATCTTCATGATGACAATGATGAATTCTTGTTCATGGCTTTAAATGTTGAAACTAATTCTACTAGTCTTAAAATATGTGTGAAGGAAAGTGCCCTAGAAACAAGTCATAATATTAAAGGAACCATGGTGACTAATTTTCATGCAAAAGAGGAAAGAAACTACTAGATAATTGACAATGGATGCTCAAATAATATGAAAAGTGATTAAATTAAGTTTATTAAACTTCAAACATATAATGGTGGTCTTGTTAAGTTTGGTGATTATATATCTACTAAGATCTATGTAAAATGGTCAATTAGTTTTTATGGAAAGCATAAGACAAATGATTTGTATGTCAAGGGTCTTCAACATAATCTTTTCAATGCAGGAAAAATGTGTAATAGAGGATATAATTTGGTGTTTAAGTATGATGGTTGTGACATCAAAAAATGAAGCTCCAGAACTTTGGTTGTTACAAGAAAAAAGATGGAAGGAAATTTTTATCAGCTCAAAGGTGGTGTTGTTAAGTGCTTTATGTCACAAATCAATGAAAGTTGGTTATGGAATAGAAGAATGTGTCACATAAATTTTGATAGCCTAGTGAAGATCAACTCTACTGATGTTGTGAGAGATCTACCAAGGATTACAAAGCCTATCAATGCAATCTTCAAAGAGTGTTAGATTCAAAAGAAGACAAAGAAGAGGTTCAAATAAAAATAATATTCTACCACAAGACCCCTTTCAAGTTGGTGCATAAAGACCTATCTGGATCTACATGAATAAGAAGCTCTCGAGGTGATGGGTATTTTACATTGTTGATTGATGACTATTCTAGAATGACTTGGGTGACATTTCTCAAAGAAAATAAGAAGATCTAGATAAGTTTAAAGAATTTAAATCTATGGTTGAAAATAAAATGGATTTCAAAATCAAGTGTCTAAGGTCTGAAAAAGGTGGTGAGTTATTACAAATGAGTTTAATAGTTTTTATGAAGATCATGGAATAAAGAGACATTTGTCAGCTCCTAGGACTCCTCAGAAAAATGGAGTTGTGGAGAGGAAGAATAGGACAGTTCAAGAAGTAGAAAGAACCATGGTGAATGAATCAAATCTATTGGATATATTGGAGAGAAGCTATGTGAGGCATATCTAACATTGTTCTAGAGAATTTGATTTGATTTTATATTTATTTCGTTTGCATTTTTGGACATGGTTGGTGTTGAGATTTTGGTGTGTGGATATTACTATTTTTCTAGATTATGGACATAAATGTTTTATATGGATTTTTGGATATTAGATGCAATATGTTCATCTGATAAAATAATTTGATCACAAAGTGTTTCGGTTAAATGATTAATTTTTGCAAGAATAAATGTCTTTAATTATCATGATAGATCTTATAACTATTTTATGTTAGAAAATTCTAATGTTTATGTTTAATGTTTTGATTATAATTTCCAAAATGCACTAATGCTCCTATTAAGATGTTGTAGGTGGGTAGTCTAGATTCCTTAAGAATGGGAGACAAAGTCCAAATTCCAAATGTTTAATTATTGGTTTTTATTTTATTTTATTTTATATTTAAGGGGGCATTTAATGGTTAGAGTGACTTGATTTTTAGGTGAGTTTATTTCTGGAGGGAAATATGTTTTTAATTGAATGATATTTTTATTTGGTTTGTGTTTTGAGGGAAGTTGAAGAGTTGGGAGGAATTATATTTTAAGAGGGAATTATTTTGGTTGTTCTCTCAATTCTTCTTGCTATTTTGTTTGATTCTTGGGAATCCAAATTGGAGTGTGAATTTTGTTGCGTCTTTGGATATTGGCTGAAAGAAATTGGTGATAGAAGGACATTAATAGAGAGAAGGGATTAGAATACTTTCTTTGGTAATGGGCTTATCATAACTTGGATAGCCAAGGTATGTTTTGTGTTTTCATTGGAAATTTTGATGTGGTTGTTGAATGTTTGGTGGATTTTAATTGTGTTGTGAAAATTTGTGTATTTTCTATTTTATGTAGAACCTTGCTTGTGTAATGGGGGTTTTGGGAGTGTATAAGGAGTGGATCTTGCCTAAGGGATGATAGCCTCCTTCAATTGGGATTGAGAAGGGCGTGGAGCCTCTCTTAGGGATTCATGGTAAAATCTATTTATATGTAATATGTGGTAATGGATTAGGGTGTTGGGTGGAATGTGGAGTGGTTGGTTGTGGAGGTGTTGTGAATGGGAGATTTGGGTGTTGGGTGGAATATGGAGTGGTTGGTGGTGAAGGTGATGTGAATTGGGTGTTGTGATGGAGAGGGTTATGTGTGGAAGATGGAGTTGAATGTGTATGAAAATTTAATGTTGCTCCCCAAGAGGGAAGGGAATCCCCCTTCTCCCCCTTTTCAAGAATCATGTGTGTGGGTTATTTGTGAGTGAGTATTTGTTTATTATTTTATGTTTTTTCATTTGAGTTGTGCAAATAGACTTTGTCTCCCGCTCGAGGGTGGACTTTTCCATCCTATGGTTGGGAGGAGAGCGGGACTGGGTTGCTCTATTTTGTTTTGCAGGTTTAGGAAGTAATCTAGAAATGTTGAAGAATACTGGTCAAAAGAAATTTTCTTTAAATATTGTTGAATTAATAAGTTGGTTTGAATCATTCAGTTGCAGATTTTAAAAGTCTTCATGTTGTTAGTAAAGGAGATACCCATGAGCTGAATATAAATTCATATTAAACTCTTTTTGTTTTGTGTACTATTGTTTATGCACTACATTATGCTTTCATAAAGAAAATTGAATCATTAAATCTAATTGTGAAAACAATATTGTTAATTCCCTGATCCTATGAAATATTATTTCCTTAGTTGATTTGAACATATTTTGTTTAGATAGTTAGAATGCAAATATTTGAGGGATTCATAATAGAGATTCTCTTGTAAATGCAAGAATTTATGTATATGTTTTTGAAAATTCCTCTAAAACAACTACCTGTCGATCTCTATATATTTATCCCATGGTAATATTGCTCAGCCACTAGATTTCTTTTTATCTTCAACTGACACGGTTAAATGGTCTTTTATTAGCCGATAGGCTATATATAGAGTGAATGTTGAGCCCAAACTTGTCTCACGCCAGTATGCAGCTTCTTATTGTCGGTATACAGCTCCCCTTAAACCTCTTTTTTTTGTTTTGCAATCATGGTTCCCTGAATTGGCGGTGTATTGAGAAAGTTATTATTAATGGAACTATAATGGAGGTCGTCTTAATATAATGTTTATTACGATCATATCTCCTCCCTTAATTCTTGTCATTTTGTGCCCTATTTTGTGGGAGAAACTTTAGGCCGCTTCGATAAATATCACCTAACCAACTTGCCTTGTTTCCTAAATCTGCTCTGCTTTCCAATAAATGAAGCTAGATGTGAGGGGAGTAATGCCTTTGTTTGCACGTGCCTGTTTGAATAAATCAATTCTATTAAAATTCTGCAAAACCATTAATAAGGATGTCTACTTGTTTTACGTTAAAAACACTTCAACTGCCTTGGTTTAGCGTTTAAAATGCTCCCCATGCCTATTTAGGTGTTTAGTGTTGTTTTCTTATATATCCTTCTTTTAACTAGAAAAATTCAATCTCAGGCCAAGTTCGCTGGGTTGCAGGGCTTACTACTCTCTTTCAAAGCTCTGTATTTATCACCTGTATGTTTTTTCATCTTCACTTCTTTCAGTTTGAATATAGAGTATAATATTTTTGTACTTGTACTTTTTTTATTATCTTTACTTCTTTCAGTTTGAATATAGAGTATAATATTTTTGTACTCCTACTTTTTTTATTACCTTTTAACCTGGCTTTTTATGTATAACCAGTCTTGTATTCTTCAAAGGACAAGTATATTACCCCTCTGGTGCGATTGTCTTATTATTTTCAGACTGAGAGTCTTTCTAGGGTTGTCACTTGGCTTTGAGATGGCACATACAAAAATTGAGATTACAAAAATAGAGGCGGCAACAGCCAGGCATGTGACCTTCTGCAAGCAGAGGGGTTTGCTCAAGAAAGAAAAGGATTTCTATTTTGTGTGAAATGGACATTGGCCTCATCATATTTTCTACATCTGGAAGGCTCTCTAAATACACAAATTATAGGTATCCTTACAATTTTACTATTTCCTAGGAAAATAAATGAATTGATAAAATAAGACAATTTCAAGCATAAAAAATGAACAGCTCTGTATAGATTTTCTGAGGAAAAAAAAGCTCACTGAAACCATGCATCTTAGCCTCTAGATTCTGCACAAATTATACACCTATGTACATGGATGAGTGCAAAACTGCATTTTGGGGAATATCATATTTTCTACATCACTAGATAACCAGCTTCAACTTCTGCGCCAAATTTTCATTTCCTTAGCCCTTTAATTTTACAGATAATTCCAATTACCGATAGGACAACAATCATGAGATAAGATATTAGCCCATTTAAATTTCACTTCCTTAACCCCCTGCCACGCAAAATCTCTTATTCCGCTGCGAACTTCCCCTAAGGCCTGTAATGCCTCCCAGTCCTTTTCACCTCCATATCATGACAGAAAATTGTCGGTTTCTTGACAGGAGGTGCAGGGGTCATCTCCTTGGGCATGGCAGGCGTCCAGCCCTTCTACATGGCCACTTTTAGGATGTTGTATAGAAACATTCCCTCTTAATCATCTTCATTTAATGACAGCTTCGACGAGGTATTAGACAAAAAGGTTGAAAACACTGGGTACTCTGGGATTATGATGGACCCATTAAGCTTTTAGCTATTTAATTTTTTGAGTTATATATCTTGCCTAATACCTTGATGTGTCTATGCAGGATTATGCCGCCCAGACACGGAAGAGGTAGAGGGCATGGTCGTGGCTGTATAGACGGTCGTGGTGAGAGTCAGCATGACTCTCCTCCCCTAGTTTCTCTTATCCCTGATCAGGAGGAACAACAGGCATCTCAGAATGCACCTAGGGTTGGTATTCATTAGCAGGATCCAGCAGGGATCGAGGCAGCGCGTAGAGCGCTTTAGGAGGCTTTGGTACTCCTTGGACCAAGGCAGGTAGAGGTTCGGGTGAACCCTGTGGTGAGGGAAGCCCCACCTCAGTCGAAGTCTCACATGAGGGACCTGCTCAGGGGGCACCCTCCATTATATGATGGATCTGGTACGGGTTTGGAGGTCGAGACTTGGCTCATAGACTTGGATAGGTGTTTCACCATGCATCCATATGGCAGTAACACCAGAGCTCGTTATGCCATCATGTAGTTGAGAGGATTTGCATCCACTTGGTGGAGATTAGAGGAGCAGAAGATCCATATCGACATTCACACTGCATCTTGGGAGATCTTCATAGAGAGATTCAGAGCTCATTTTTTATCTGAGCATTGGCGTCAGCATCGAGGCGACGAGTTCCATGCTTTGCGTCAGATGGCATTATCTGTTGAGCAGTACGAGCGATGTTTTTACGAGCTCAAACAGTATGCAGGGATTAGTGACGACGAGAGAATGTTGGTACACCATTTTGTCAGGGGCTTAAATGCCTGTCTTAGTGGTGGTGTGAGGGTTTTCAAACCCAAGACCATGGAAGCAGCAGTAGAGAAAGCACGCCTAGTTGAGGAGAATCTGAGTATGGCACTTGGAGGGCACATGAGTGTTCCAGTTGGTAGTAGTATTGTGGCAGGATCTAGTGCTAGAGGAGGGCAGTCTCAGGGAGGCTTACCTCCTAGGTCTCAGCAGGGGCCATCTCAGGGTGGTCAGCAGTAGCAGCAGCAGGTATCACAGGGGAAACGTAAAGGTTTCCAGCCGAGACAGGAATTGGAGGCGTGCAAAATGCTCCAACTATGATCAGCCAGCACAGATTTCACAGTCTACTTTCAAGGGTAGTGTGTAGCAGTATAGTGCACCATCTGGAGGTAGAGGCTATGGTAGAGGCATTGAGTGTTTTGCATGTGGTCAACAAGGTCACATGGCTAGAGGTTGTCCCAACAGGGGCACAGCTGGGTTTTCTCAGGGACCAACGACATTTGAGCCGACAGTTTTTGATACAGGTAGAGGGCATCGAGTGTTTGCAGCGATTGATAACCGCCAGGTAGAGCATCAAGGCACTGTCATCGAGACATATGGTATGTTGATGGGTAACCCAGTTACCATCTTATTTGAGTCAGGAGCGTCAGACTCCTTCATTTCAACATCAGTTGTGTCACGATGTAGATTGGGTGCGATAAGGCAAGTCGATAGGTCGCAGGTAGAGCTAGCTTCAGGTGTGAAAGTCACATCGCACTCCCTTGTGCCAAAGTGTAGGTTGGAGATTGGACCTCTTCAGACTATGTTGGACCTTCATGTTATTCCATTGGGTTCTTATGACATCGTCATAGGGATGGATTGGTTGGAGTCTCATAGTGTGGTCTTGGATTGTCGACGCAAGTCGATTAGATGCAGTGAGGCATCTGGTAGAGAGGTAGAGATAGTGGGAGTCCTTAGGCTGATTTCTTTGAGGGTCATCTCAGCTATGCAGTTGAGAAGGTGTGTACATCAGGGTGGCCAGTTGTTTGCTATCATAGTGGATGACTTGGATCTAGGTAGTGGAGAAGAGAAAATCTCGCTTGATAGTCACCCCATCCTTCAAGAGTATTCTGATGTCTTTCCAGATGAGATTAGAGGGATGCCACCTCAGAGGGATATTGACTTCAAGATTGATCTTATACCTGGTTCACAACCCATCTCTCAAGCTCCCTATCGTATGACTACCCAGGAGCTGAAAGAGCTTCATTTACAGCTTGAGGAGTTGTTAGAGAAGGGCTCCATTCGCCCTAGTGTTTCACCATGGAGAGCACCAGTCATCTTCATGAAGAAGAAGGATGGTTCACTTTGGTTATGTATTGATTATCGACAGTGAACAAAGTGACCATCAGGAACCGATATTCACTTCCTAGGATCGATGATCTTTTTGATCAGGTCAAGGGTGCCACCATCTTTTTGAAGATTGATCTTAAGTCAGGATATCATCAGCTTTGGATCTTTGACTCTGATATTCATAAGACAGTGTTTCGAATGTGGTATGGTCACTACGAGTTCACAGTAGTATCATTCGGGTTGATGAATGCACCTTCTGTGTTCATGAGTCTGATGAACAATGTATTTCATACATACCTAGACAGGTTTGTCCTTGTGTTCCTGGATGACATTCTGATATATTCCAGGACTATGGTAGAACATGAGGAACATTTGCGGTAGGTATTGCAGTGCTTGAGGGATAATCAGTTGTTTGCTAACCTGTCGAAGTGTGAGTTCTTCAAGTCTAAGGTACAGTATATTGGGCATGTCATCTCAGGGAAGGGTATTTCAGTGGATCTTGGAAAGATCCAAGTGATCTCAGATTGGCTTGCACCCACGAATGTGGCAGAGATACGTAGCTTTATGGGACTAGTGGGTTATTACAGACGCTTTGTGTAGGGATTTTCGAGGATAGGTTATCCTATCACTACCCTTCAGAGGAAAGGGAAGAGGTTGAGTGGTCTGAGAAGTGCGAGGCAGCATTTCAGAACCTTAAGGAGATGCTGACTGGTGCACCGATACTTGCTATACCAGATCTGACTGGGGACTTTGTAGTTTGTACAGATGCGTCCTTGGAGGGTCTTGGTGCAGTGTTGATGCAGGAGGGTCAAGTCATTGCATATGAGTCACAGAAACTCAAGGACCGTGAGTTGAACTATCCCACCCATGATCTTGAGTTAGTGGCAGTTGTACATGCATTGATGAGATGGAGGCATTTCCTTCTTGGCCATAGGTTTGAGTTGCATAGTGATCATAGGAGTCTTCAGTATATCTTCACGTAGCCCAACCTTAATGCTAGGCAGAGGCGTTGGATGGAGTTCCTCTATGAGTATGAATTTGAGGTGAAATACATCCAGGGGAAGGAGAATGTTGTAGCGAATGCACTCAGTAGACAGAGACATGGGATATCCAAGTTGACTCTAGTTGTGGATTTACAGAGTCGGATTCTTTTTTCCCTTCCAATAGATAGTTGGTACCAGGAGGTCAGGACAGTGATAGAGGCAGGTAGACCTCTTGAGGGCAGACATTCAAGATATTCTCTAGATTCATATGAGTTATTGAGACACACGGGACGCATATATGTTCCTCCTGCAGATGGTCTTCGCACATTGGTCATGACTCAGGCACATCGTGCACCTTATTCAGCCCATCCTGGGGTGAAGAAGATGCATGCAGATTTGCGTCAGTTGTACTTTTGGCTAGGGATGAAGCGACATATCGCGGAATTTGTGTCATGATGTCTAGAGTGTCAGTGAGTTAAGGTTGAACACCAGCATCCAGCAGGGCTCCTGCAACCGCATTTAGTACCAGAGTGGAAGTGGGATATAATCTCATTGGATTTCATTGTTGGTTTACCCAACTCTTCGAGACGGCATGATGCGATAATGGTGACAGTTGATAGGTTGATGAAGGTGGCACACTTCTCACCTAAGCACTCATCCTATACCGCATCGTCCGTAGCTAGAGTGTTCATGGAGGATATTGTGAGGTTACATGGCATTCCGCGTCGGATTATTTCTAACAGGGATCCGGTGTTTACCTCAGCTCTTTGGACATCATTGCAACATGTGATGGGGACACAGTTGAACTTCAGTTCAGCTTATCACCCTGAGACAGAAGGACAGACTGAGAGGGTCAATCAAATCCTTGAGGATATGTTACGTATGTATGTGATCGACCAGCAGATAAGATGGGAGGATTATCTCTATTTGATAATTTCCTATAATAATGGTTTTCAGAGTTCCATTGGCATGCCTCCATTCCAGGCATTGTATGGGAGACCGTGTTGTACCCCCTTGAGTTGGGATCGATTGGAGGACAGGATAGTGTTGGGTCCTGAGATGTTGCAGGATATGGAGCAGCAGGTGGATAGGATTAGAGAGCACTTGGTGGCAACGCAGGATAGGCAGAAGAAGTATGTGGATGTACATAGAGTGGATCGTCAGTTTTTTGTAGGCGATAGAGTCTTCTTGCGAGTGCGTCCGTGAAAGAGTCCCATCCATTATGGAAAGGGCTCTAAGTTGGTGTCTCGCTTTGTCGAACCTTTCGAGATACTCGAGAAGATTGGTCATGTTGCTTACCGTGTTGCTTTACCACCCAGTCTCTCACGCATTCATGATGTGTTTCATGTTTCAGTTCTTCGGCCGTACCATCTAGATATTCCTCATGTCCTTGATTGGAATGCATTGCCCGTAGAGGATGGGCAGCTGGCTTTGGAGCCTGTGGTCGTTGTGGAGTGCAGAACGCTCGCCCTTCGAGGGCGAGATATTGATCAAGTTAGGATTCAGTGGGATCCTAGGGATGACACATCATCCACATGGGAAGATGCAGCTAGAATGAGGGAAATTTATTCCTATTTGTTCGCAGGCTTCTAGGAGTAAGCCTGACCCTAGGGGGGAGGATGTAATACCCCTCCGTTTTGATCTATTGTGCGAACTATGTTGTTTCCTCTTTTATGCTTCAGTTTGGTGTTGTACTTTGACTATGTACTTGGTTACAGTTGATCACTGTTTTATCGTGATGTATCTTGATGTGATGATACTATATTTTGATGTGATTATTATGGCATGTTTGGAATTAGCATAAGTGTATATTTAAATTTATGATGTTTCATGCTTTTGATTATGCTGCTATGTTAGATGCATCAGTTAGAACTACTGTATTGGTGAAGAGGACGGTATCGCATCACTCGCTTGCGAGTGCCCTGCGATCTCGTGATTTTCTCTTCACGATGTGCCTTATTTATGACATATTATTGGATGTGGATATATTCTTTGTTCGTGGGTTGACAGGTACAGGACATCGACTCCACCTGGTTTCACAGGTTCGAGCGTGTTCATTGCCCAATGGCATTTGATTGGGAGATAGTAGCTAGGAATTTTGTGTCAAGTCGTCACCCTAGTCGTAGTGTGTCATCGGTCCTAGTATGGTCCAGTGGTTCTATTTTGTTCTTTTTGTCTGGTTTCAATTTATTTTGGAAGTTAGAATAATGTGGGAAATGTGATTAGATTATTGAGTAATTTAATTTAATTAATAAATATTTTAATCTTATGGTAGATTTATTTTATTAATTGATTAAGTTATTTATGTGGAAATGAATTACATTATTCATTTTGGAAATGCATGCATATTTAAGTTGGAACTGGAAATTAGGAAAATGAATTAAAAGTCAATTTAGAAATTTGAAAATTCAAAAATTCAAAAAATAGATATTTCCTATTTTCTGTTTTCTGGAATTTATGAGGGTGGTTGTAGGATTTTTGGGAAGAATTTTGGATATCTTTGAATTTCTTCAAAAAAATCAAAAATGGAGTTTTTGGAGAAAAATTGAGAAGAGAAGGGGAAGGATTGCAAAATTTTGTGGGTTTGGAGAAAAAGCTCAAAGAATCTGTAGAGCTTAAGAGGGTTTCATAGCACCATCAAGTTCTTCATCACACTTCAAGAAAAATCAGGTTCTCATCTTGTTTTAATTGAATTTTGCTTGTTTCAAAGGCACATGTGTTGTAGGGAAAATAGTCGTAGCATGTTGTTTGTGTGCAAACAGATATCCATTCAAATTCTGCTTTCAAAACTTGTAGAACACCACTCGTTGGAAAGATTGTTTGCAAATTTTAAATGAAATCTTGTTTATAAAATTAGTTTTTTCTTCAACTTTGTGTTTTTCTATTTGTTGAGAATCTCATTTGGAGAATGAAATGTGTGTGTATATATATATATATATATATATATATACCTATGTCTATTATATTTTTTTATATTTTTCCCATATAAGGTTATGCTGGCAAAATTTTATTTTTCAGGGAGAGAAAAATCAACGTTGGAGAATGGTACAAGCTTGTGCATAAAAAAAGAGAGAGCAACACTAAAAAGTATGCAAGCGTGGCACACATGAAGAGATGGGATTGAAGGTATATGAATTCAACCTGTAGGGATATTGAAGATATCCAATATATTAGCAACTTCACATAAATAAAAAATCAATTGCAGATTTAATAGAGGAAAACAAAAAAAAAAAATAGACCACAGCCAAAGAAAGGAGGGAGTTAAAGAGAATGGGCATACAACTACAAGAAATTGAAGATTTGAAAAAATTGAAAAAAAAAGATACACCAAGGGAGGGACAGCTGAGTGTGGATAGGAAAAATAAATAAATAAGGCAAAGTAAATACAAAGGTGTGAGGGGGTTGTGCTGCAAGAGGAGGCAAAGTGTGTGGACAAAAAGAAATGACAATTTAAATAAACCAAATAAAAGTTTCAGAATAATAGACAATAATAGAGAGGGGGGACAATAATAACGGAGAGGGGGGACAATAATAGAAGTAAAGAGTGCAGATTAAATAAACATGGCAAGAGGAAATTGCAAATAAGAAGATAAATACTAGGTTGAATGAGAAGGGAGAGGATGTATGAGACTTTTATGTGATAAAGATTGTTAATGGTTGATGTCTAAACATGAATTTGAATAAATTAAATCTGAATTGCATTCCATTTTCTATAGTTGAATGGTTATAGAATTATGGTGCAGTTTGAAATGAACTTTGACTAACAAATGCAATTATAAATAAACATAGGAAATCTCCCTACATTAATTTTAATTTTTTTAAATGTTTCTCCAACATGATTATCGAATAAACCAATGGTATGGAAAGAGATCCCACTATTGGGAACAAGACAAAACCAAGGCCAATTATAAGACAAGATAACACAGTGAAAACACAAATATATTACCTTGAAATATTACATTATTAATCAATTAACAATTTCAATGTGCATGTAAACTTATATATTGGATTGGCTTTTATGTATATGGTTATAATTTGGTGTTTTGTGTGTTAATTAAAATCCTTTAACCTATTTCTTTTGTGACTCTGTTCTCATTCTGTGTGTATGGTGTGGTTAAATAATTTCATAAAAGTCAACACTTGGAGATTGCCCCCATAAAATAAAATTGTAACACCGTGTTTATTTTTCTTTAATTTTTTGAACGAAATATTGTTTTCTTTTAAATTAAAATTTTGTGATGGATCATTCCATACTAGCATATGGAATCATCAGATACAATATCTTCACAGTTGCAATAGTTGCAAATCTTTCATTCAATTTTCAATCTCCAACTATGTCATGTACAAACATCTTATAATTTTTGCAAATCACAATTGACATTGCTGCAAATCATTCATCCATTTTTCAATCTCCAAATATATATTACAAACATTTTGTATATATTGCAAACAACATTCTATATATTTTAAACTACACTTTCTTTCTATGTTTACTTCTATATATTTTTCTATCGGTGTAACCCTTGCACCCCTCTGATGCAAGTGCTAGTTTTATTTACATCTTGTGTTGTTAAACAATGGTTTTTATTTATTATTGTTTGATATTATTCATAAGTTATTAATTCAGAAGTACCTAGCTGGAAAAGCAATCCAATTTAAATATAAATATTATAGTCATTCAAAAAAAAATTCACATTTAACCTATCTTTGACAGCAGTTATTAAATAGAATCTGCCAGATGTTTTATGCTTAATCGTTAGCCTTGGAAAGTAGTTGCAAACATAGTTTACACAAATACAGACATGTATTCGATGATTTAACTTTGCTTTTGCAGCTTGCATACTCTAATATATATATATATATATATATATATATATTAATGGCATAACCGTTAGGCTATGTGGTTGTTCTCACCCAAATTTTTTTGGATGTCGTATGTTTTCCTTTGTTAATAGCAACTTGGTATGTTAAATTTCTAAAATGTGTTTTAGTGTTGGATGTCTTGTGTGGTTGTTCAGTAATGTTGTGTTGTAACGTCTCTCTTGATATTCTATTTCTTTCTTATTGAAATAGTGAAATCAATTTATTTTATAATCTGAGTACTATTGAAAACATTGTTTAGTATTTGAAATATTTTTAAAGTTAAATGAAATACATTTCAATGTTTATATATATTTTGATTCACAAATTTGTATTTAGGTTTCGTTTTACACACACATATTTGTAAATATATATGTATATACGTATATTATATATTTACTTGCAGGAGTGTAATAAGTTAAATTGAATTATAAAGTTAATCATTTTTTATTTTATTTTAGTTTTTGTATATTTTGTTTTATTATCAAATTAATATTGATAATTTTCTATGTAGTTTTAATATTTAGTCATGACATTGTTCTTAGTTCTCTCTCTTTAAATTTTACATGGTGTTTAAGTCTCTAACGGGTAAAATATTACTTCGTATAATTATAGCAATCAAGATTTCACTAATTTTATCTCATCCATATTGTTAACACTTTAATTTCAATGTAAGTAGTTACTTGTTCAATTATTCTTTCTTATGTTCAGATTTTTAGTTCTATATTATTGGCCAAGGGGGAAGGGCATTACAAGCTATTCAAACTATAGTGTACATTCATAACAGAGGACAAGAAAGAGTGAACAGTTCAAAGACTTCCTATGAACTATGGTATGGAGAACATCCTACTATAAAATATTTTGGAGTTTTTGAAATCAAATATTATATCAAGGGATATGAAGAAAACTTAAGAAATTTTGATGCAAGATCTAATGAAGGAATCTTCCTTAGATATTCTACAAAGAGCAAGGCATATAGATGCTATAATAAAATGCCGAAGAAGATAGTGGAGGGTGCAAGTGTCAATGTGGATGAAGAATTAAATCAAAGCTTAGTGATGATAGAAGGAGATGAATCTGATGAGCCCCCTTGTAGTGAAGAAAAAAAAGATGATAGTTGAAGAGGAAGAAGCTCTGAAAAAGAATCTTAAGACTCCTAAGTATGTGTAGAAGAATCATTCTAAAGATTAAATCATTGGAGATAAGAGAAAAACTGTGTTGATAAGAAGGAAAGATGCTATGGCAAAGGAATAGGTAAAATTTTGTTTACTTTCTAAAGTAGAACCTAAAACTATTATTGATTCATGCAAAGATGAAAATTGGATTAAAGATATGGAAGAAGAGTTGAGGTAGATTAAGAAGAATCAAACTTGGGAATTGGTCCAAGACCAACAAACAAAAATGTGATAGGAACTAAATGGGTTTTCAGGAAAAAGTTGAATGAGAATGGAGAAGTTTATTAGAAAAATGGGTAGACTGGTGTGTAAGGGCTACTCACAAGTGGAAGGAATATATTTGAAGATACTTTTTCTCCAGTATCAAGAATGGAAGTCATTAGATTATTTTTGGATTTTTCATTACATAAAGACTTCAAGGTATATCAAATGGACATTAAGTCTACATTTTTGAATGGTGAGGAAGAAGAAGTATACATTGAACAAGTGGAAGGTTTTTAGTTATTAGAAGATGTTGATGAGGTATTCAGGTTGAAGAAGGCATTATATGGGATCAAACAAGACCCTAGAGCTTGGTATGAAAGATTAGATAAGTACTTATTGCAACAAGGATTCAAAAAGGGTATTGCAGATAGCTGTAAGGAAGATAAGGTAGTAGAACAACTTCCCACACTAACCTTGAGAGGAGAATAATGTAAAAAAATTATAGATCTTTAATAGTTACAAAAATAAATACAAATATCACGCATACCACAACACAATGATTTACATGGGGAAAACCCTTTCAGAAGAAAAACTCACACTCCAAAAGTCGCTCAATATATTATTCAAAAATCAAAACATTACAATATACTTGCAAAGAAAGCTTCTCACAGGAGTATCACCACCAGAGCTCAAGAGACGCCACTATCACTATCAGACTGTCAGAATACACCACCATCTACATACATCCCATCTACTTATAATAATATTTTTGGAACCTTTTATAATTAGGGTTTTACAAGGTCATTTACATTTGACGTGTTAATGGAAAAACCTTGATGTGTTAGTGGGAAAAATCTTTGACGTGTCAGTGGGAAAAAACCTTGACGTGTTAACGAAAAAAAATTGAGGCGGTTCCTTGAACCCCACATCTTGTTACGAGTGTATAGTATTTGCATGATCAATCACCACATACCAACATACATCCTATCAATAAATCATATATAATTACAAGGTTGAGACACATTTTCCCAACAATAGCAACCTTTACTTCAAGGTTGAGAGAGATCAAATCCTAATTGTGGTTGTGTATGTTGATGAGATAATCTTTCTAGATGAAATAAAGAAATGTGCAAGAAGTTTTTAGAGGAGATGCAAAATGAGTTTGAAATGTCAATATTTTGGGAGATGAATTTCTTCCTTGGGCTATAAATCAGTCAATCAAAAAAAGACATTTTTATTTCACAGTTAAAGTATGTCAAGGAAATGTTGAATAATTTTGGAATGGAGGATTCCAAAATAGTATGTACTCCCATGGTTACTAGTTGTAAGCTGAGAAAAATGATGAATCTCCCAAGACAGATCAAAGCAAGTATAAATCAATGATTGGTGGACTGTTATACCTAACTGCTACTAGACTAGATATCATACATATAATATGTCTCATGGTAAGATTTCAAGAAGATCCTAGAGAATCACATGTGGCAACAGTTAAAAGGATATTTAGATACCTAAATGGCACTCTAGACTTTGGTCTATGGTATCCTAGGGATAGTGATTTCTCCTTGAGTGCTTATATAGATTGGACAGGTTATGCAGACGATAGAAGAAGTGCAAGTGGAGTTTATTTCTTTCTTGGAAACATATTAGTTACTTGGTTGAGTAAAAAGTAGGATTCAGTGTCATTATCTATTTTAGAGGAAGAGTATATTGCAGCAATATCATGGTGCACATAGGGGTTATGGGTGAAGCAGGCATTGAAAGACATCAAAGTAGCATATGATGAACCTATTCATATCTTGTGTGATAATAAAAACTCTATTAATATTTCAAATAACCTAGTAATACATTCAAGAATAAAAAATATATCTATTTGGTATCACTTCTTGAGAGATAAGGTTGTAGAGAATGAGGTGAAGTTGGAGTATGTTCCTACAAAGGATCAAGTAGCAGACTTTTTTACAAAGGCTCTTCCAAAATATACATTTGAGTAACTCCAACAAAAGTTAGGGATCATTGTCCCTCCTTTCAACTATATGTATAAGTGGGTGCATCTATCTAGGAGAATGTTTCAAGATACATTCTCGATCTTGGACTGATGAAGGCTACCTCTCAAGGGGAGTAGGTAGTGGTGTTTTTGGTTCGTTCTATCAGGGGGAGCATATCTTGTGCCCCTAAGGGGGAAAGTGCAATGGAATGTGATTAGATTCAAAGAGTGAGATTGTTTCCCTTTTCCATTGATGTCAAAGAGGGAGAGAATGAAGTTTGAAAAACTCCTCAAGAAAGGGGGAGAAGATATTTGAAAAATATGGAGAGAATGAAGTCTAAAAGGGAGAGAGAATATTATCTGAGAAAGTGGTAGAAGTTTAAGAAGTGTCTTGATAAGGGAGAGTGTTGCTTGATGCAGAGGTTATTTTAATTTTGATGGTTTTCTAAAATTAGGTGTTGCCATTGATTACAAAGGGAGAAATTGCTAGAGATTTGGAGTTGTTGGAGTTTGGGGATTGTTTCGCTATGTTGTCATCAGTGTTGTCATTGATGTTAGACCCTTGTGTTGTCTTGATGAGAAGGTTTTTTCATTCGCTATCAACCTCTAGTGTGCTTGTGTTGAGAAGGTGTTGTGATGGTGTGCAAGTATTGTAGATTCAACAAGTTTACTTGCTTTCCAAGTGCTTTTGAGGAAATTTGAATAAAAGAGTGTGCAAGGTGATAGAGGTGTGTTATATGTTGTTCTCTAAACTTTTTCATGGTTGAAGATGAGCTTGTGTGGTTTGTAAATGTTTATTAGAGGTTTTTAGAGGTGTTATTTCTAGAGTTTCAGGTTTTGGATCATGAGGTAGTGAAAGTTGTGTTTGATAGTGTGTTTCTTGTGAAGAAGGTTGTCTAAGAAAAATGAGATTGCTTTGCATATCTCCACATTGAAATTTATTTTATTCTATATTTTGTAACATTTTTATATTGTCTTTACCTACCTTCCATTGGTGTATTGAGTGTTGCATTGCTCTGAAAGTTTGGTTCATGAGTTGGAGTTCATTAGTTGTGCAACTAGTTGCACAAGATGAAAGTATTCTCTATTTCAGGTGGTTGCGACAATGTTGCAGAGTAGTATGTTGATGTTGCAATATTTTATTATGTTATATGGTGTTGTCACGTGGTCTTTATGATGTTTCTAGACTTGGTGAAGTGTGAATTTGATTTCTTGTTAGTGTTAATTCAGGTTGGCTGACCTGACATGTTAGTGTTATGTGGAGAAGTGCTTCATGGATTTTGGATGTAGGGTGAAGTGTGTGGGTGTATATTTCAGTCCTAGTTAACCTATGGTGTGGTGGACACCTTCACTTCTTTCCACCACAAAATTTTTCAATACCAACCTATTTGGTGTTCCATGTTTGAGGTGTACATGTTTCATTGAGGCTAACCTTGAGAATTTGTTTGAGATCATGGATGGTATATAACCAAGGTTAATTGTTGGAGATGTTGTATATGTGATGTGAGATGTGAATTTGATCAAGTGTGATGATCTAAGTGCAAGCTTAAATGTATAAGGTAATCAAATGTATTGAGTAGAAGGTTTCTACATTTTGGGTGTATCTAAAGTTGTTCAAGGCAGTGAGCCGAAGGTTGTGAATGATGTAGATTTGTAGTGGTGGATTTTTCCTATTTCTCTAAGGTAGTGAACCTCCTTTTAATAGTCTTATTTTATTTTTATTTCTTCTAGATAGTGATTCCTTTGGGTAGTTAGCCATTATTTTCTTCTGGGTAGTGAGCCATTTTGGCAGTGAGCCTATTGTATTCGATGTTGCTAAATTCATATATATGTGAGCTAATACTCAGCATGGTTTTCCCTATTTAGGGTTTTCCACATAAATATTTTGTTTTATTATGTATGGTTTTTGTTGTGTTGTTGTTTCATGTATTTATATTCTCTTGATATTTAATAAGGGTTTAAAGGTTGATGAGGGTTTAAAATTTAATGAGCGATTGAATTTTTTTGTTGGCATATGGCTTCTAGTGTTGTCATTGATGACAACCTAAGTCATTCATCCAGTTCACAGTTTAGTCTTGGTTCATACCAGCAGAACAGAATGAAGAACAAAGTATCCAGTTAAAGGTAGAAATGTCGATCTGTATAGTTCACCGTACTATTACTTTGAGTTGTGGATCTCAGAAGAAGGCATGTTGATGTTAGTACTATCTTATTCAAGAAGTATGGAGGTGCACATCTACTGGTGCACAATCTAGGAGATCTAGTGCATTGATTTTCTGGTTATCAGTTCTAGAAGGCCGACTTGGTAGCTATAGCCATTGCGGATGTTTAAGGTGTGATTGGTTAAATATTTTTGTGTTCGATCATGTTTATTTGGATCCTCACTATGCTATAACTGACTATGGGTAGTACGCATAAAGAATTAGTTGTGGATCTAGCCAATAGTTGGAGAGTATTTTATGTTTTAATTAAAGCTGACATACGAATGACCAAATCCTTGATTGCGGATATATATAAGAGATTGGATATAGTATTTTGGATATCAAATTATATGATATGCAAACTATGTTAATGTGTTGTGTGAAATTCAAAAGGATAGTGGTGTGAATATAAGATCTATGATGCAAATTGCAGAGCAGAGAGAAGTGCAGAATTAGATAGAAGGTCCAGAATCTGATCTATGAGCCTAACCGGAACTGTGAACTGGCATGAGTAGATGTTATTACTTCATTTCAACCCTTCAGATGGTCTTAATCTAAACATATTGTATGGCAGTGATCCTTTTTCTTTTGAGCAGTGAGCTCTAGTCAGTGTGCCTGAATGCAAGTGCATTCCTTTTGTAAAACTTATATTTGAGTACTCAAATTATGGATTGACCTCCACTGTGGTTTTTCCCCTAACATGGTTTCCACGTAAAAATCTTTGTGTTATGGTGTTTTGGATGATTACTTTATGTTTGTGCATCTTTCTTTTGGTTGAATGTTGAAATGGTTTAAATATCAGATTAATAAAGTCAAGATTTGTAGAAAACTGATTCACCCCCCCCCCTCTCAGTGTTCCCTTGAGTCCAACAATTGGTATCAAAGCATAGTTCCTCAGAAGGAGTTTAGTAGCTTGAGGTGGATCTTGGAATGCAATGGACTCTGACAATCTTTAGCAACAACTTTTGGTGGCACTTGATGACCTTGATCAGTCTAAAGAAAAAGTCTTAGAATTAAAAGCAAGTCTTAGGGATGTTGAGAAATTCATTCATTCATTGAAGGATCAGATTGTAAAATCCAGAGAAAAGAGGAAGGATCTTTGTAATCAAATTAAGCAGAAAGAGAGTGAAAACATGGATGATTCTCACCTTAATCAAACCTTGAAGGAAATAACTGAAGAATGTGAAAATCTTGCTAGAGACAATGCTACCCTAAAACATGAGATGGAATCCATGGTAATGAAGTTGACTAAGGAGATTGAAGAAAGGAAGAAGAATGAGGAGAATCTTGCTCAGTCCTTAAAAGAAAATTATGATGAATGCAGAAGATTAAATGGATAATTCATTTAGTTGGAGAGTGAATTGCAACTATCCAGAAACAATGAAGAAGAACTTGAAAAACAGATCATTATTCTCAGGGATGAACTTGCTACTGCAAATGAATACAAGGAGAAGTTTAAGATCAATTTTGTTAAGCTTGATGAGATGACTCAAGGACAGAAGAATGCTAAAGACAAGTGAGGTCTTGGATATGAGAAAGGAGAAAGTTTTGGATCTGGACAAAATAATTTCAAGCAAGATAATCAGATGAACAAAAGTGAAAGGTATCCAGCAATACAACCTAATGCTCGTAATTTTAATGGATATTGTTTTGCTTGCAATAAATTCATTCATATGGTTGCTTAGTGTAGAAGTAAAATAAAATCAACAGATTCATCATTTTTTGGTCAATGTTTCAATTGCAAAAGGTTTAGTCATAAATCAATTGAATGCATAAATGTGTCAAACTACTATGTCAGTAGAAGAAATGTTGAATGTTATACCTGTGGAATATTTGGGCACATTTCTAATCAATGCAGATCAAGAAGAAATCAATGCAATGATTGGTATGGACAAGGACATACTGTGTGCTACAATTGCAACAGATATGGTCACATTGCAAGATTCTGTAGAAAAAAAAATGTGGATAAAAGAGGTCTGGTATACAAAGACAGAAATACACAGAAAAATGATAAAGGAAAAGGAAAAATGATTGTGGATGAAATAAGAGATCAGATGAAGAATACATGGGTAAGGAAGAACGAATCTGGTGTTGGAAGCGGTTCTACACCGAACCCTGCTTCCAATAATTCCTTTAGTAATTGATCTCAAGCCATTGGCCCAGGGGGAGTTTTTCAAGAAAAATCATTTTTCCTCTATCTGTAAGCTAGTACCAGATCACAAAATTTTGTCAAAAAATTGTATTAATGATCTACAGAGGTTTTGGAAAACATTCACAAGGAAATTCAAGAAATCATAGATGCACAGAAGAATTTTTCTCACGTTGTCTGAGAAAACAGGGTATCCAAAATACCTAGGGCAAAAGAATTTATTACAAGTGTGCGAGCTATATAAGACAATTTGAAACTCTCATTTGTCACTTTGCATCCAAGAAGAGAAGAAGGAGAGCACTTGGTAGCAGAATTTTGAAGGAGTGAAGTTAATTTGACGGCGAATCTCAAAATCTATCAGGTATTTTAATAGTTTTTGAAATTTCCATATAATTTGGCGTGCGGTTGTACGGAAGGAAAAATGGAACAAATCAAAGGGTCAATCAATTTAGATGAATACAACAGTGAAAAGATTAGAGCCATAAGAACTATGTTGTCACTCAATGAATTGAAATGGGTGAGAGAAGCCAAACACAAGAATTTGGACATTTGGAATGAATATCCCTACCTCGAGAACAGAGAAATCATTAAATTATTTTTGAGCAAATTAAATGATGATACCTTGATTCTAGACAAAATCTACATCATTTCGAAGGAAGTAATTGGAAAATTGACTGTATTATGCAAAATTGGGGATATACCGAAAAATAAGTCTATCCAGAACAAATAAGTCGAAACCCTAACCGGAGTCATTGGAGATCAAAGGGCACTGATAATCTTGACAATCAAAAATCTTGTGACTAGGTACATTGTGCATGGAGTATCATATCAAATATTTTTCAGAAATAGATAAGGGGCAACTTTTGCAGGAGCAATCTACATCTCACACAAAATGATAATGGAAGGTCGATATTTTGACCTGTGCGGATTGTTAAAGGATCAACTGATGGAGAATGTGAAATTAATAAAAAAGACACGTTACCCTTTCAGGTTTGGTACTCTGGTTGTATGTCTAGTAATGTACTTTCTGAATTGTTTATCATTGAACAACAATGTGGTGTGGAAAGAAAAAGAACCGGTGTGCAAAAAAATCTACACACACTCTAAGATTTTGGCAAACTATGATCAAGAATTTGGGAATTTCTTTAAGAGTTTTCTAGGAAAGTTTGGCTCAGTTGGTATTTCTCTTCCGGTAAGAGCACTTGAAGTTGGTTCCTCTTCCAATGAGATGGAGAGAAGGAAGAAAAGAGAAAAATAAATTGTTGTTTGTACTCCTCTAGAATGAAAGATTCCTAAAGTTGAAGGGAAAGGAAAAGAATAGGTGGTTGTGGATATACTAGATGAGGAATCTGATAAGGAAACTAAGTGCTCCCAAGGAGAAGAACTGGATTTAGCCGAACCAGAACAAGAAAATGAAATGTTAGAAGCAAGTGAAGAAGAAGATGACTTGACAAAAGAGAAGTTGCAGATGCTTATTCATAAGGAAAGTGGAATGCAAAAAATTGCTAGATTATGGTCTGTCAGACCCTCATATGATCAGGATATGATTTTGAGTATACTTAGTGCCCATGTTGTGCATAGCCAGATCAAATTGGAAAGTTTACAAAACATTCTAACTGAAGAAATGATTGAATGCATTAAGGAAACTATGGACTTTGATTCTCAAAGCAAAGAAGAAGGAGAAGTAATCCTACATTTGAAGGATAAGTTCAGGCTATCACTTACCAAGTTGAAAAATAAAATAAATGAACTGAGGCAATGCATAAGTGCAACAAATAACATCTACAACTATTGTATCTGTTGGCCTCATGCAGTTGGGAAATACAAAGAGAAGTTGGAGAAAATTGGAATAGAATTAAATGGGATTGGAAAGAGTTTTGATATATTTCAGGATCAGGATGGTTCAATCAAGAAAAGAATTCAAGAGCTACAATCTGAGCACACAAAAGTTCAGTTCACCAACAAAAAACTCATGGACACTTTTTGGAAAGTGAAGGACCTAACTGAATGTAGATTGGAATAGATGGTTGAGATACTAAGGAAAGGTGAAAAACTAGAGGATGCGATCACAATTCTGAAATCCCTCACTAAGATTGTCAACAGGGCATCTAAAAATAATAGTATGATCATAATCATTGGGATTTCAATAGAAGCTTGGAAGAAAATTCTTCCAGAGATGAAGGCAAATCACAAGATAATTTTCTAACTCAAAGCAACAGTTGTTTTTTAATTTTGAAAAAAGGGGAGAGAGAGAGAGCAGTAAAGTTTTGAAGTTTTGGTCATATTTCAAAAGGGGAGATTGAAAACATGTTTTGTCATTGAATTGTTGCCATATATTTTTTTTCATTGATGTCAAAGGGGGAGAGAGAGCAGTGAAAAATGCCTCATCAATCTCAGGGGGAGCTATGTTTTGAAGTTTTGAAGTTTGGCAACGTACTCATATTGGTTTTGCCACTTAGTCATTTTTCACTAAGTGTTGCCATCAATGCCAAAGGGGGAGATTTTTGGCATATGGCTTCTAGTTTTGTCATTGATGGAAACCTAAGTCATTCATCCGGTCCATAATTTAGTCTTGGTTCATACCAGTAGAATAGAATGAAGAACAAAGTATCTGGTTAAAGGTAAAAAATTTGATCTGTATACTTCACTGGACTATTACTTTGAGTTGTGGATCTCAGAATAAGGCATGTTGATGTTAGTACTATCTTATTCAATAAGTATCAAGGTGTGCATCTACTGGTGCATGATCTAGGAGATTTGGTGCATTGATTTTCTGATTATTAGTTCTAGAAGGCCGACTTGGTAGCTATAGTCATTGTGGATGTTTAAGGTGTGATTGGTTTAAAAAAATTGTGTTCGAGCATGTTTATTTGGATCCTTACTATTCTATAACTGACTATGTGTGGTACGCATAAAGAATTAGTTGTGGATCTAGCCAACAGTTGGAAATTATTTTATGTTTTATTTAAAGCAGACATACGAATGATCAAATCCTTGATTGCGGATATATATAAGAGATTGGATATAGAATTTTGGATATCAAATATATGATATGTGAAGTATGTTAATGTGTGGTGTGAAATTCAGAAGGATAGTGGTGTGAATATAAGATCTATAATGTGAATTGTAGAGTAGAGTGAAGTGCGGAATCAGACAAAAGGTCTGGAATCTGATCTATGAGCCTAACCGGAACTGTAACCTGGCATGAGTAGATGCTATTACTTCAATTCAACCCTTCAGATGGTCTTAATCTAAACATTTTGTATCGAAGTGGGCCTTTTTCTTTTGAGAAGTGAGCTCTAGGCAGTGTGCCTAAATGCAAGTGCATTCCTTTTGTAAAACTTATATTTGAGTACTCAAATTGTGGATTGACCTCCACCGTAGTTTTTCCCCTAACAGGGTTTCCATGTAAAAATCCTTGTTTTATGGTGTTGTGGATGATTACTTTGTGTGTTTTCATCTTTCTTTTGGTTGAATGTTGAAATGGTTTAAATATCAAATTAATAAAGTCAAGATTTGCAGAACATCGATTCACCACCCCCCCCCTCTCAATGTTCCCTTGAGTCCAACATTTTTAATGTATGACCCCCCTCTCAATTGTCTTGTGTGTCTAACAAAGGGATTTTGGGATGGTTTGTTTGGGAGATAACTAACATTGTTAGATTTATGGAAAGGAAAGAATAAGGATTAAGTTGTAGAATAGGAATTATTCACTACTACGAGAGGTAAGGCACACTCCAAGGTTGACTAGAAATTTAATTTTAGTAGGGAAAATAGATGATGAAGGTTGTGTTATTAATTTTAGTGATAAAAATTGGAAGGTTACAAAAGGGGCCTTAGTAGGAGCAAAACTAAAGGTGTGAAAGTAGACACCTTATATCTTTCTACATGTCATATTGTTCCTTCTACTATAACATTTGTAGATTAAAAACAAATAGGGAAGTTGGTGGAAAAAACAACAACAATAGTTATTGTGAGTTTGACAGTAGTTGTTGTGGGTTTTGTAACAGGTTCGGGAATAGTTGTTGTGGGTCAGTAGGAAAAAAATTAGACTAAACTACTATGGGTTGAAAAACAACAATGTGGCATAATAGACATGGGCACATGAGTGAAAAAGGTATGGAGGTACTTCATTCTAAGAAGGTCTTACCAAGTCTAAAATATGTTCATATGAATTTATGTGAAAGTTGTGTGTATGGTAAACACAAGAGAGTTAGTTTTCTCAAAGATGGGAAGAAAAATAAAGATGAAAAATTGAAGTTTCTGCATACAAATGTATTGGGAGTAGCTCAAGTATATTTTCTCGATGGCTCTCAGTATTATGTTACATTCATATATGATGCAACTAGGAAGGTTTGAATTTATTTCCTTAGTCAAAAATCTAATGTATTTGAAACATTTAAAAATGGAAGATCTTGGTTGAGAATGAGACAGGTAAAAAGTTAAAATCTCTCAGATCTAATAAGGTGGTGAGTATTGTAGCAAATAATTTGAAGATTATTGTTCCTCTAATGGAATTTGTAGGAAGAAAATGGTTCCAAGGACTCCACATGAAAATGGAGTGGTTGAGCACATGAATAGAATAATAATGGAGCATACATGGACTGTGAGATTGCATGTTGGGATTCCTTTAAACTTGTGGTCACAGGCTATAAACACTGTTGTTTATTTAATTAATAGAGGTCCCTCTAATCCTTTGGTTTATGGTGTTCCGGATGAAGCATGGACAGGTAAGAAGATGAGTTATTCTTTTGTCAAAACCTTCTATTGTGAAGGATTTGTACATGTAGATTATGAAAATAGAGTCAAGCTAGAAGCTAAATCAAAAAAGTATATCTTCATTGGATATGGCATTGATGAATTTGGTTATAGGCTTTGGAATTTTGAAAATCTAAAAATTGTGAGAAGCAGGGATATTATATTCAATGAGGAGTTGTACAAAGATCAATTGCAGCATCATGGGAAGAAATAAAATGATTATGTAGTGTTGGATGACACTCTAGACATTGGTGTTCTAGTGGTTCCTCATGCTCTACAACAACAACAACAACAACAAATATCACAAACTCTAGTGAATGTTAGAGGATAAACAAGGATAAGTAGACCTCTTGAAATATTTTATCCCTCTTCGTATTTTATTTCATTAACTCATGCTAGTGAACCAGAAGGGTATGATGAAGCTATTTAGGTGGATACAAAGGTTCAGTGGGAGCATGGAATAGAAGAAGAAATGGAATCCTTGCTGAAAAATAAGACTTGGGATTTATGCAAGTAAAAAGGATTTACCAAATAAATGGGTTTATCGATGGAAAGAGGAAGATGGAGGTAAGAAAATATTTAAAGCTAGGTTAGTTGTAAAGGTATTTGCATAGAAAAAAGGTAATGATTTTGATGAAATATTTTCTTTGGTGGTTAAAATGACTTCTATTTGTACTTTTTTAAGTATTGTGGTTGTTGAAGATTTGTATTTAGAATAACTAGATGTGAAAATCACCTTTATTCATGGTGATTTGGAGGAAATATATATGGAACAGCCACAAGGATTTGAGGTCAGAGGAAAGGAGAAATTAGTGTGAAAATTTAAAAGAGTTTATATGGTTTAAAATAGGAACCTCGATATTAGTATATTAAATTTGATAGTTTTATGGCTGAGCAAGGCTACAACTGGTGTAATTTTGACCATTGTGTTTATTTAAAGAGGTTGGATAATGATAGCTACATTATTTTATGTTTGTATGTTGATCATATTCTTGTAGAAAGGTCTAACATGGATTACATAAGAGATTTCAAATAGCAATTAGAAATATCTTTTATTATGAAGGATTTGGGGGCAAAAAAACAAATCCTTGGTATGAGAATTACTAGAGATAGGAAAAACAAAAAATTATTTCTATCTCAATTTGATTATGTTGAAAAGGTGTTGCAGATATTTCATATGGAGAATCCAAAATTTTTTAGTACACCTTTACCTAATCATTTTAAATTGACTAAGGATATGTGTCCAAAGACACAAGAGGAGGAGGAAAAAATTTCCAAGGTATCATATGCTTCGATTGTAGATAGTTTAATATATGTCATGGTATGCACGAGACCAAATATTCCACATGACATAGGAGTTGTTAACAAGTATATGAGTAATCTTGGAATGGAGCATTGGAATGTGTTAAAATGGATTCTTGGGTATTTGAGAGGTACATCTAGTAAAAAATTATGTTTTGGGGGATCTAATACTGATTTAAGAGGCCATGTTGACTCAGATTTGGTAAGGGGTATTGATACTAGGTAGAGTACAATAGGTTATATATTTACAATTGGTGGAACAGCAGTGAGTTAGATCTCAAGGCCACAAAAGGTGGTTTCTTTATCTGCTACAAAATCAAAGTATATAGATGCAATAGAGGTAAGAAAGGAGATGATATGGCTACAATTTTTTATGGAAGAATTGGGCAAATAGTAGGCTAAAAGTTACTTTTTTATGGATATCCAAAGTGTTATACATTTTGAAAATAATTCCACCTTTCAATCAAAAACCAAATCCATACAACCATGATATCATTTTATTCAGCTGCTATTGGAAGATGAACAGGTAAAGCTTGGAAATATACATATAGATGAAAATCTAGTGGATATGTTTATGAAGGTAGTGACAAGGGAGAAGTTGAGATCCTCTTTAGCTTTGGTTGGCCTTCATGGTTGAAAATAAAACAAAGCAACAGGGTCAAGGGTGTTGGTTTCCAGTGGGAGTTGCAGGGGAAACAATGTTATGATCAATCTCCAAGTAGAGATGGTCTGGTGTGGAGTCTAATCTGTCTCCAACTAGGAGATTATTATATTGTGGAGCCTAATCAGATTTAGAGACTTAATTTTCCCCACTTTTTTTGGCATGTTCCCCCCCCCTTCCCTCCCAACAAATATTTAATGGGGGAATACAAAGAGGCAACAAAAAATCACCACTTTTTATAAAGTATTTCTTTTTCTTAGTTTGTATTCAAAATATAATCAAAATATGGTTGAAAATAGTTAGAAAAACTGCCATAAATAAAGTGTTTTATGCAACACATGAGAATTCCAAAAGTCATGGTTTTGGAATTCTAGTAGGTGCATGTGAGGGAAGAAAAATGATCGCGTGAAAATTAATTATGATTGTTGTGTGTGAGGTTTTGGTAGAGAATTGTTGTAGGTTGCATTAGCAACAAAAAATAAAGGGTCGCAAATTTGTGATGAGTTTATGCTTCAAGCGCACATAGTACTACATGGGTGAAAAATAAAACAATGGGAAACGTTGAAAATGTTGCTACAAGTTACAATGGTTGTTACAAGTTCATTGTAAATCATTTTCTGGAAGGTAATTAATATATTGGATCTTTGTTGGTGGATGTAGCCCAAATTGGGTGAAACACATTAATATGTTGTCTATTCACTCTAATTTATTTCTATGTGTTCTATTTCCTTTATTCATTAGTTATAATATGCATTTAATTGATAAATACTTGCTTGCAATTCCTGACAATTTGATTAACTGCATTCATTACTTGACCTAGAATTTGATCTACTAAATCTAATTTGAAATTTTCAAAATTTTCAAAATCTCTTATAAGTGATTGTAATTTGGCTACTTTTACCTTAGATGTTCCTTGATATATTGTCTCAAGTGCTTCCCTTGCTTTCTTAGATGTATTTGAACTTTTAATCCTACTAAAAATTTCTTCTTTCATACCTTGTTGAATGAGTTGCAAAGCCCTTTCATCCTTTGATCTTTGAGCTTTTCTCCTTAAGCTCATCTAATTTATCTATGGTTAATGTTGACTCATCCTATGGTTATACAAACCCTTTCTCTACAAAATATGATAAATATTGAGAATAAAACAAGGTTTTCATCTTGATTTCCCAATTATCATATTTCTTACTAGTAAAAAAAATAATTAGGGGTTGCAAGTAGTTTCTTGATGCCATGGTCCTCCAATTTGATTAGATTGGTAGCTTCACATGCCTCCACTCTCAATCCGCAATACTTGATTGACTACAATTTCTCTTCTATTGTGCATTCTTGTTTAAAATTTCAACTTCTACAGTCTTCACAATAAACTTATCGTCTAAAAAATACCTTTGATAGAATAAATCCTTACCTTCATTTACTATTTCAAGTTATGGGAGAAAACCCTCACTACCAACTATCTCTAATATCTGGGTGGCATCCTTCAAAACTAAAAAAACTTATAACTTTGGCTAGAGATTGACGAGCTATGACTCGTCCTCCTATCAATGACTTACACCTTATTAGATGCAACTTTATGCCTAGATTTGGAACCTCATAGCATTACTTAAAATAGGGCGATTCCATTTTCCTTTAAAATAAACCAATCTGGTAGACATTTTGGTTGTAGCTAGTGTGAACCCCTAATCCTGCACTTGCACAAAAACAACAAACAATCACAATATTAGATCATATGCAAGAAAGAATGAAGGATTCCCCATGGAATCTATTTACTAAAACTCAAACTAGGAAAATGAAGAACAAACTAAGTAAATCATAATTAAGTAAGAAAACTTGTGATCCCATGGGGGAATTGGTGTCAATTGATGTGTCGAAATTGGCCTTTTTCCAACTCCTAAATTGCAAGTGTTGATGATGTGTGGATTGATCAAATCTCCTTAGTGAGATTTTGGCATAATCTAGTTATGGAATTGTGAAAATGATGAATATATGGAATGGAATGCACAAAATTGGCTCTCAATGTCAAGAGAGTAACTTTGCATGAGATTGTGGATGTTGAATGAGAGGAATAACCTTTCATTTATAGATTTGAATTTGGAAGAAAGAGAAATATTTGGGCAATGTGGGACTAACTTTCAACCAATGGTTAAATGACATTTGTCACCATGTGAATGGTTGATGGTTGTGCACATTTTGGCCAAAGTGTCAATAAATACAATTAGGTGGAATTTGAAATTGAGGAAATGATATGTGAGAGGGAAAAAGGAATGAAATAAATGCCACTTGGCTCAATGCACAAGGACATGTAAGAGGAGTGAATGCTTTGTTGGAAGTACCCATCCACTTGGACTTTTTGAATTCAAACTTGAGGGAATATTCCTTTTTTATGCCATGTGAGGGAAAATAGAGATTTAATAAATGAATTAAATATATTTTCACGTGCAAGTTGCATTCTCTAGAGGATTTTAGTGATAGGGATTAACTTAATCAATATTTGATTAATTTAATGAGAGGTTAGGTGATTTGACCATTTTGACTTACATTTTTAGGATTTGATTTAAATCAAAATGAGAGGAAAGATTAATTAAATAAATATTTTTGATTTATTTAACTAAATAGGAAAATGTTAGATTAAATCAAATAAGGTTGTAATTTATTTAATTTAACAAGAAGACTTTAGGGATTTAATCAAATAAAATGATTTATTTAATTAAAAGGGATTTTAGGGTTAATTAAATTAAATTGATTAATTTAATCAACAAGGGGAGAAAGACCTAATTAGATAAATAATGATTTGTCCAATTTAGAGATAGAAGGTGATGATAAGCTGAGAGTGTGATTTAGGAGGAAATGTCGTTAGTAATCAGGATCAAGTGTACCGAATCGAATTGTACATTTTTCATGTCTACAGCTAGCACCATGAACAAATTAAATATTCCTCAATGCTCCTTGGTGGTTGCAATCCTATGACCTATGATGGGGTAATGATTCTAATAGTTGAAGCCTATTTTGAATTCTTTTGCCTACCGATTTACACCTTTGGATAGCTTGTCAGCATCTAAAACTCTAACACCTCCTTTGAAACTAGTGATCTTAAATAACAATCCTTGTGATATAACTTGTCTAATATTCTCCAAAGGCTATGATATCCAAACTGTGATGAGGGATTTTAGATATTATAGACTATGATCTGGAATAGTTGTAGATTTCTAATTCTACCAGTGACTCTCTAACTTCCGCAACCAACACACAATAGCAACAATGATTTGGATAGTGATATATCCTCTGACAAACATACCAACCATGTTGTTTCAATTGGACTATATAACTTTCAAGGTGTGATATATGAGAGCTTGTGCCAACTTTGTTATCTCACATCAGTAGTGATACAATACATAACAGGAACTACCACTCTTCCTCACTATTTCAAAAAGCTCACTTATATAGAGTATTTAGATTTACATGATAATGATTTATTTGGATGATTCCATATTCCCTTTATTTTCTCACCCAACTTAAATAAATTGATCTTAGTGATAATATGTTCAATGGAAGCATATTGTCATGTCCAAAATTTTACACAAAAAAACAAAACACAACCATCAAATTTCTTTAATAAACACATAAAAAAATTAATAATCATATACTACACATGAACATGGAACACACTAATAACTAGATTAATATTAAATATCTATAATAACCTTATTTTTTATAACATTCATATGGTTATATTTATTCATTACCATTCCTTTTAGTATTACATTTACTAACACTGTTAATATTGACACTAATATGATTATAATAATATTACCCCTTATACTCAATGTGTGCAAGAGTTTTTACCTAGTCTAAAATCCAAAACTAAACAAAATGCAAACAAGGAAAACACAAACACCACATCAAGATTGGCCTAAGTTGAACTTGAAAAAAATGCAAGAAAAGGAGTGATATTACCTTGTCCAAGTTGATTGGTTGTTTGGCCATGTTGATTTCTTGATTTGTGTGCTCCTTTCAATGGCAAACAGCATGAAATTATATGCAAAATGATGTGGATGAGATGAGGAATGCAATGGTGCAAGTGGGTATTTGAATAGATGCTTGGTATGGATGAAAAATGAGCTCAAAGTTGCAGCAATGGAGGATTTTTTTGAATGCAATTATTCTTAAGTATTCAAAGTTGCATGTGTTTGCAAAAGTTGAATGTTGTTGCAAATGAGGGCAAATCCTCTAATTTTAGGGGAAAGGCCACTAAAAGATGAATGGTCAAGATGTAGCCACCTTGGACAAGATCAAGGGTTGGGGTGAGTTGAGAACTCACAAGCCCTCACATCTTGACATGTGGCAGGTGATGTGTAAAGAAGGACATGAGGTGGAGGTAATACCTTGTACCTTGGGATTGGACAAGATCTCCTCATAAAAGAGGTCCTTGTCTCCATGTGGGTGATGAGACTTTTGAGGAATTAAAAATTCCTCAAAATTCCTTGGAAGAATAAATGTGAATTAAAAATTCACATTGGGAAGAGTTGTCTTCTCCAAAAGGAGAAAGCATTTAATGAAAAGTTGACTTGAAGGTATGGCATAAATGGCATAAGGGATTAAAGTGGTCTAATCAAGTAATTAGGTTGTGCAAACAGGTGATTAAGATGGCTAATGAAGGATTAAGACAAGTGGGCTATGATGGAGGATGTGACATTAATCTTGATTAAGGGTGTGTACATCCTAATCAGAGATTAATTAAATTAATCCAAATTAAGGGTTATGGAGGATGGGACAAGGAGAGAGAAAGTAATGAATTTAAAATTGATTTAAATTCATAAAGTTAAATGATTAAATTAAATAAATAGGAGTATTTATTTAATTTAGAGAAGAAAAGGGGATGAAAGTAAAGCATTTAATTATTTAAATTAAATACTTTAGAACATTAGGAAAATGGAGGGATACTAATTAAAAAAAGCATGTAATTAACATCGATGAGAAAGGCAAGATAGACGAATTAAAGGGACGAATTTGACCTTATGGGAGAGGTTAAATTTGGATGTCGACACTCAATATTAATACTACCACCAACATTAAGTACCCATGATACTATAACTCATAAAATTTATATTATAGTATTATCCTTATTTGTATTACTAAAGATAGTACTACTAATTTTCAATTTTAATATTAATGTTATATATATATATATATATATATATATATATATATATATATATATATATATATTCATTCTAACAAGTATATTTACTACGATGGTTAATAACCTTACGAATTATAGTTTTTATCATTTATCATTTACTATTCCATTTATAAAATTATTCTTGAAATCAAAATTACTCAACTACTAATTTATTCGACACTAATAACCCAATATTGACATTACACAAAACACTAATATTAGTAATGTTCACATAGTTTATATTCTTCACCAACAATGATATTATTGTAATTGGAAATTACAACAATAATATCATTAATAGAAACCGGTATTTATTACACTTTTTTTTAAACACTTCTTTAATGAATGACAATAGTATTAATATTTGCTATAATTGACCTTTATGTGAAAACCATAATTATCATTAACCAAAGCAATCAAACTCCAACTAATTGTTAGTATCTAAAACAATGGAAATAGGTGGGGGGTTCCAAATTTTGAGAGATGGAACTAGGGATGGTCCTATTTCACTTAGTTTCACTCAAGGAAACCCTGGAGATCTCAATCTAGGGATGTAATGAAGGAAAGAGATCTGCAATAGGGTGTCCTAGGGTATGATAAATGACTAAGGAGGGGATAACCACCAAGGTAGGGCTTGGAAAGACAAATAATATGCAAGACCTAATGATATGCAAAGCTTTACTAAATGACCTTAAAAATGAATGCAAAATAGACTAGAAATTTGAGAAAGGTACAGAGGGGTACCTGGAAACTTGTAGCAACTTGATTGAAGACCTAAAATGTTGAATATGTTAAATTTAATGTCTACTGGGACTCATACGCTAGTCTGGGTGATTTAGTCCCAGATTAGGGTTTTTGGGCAAGAAATAAAATCTGGAAAAGATATGTCTGAAACACCTAAAATCTAGAAATTTGACTCTACTGGGACTCATACACCAAAAGTGGCGTATCAGTCCTGGTTGGAATTTTTGGAGGATCGAGATCTGAATCTATTCTTCAACCTCTACTTTGTCTTCTCAACCTGATTTCTAGATTTGAAATGTCAATTTTTTCTTTGTAGATGCCTTTTAATGATCTTATAGACAATGTGAAAACTTTGAACACTTGACAACTTTTCTCCAATCTTGCTCCTTAGGGGATCTTCAACCCAGATCTAAAAATCACACACTAAAGAGAAGGGAAAATGTTGTTTTGTTAGTGGATAGGGGTTTTCCTTGGTCAAACCCCATTTTGGTAATCAAACCTTGTAATGAAATGAAGGGATGATGAATGAACAAAATGATATGTTGCAACTCACCAAACCCTAGGAATAAACTGATGCAAACATGTATGAAATGGCTCCAATGGATGTAGATCTTGACTATTTCTTGAATGTAATAGATCTTGTATTGAATACTTGCTTGAATCATAAAACCCTAAATCACAAATGTTAGCTCAAAAACAAACATGATGCATGATGACTTTGACATTATGCTTGATACTTGAATAATGTTGTAAAACACTTGATAATCAACTCTTGAATGCTATTGAATACTCTTGTAAACTCTTGAATTCTCTTGTAATCACCGATTTTCTATAATGCATGAATACTCAAGTTGCTAGGTCACTTGTAAACTTGCTAGGTGAAAAATGAGTGAAATAACCTTGTATTTATAATTGGTTATGCCAAATTTCTCAAAATTACAACACTATAAGCCGACATCAGATCTAGGAGAATAAAATCCAGCCAAGAATTTGAATTTAATTTAATTTTAAGTCACACAGGACTCATACATCAAAAGTGGTGTATGAGTCCCATTAGGCTAGGCTTTGGGACACATTTTTCAATAAATGCTTAGATTCATATGAAATCTAGATCGAGGCCTCGAAACTTAGGTGGGATCCATATGCCCAAGGTGGCGTATGAGTCCTAGATCACTAAATTTAGGCCCTACAATCCAAAAACACCTGAATTATAATTGGATATTGGTTCGTGTTGGGATTATCCTCATAAAGATGCATTAATTAAGGCTTGTGGATGCAAAATAAGGCCAGTTAAAGCATAAAGAAGCCCAATTAATTAATAATACCCTAGATTAGTGTGAAAGTGTTAGGATACACTTTACAACACCCTAAATAAGGCATAACTAAGCTCATTTAGTTTAAAAGGGCCCAATACCTAATGTGAATGTGTTAAACACGTTACAACACTAAATCGGGGCCACATTAAGCTCAGTTTATCAGGGAGGGCCTAAAAAAGAGGGAAAATGTAGAGGGATGCTTTTTTTGCTGCCACATTTAGCCCCCACTTTAGTGAGAGGAGGAACTTGCTTCAAACTCACACTAAAGTAGACGAATTCGCATCAAGAGGGGTCCAAGTGCACCAATGCCAGTAAGATATGATGACAACGATCAAGAGGGATTTTCAAGCCCCTAGGATCAAGATCCTATGGAAAACCAACATAGGCATAAAAGAACACACATGAAAATGATATAAAGAGAAATAACAAGGCACAAGAATACACTACCAAAGACATAAAGAAAAAGAAAAAAAATGGGGATCAAGCTTTGACCATTTGTCCATTGCGATGTGGGTCAGATCTAAGTTGTTTTTCGAAAAAATGCACACTCACTCTGAGGCAACAGAACTTCAAGCTATCCACTAGGTGAGTATCCAAAATCTGAGACACATACGCATGTGGTTGGTATGCTCTCGCACAAACAAGCGAGTGGCTATGGGAAAGTCATGCCTCAGTTCAACTTCCCATACAACTAGACCAAAGTTATACCTCCTGATAACTTTGATAAGGTGCCACACAACAATGAAATTCGAGCTTCATGAGGCAAGAAAAGCTTTGTATGCTTGAAACTCATGAACAAACAAGATGGCTCCATAGGCAAGCAAAGTGTGTTATGCAAGGTGGCCATATAACTGAAATTGTAAATACAAAAATAGTGTAAGTAACATTCAAAGAAGTCTTGCTTAGTTCATGTAAGGTCTTAACTTAGGGAACGTTGTGCCTAATGTCTCCAAGAGAGGACCAATAAAAGAATAGAAGATTCACAACTTAGGGGATGCAGTGTATCGCATCAAGCCACTAAGAGGAATATAATATGCTAAGAGAGATCATGCTCTTGAGGAACATCATACCCAATGTCACAAAAAGTGAAAGATGCATCGTATGAAGTAAGAAGACTACACCATGAAACATGAAATACAAAAGAATAATGCCAATGTATGCCCCCACTTTAAAGAAATTGCTAAACACCATGCTATGAGAAATTACTTTAAAGTAGCAAATGATAAATGCTAACAATAAAGAGGACATGAGAGCTTATTTGGAAATCCCATTGCCAAGTCATATGTTTCCAAATGAAGCTACGCCATGAAAAGGGGTTTCCCCCAAAATGAAATCCCAAAGTCACATAAGTGATCCACAGATTCGAGGTCAATATGTTCTTGCTATAATATTTTTAGAGAGCTCGAAACTATCATCATTTCCCAAATACTCATGGAATAGGAAGAATGACACAAAGAGAGTGAAAAACAAAGAAAAACCTTATGGGTCAATATGGAAGAGACCTGAAGGTCTCGACGCTTTGCATCATCTCCAAAAGGAAAAAACAAGACAAACAAAAGATAAAAGATAAAAGGAAAAGCTTTTGGGTCAACATGGAAGAGACCTGAAGGTCTCGATGCCTTGCATCATCCCTGAAAGGAAAACACAATACAAATAAAAGAAGATAAAGGAAAATATTTTGGGTCAAAATGGAAGAGACCTTAAGGTCTCAACACCTTGCATCATCCCCAAAAGGAAAACACAAGACAAATAAAAGAAGATAAATGAAAATCTTTTGGGTCAACATGGAAGATACCTAAAGGTCTCAATGCCTTGCATCATCCCCCAAAAGGAAAGCACAAGACAAAGAAAAGATAAAATATAAAAGATTTATGGCATAGAGAAGAATGTAGGTACAAATAGAGGAATGTCACAAAGAGAGAGAGAGAGAGAGAGATCAAACAAAATAGTACGGAGGATCACATTACGCACATGCAATCACATAAAGAAAAATGAAAAAGAAATAATGCAAAAGACTAGTAAGGCACATGTGAGTCAACGTATGAGTAGGTCATCTACATCCCAATTGTGTTCATCATATACAAAAGGCAAAAAACTAGCCAAAGGGACAATAGCAAGTGTCAAACTAGGGGTATCACCAAGTTCAACACTCTTCCTAGGAGAATTATCATTTAATCTCACAGAAGAGGAAAACAATGTATTCAATTCATTATGCACCTCCTCATCAATTTTAGCAACCTGATCATCGTCATCTAAGTTAATCACAATAGGAGGTCGAATGATAGTGTCCAAGGAAGGGTTTAACTCTTATTGCAGTTGTGGTATAGGATCTTTTTGTTTCGGCAAAGGGGAGACTCATTATGCATTGCTTCAGTCAAGTTTGGATCTTGATTTTCTTTATTGTTATCTTCATTTAACCTTCGAGCAAGGGTACAACGTCTACACCTACGCTCTCTTGAATTTCTATTTCTTTTGTACAACTTTCAAGTTTCATCTATGTAGAAGTGGGTCTATCAACCATAGGTTTCTTTTCTTCCCTAAGGGGTGGAATGGAAGGAACCATGGGAGGTTGTTCAACCACTTTCTCTTTTTTATTTTAAACATGTTTGATTTTAGGAGGGACAATGAGATTTTTTTTGTTATCTCTTGGTCTTTTGTAGGAGATAGGCAAAGGATCTATCTTAGGTTGGTCTTGGTTGTTTGGAATGTCTTTAGGTTTGATCATGGTTTTTTCAGCTATAGTAGGCTCGATCATGGGCTGAGGCATGTTTTGAAGGGATATTTTTCTATGCATTTTGCCTTAAAATTTTGATAGGATTTCAAAAAGAAGTCTTCTCAAGGTTTATTAGGTTCCATAGGCTCTGACCAAAATAAATCTAATGAAAATTTTACATGGGTTAAAGCCACTATGATGCATAGTGAAAATTTCATTGTCAAAGGGGAACTTTAAGCATTTATGTATGACCGACAAGATGGATTCCATGGAGCGTAGCCATCTGTAACCAAGCTTCACATGGAATTGATCTGACGTCAAGATGATTGAAAATGAAATATCTAATTTTTTTGGCCCTATTTGTAAAGGTAAGGTGATCAATCCCATCATAGGGTAAGTGAAACCGTTATGCATTTTTATCCATGCTTTCGGTTTATCATATGTTTCTTGGTAGATTTCATGCACAAGTAGGAATTCCTTGATGATCACATTCTCTCCATAGATGGGATCAATTAATATCCCATTAGTGGGCTTGTCATTGATTCATCCAACTATGTAAAGAGGACCATCAAGTTCATGTTTAAGTATATCTTATGACGAGAAATCAATGTCAAGATGCTTTTAGTTCGACCCTTCCAATGTTGAGTTTCAACCAATGCAACAAAACCATTGATAGGATTTTGTTCTATAGGAACTTGTTTATTAGTATCCATGTTGTCATCATCCGTGTTAACACTCATCACATCATTTTCCATAGTTTCACTAGCTTTGACAAATGAAATGTTATGATTTGGCATGGGGTTGGTAAATATTTATAAATTTTGGTTAGGAGGGGAAATGGACTTATTTCCTTGATCATTAACACTACCATAATGTCACAACTTTTAGAACAAAAAATGATTACCTTTCCTCCCATTAAAACTCCCAATCCTAATAAGCCTTTACCTCCAAACTTTAGGTCGAATGCTTATTTCCATTATCACCGACAAAATGGACACGATACAAAACATTGCAAGTGTTTAAAACATCTTGTGTAAGACCTCATTTATTCTAGTCGACTTTCAGTTTATGTTATGGAGGGTATCGAGTAAGGGGGCGAATTGCCTAGCCAGATCCCCAAATGTGAAAGGAGTTGTTTTCCTTATAGTAGCCACTTGGGTATCAATATATTGATTTGTTTGTTGAGGAATATTAAGTTGAAGAAACCCCTTATTCTATTTTCTAAAAGGTTGATAATTGTTTTGGTTTGTGGATTCAGACTTCTCAAGACGGCTAGTGGTGGATTTTGTGTCATGACTACTAACCGAATTTTGATAATCACAAAGGATAGCACATAAGTGCATGAAGGAGGGAAATTCCATCATTGTAAGCTTATTTTGTATCTTAGTTTGAAAGATCTAAATGAACATCCTTTGAAGGTGAGGGTCAAGAACCTTTATGTTGATTTAGGAATAAAGCGATTGGTAACGTGAAATAAAGTCAGTAATCTTTTCATCTTCTTTTTTCTTACATCTCATCAAATCGACTAAGGTCATATTAGGGGTCATATGCACTTTTAAATGGTTTATAAAGGCCCCAACAAGTTCTTTGAATGAATGAAATGAGTTGTTTGGTAATGAGGGAAACCATTCTAAGGTGGTATCCTTTAAGGATCTAGGGAAATGCTTAGCCAAGAGCTTGTCCTCAAGAATAAAGTCACTACATAAGGTAGTATAAGCATAAACATGGTTAGAAGGATCTCCTTTCCCCCCATATTTCTCAAATCTAGGCACATTTATACCTTATGGCATTGACGTTCTCAATATCTCCAAGGACAAGGGATTGCTATTAGAAAACCAAACTTTAATATATGTGTACTAACTTGAATCTTATTTGTATATACAATTGTAATCCTAAACCTAAGCTTAATTATATCTCTATCAAAAACCCTAAATCTAATTCTAAAACTAATGCTAATCATAACCCTTCACTTCCATTAACCCTAATCCTTAAATTAATCATAATCCAAAAAATATTAATATAATATTACATTAACATTAAATAATAACCTTATAATTATGTCGAAGGCTTGTCCCTATTTGAGCTTTCAGAGCTCAATTTTTCAATCAACGGTTTATAAGCACCTAGA
The DNA here is from genome assembly GCA_007115665.2 of Sequoiadendron giganteum. NCBI lineage: Eukaryota > Viridiplantae > Streptophyta > Pinopsida > Cupressales > Cupressaceae > Sequoiadendron > Sequoiadendron giganteum. Next base: position 418,324,471 of record CM021107.1, on the reverse strand, counting down.
GGGCCTGGTTGACAGTGTGGTAAAATGCAACCATAGATTGTTTAAAGAAAATTGATTGAATGATACCTCGCGTTCATCACCATTGGTCTGTAACTCCTTGTCAGCACTTCTCTTCACTTAAACTAGTACTCCACTAAAGGAACTTGTGCCTATTGGTCTTAACTACTCCTACTGCCCCTGAAGACCTCAGACTTATCTGCAAATTCACTATAATTAACTGATGCCTTCAATCAGGAAACTTGTGTTAACTATCTGTCACCACCAAATTTTGTATGAGATATTTTCTTCTTAAATTCATCGCCAAATTTCCTCGATACTTATGTATCCTTTGTCATCAAGTTTTCATTGCAAAATTGATCCCCGCTGAAATCAAAAGACTAGCTGAAGAGTGCAAATTTACAAATGCCAACTAAATGGAAATGCATTGTCTATAGGAAAAGAAATTGATGAGAGAGTAGAAATAGGAATGGCGTGCACACTCTAATTCCTTTTCTTTAAGATACAATTGGGACATTAATTTATGTCTCTTAATTTCATAAAAAAATATTCTAGTGAGATTGGGGCAGCATTTGAAAGAGTAGTAAGCTGCAATAGATTTTTGATAAAAGTTGTAGTGTTAGTCCTTAGACTAATGCAAGTGGAAAAGGGCCAGCAGTTGTTAATCTTCCTTTTTTATATAATGAAATGAAATATGTGCTTAGAATAAATCATAAATATGTTAATGAGATGCAAAATGAATTCTAAGAAACTGTATGGACTGAAACCACCACCAAGATGGATAATCTTGTTGGGTTTCTGATCATTTTTTCCACTGTTTAGAATAGAGCGTTTTGGATTGCGCCAAATAAAATTGGTTGTAGCTTAGATATTACTAAATGGTATCTCATGAACCTTATGCAATCCAATTGAGGGAGGGAGCATGTGATGTAGCAAGGACAAAGAAGCTCATCTATCTTACAAATGGTTGGTTGGTTTTCTATTTTGTTAAATATGTGGGTTCCCCATCTTCTCCAAAGTCGTGTCTTGTACATAAAGTACAAATGAGCCAGAGTGCTTAAAAAGAAAGAATGATATATTCAAAGATCAGTTCAGCGAATTGCATAGAGACAATCTTCACTCCAAGACCCTGTAGTGGCTTCCAAAACTCTGTAGGGAAGTCGTACAAGCGAATCCAAACTTTCTAATGAACTGTTGGGGGAAAAGGCCCAATAAACCTAGGGGACCACTTCTTGAAAGAGATCTTCATGTTTTGAATTCTGATATTCTCATGAAATACAACATCATAACCCTCTAGGAATGGAAAAAAACCAAAATAAAGAAACCTTTCGGGGTAAAATATACCTACGGGGAGGTGGACAACTAAGACTGCACCCATTCTTGGATTGTTGGGACTAAGAGCCAATGCTCCTTGCAATGCCCTGTTAAAGCATAGGCCTAAAGCTTCACAGATTTTTCTGCATCCAATGAATCTAAAATGGGGACAACTGGAGTAAATTCGGCCATAGTCAATTTGGAGTAGAGCTTTGGATGAAAGTAGCAGATCTTTAGTTGCCCTTTTACAGAAGCTTAGAAAAAAGTGCATGCCTTTGATGCCTCCTTAAGTTCCTGCACTTGAAATTATTTCAAGGATACCGAGTGAAGAAAACAATCAATTTATGCCAGAACTATTAGCACAGTGAGCTTTTAGATTTTATGCACTTCTTGCCCGGATGTCAAATGAAACAAGAACCCTGTTGGCCTCTGTAACTGGTTAGATTGACTAGGTTCATATGTCAATGAGTTATTCCCTCCTATAGTTGCATAGATTAATCCAACCCCAAATATTTTTTAGGGATTTTCCCCCCCCATGGTTACAATGAGTTATGCCCTCCTATAGTTGCATAGGTTAATCCAACCCCAAATATTTTTAGGGAATCCCCCATATGTAGGCAAATAAGTAAGTGCATTCAACAAAATTGAAAAACAGACAGATAGCATAATGCAGTCCATAAGATCAAAATAAAAACAGGAAGATAGAGGAGTTCAATCTACAAATCAAAATCAGCACAACAACTCGAGGGTAATATTTGAAGCTTCAAATCTTTATTGGAGAAGTAGATGAAAATGGTTCAAAGCAAAATTGCATCATCCCACACATGCCAGTTGTAGCATTAGAACTAGAGTCTGAGCAAGGCCAAGGTCACTTTGACTATTTAAGATCAGATAAACTATGCCATAGTCTCAAGTGTTTCATGCTAAACTCCAAACTAGAAGATCTGATCTATTCTTATGCCATGCAAAGATCACTACAAGTTTCCCTATACAGGAAGGTATGTATTGAGATAACTTTTCCTCCATTTCTAATAAGGTGTGTATTCATTGTAAAAATAGTGTAACATTCGTTGAATAATCAAATCTCACTAGGGATTTTCTTGTAACCTTTCTATAATCTTAAGCATTGGCTATGATAGCAACATTTCTCATTACAAAGAATAAAATAGGAGCCTTTGTTGCTTGGTTTTTTCAACTTAAACCTGCACAAAAAATAAGATTAATTTTTACACATCATGTAAATTCATTGAAAAATAGTATTATGCGTTATATCCCTATTAACAATTATGTGTTCAAATATGGGAAAATATAAATAATATGATTTCTCTTGAACATAACTTTCATGCTATGATTTGTACACGTTGGTCCTCACCTTTTGTATAAAGAAAATCTTCAAACCTAATTAACCTCCATAAAGTAACTACCTAGTAATATTAACATAACAAATATCTATCCACCTCAATATAAAAAGAAGATACTCTTGTTTCCGTAAGAGCCAAAAATCAATAACATAATCAATATAATCCATGTTTAAAATGACATCACAACCATAATACATGTCTACTTTCTTGTTAAGAGAAATTACACTCAAATATTAAGTCACAACAAAAGCTATGAAGGAATAGAGGCAGACACCAGAAGAATTTTCATACACAGAAAAAATTATTTTTTATTCATGTAATATTATCAGAACAGCTTCCTTTTTTTCCTTCTACTACATTTTTGCTTCAGTCGAGCAATATAAATAATATCTACCACCTTTTTCAAAAATTACAAACACGTCATATTTTCCACTAAAGTCTATAGTCTATCCGATTACAAATCAAAAAATAAATGCATTTTGAAAATGCCAACATGTCTAAGTTCATTTGTATTAAAAACAAATCCAATCGCCATAAATATTAGTCCTTTATCCTATCTATCCGCCAACGAGGATTCCACTAACATCTGCCACCGAAGAAGTCAACGAAGTCAACTACCGCACTACCGCCACGGTTTACGAGGAGAATGCGGTGGCCGCAGTAACCGTGTGCACTACAAGGAAGGAGCTTACTGCGCTACCGCCGCGGTGGCCGCGGTAACCGTCCACCGGCGGTCAACAGACAGCTAGATGACGGGCACCGCGCTACCACAGGAGGCAAGCGAACAGACCACGGTAGAGTGGTAACTGGACGAACAGAGAGTGATGCATTGGTGGTTACCGCAGTACCGCACACAGTCAGAAGAGTCACCGCAATAGAGCGGTAACTGTCTCCTGGCGGTTAACCGCGTTACCTCGGTCAAGCCAGAAGGAGATCATGGTAGAGTGGTGGATACCACGATACCACAGGAGGAAGACTTGGTCAACACGGTTGGGCAGTAAAAGTTGACGGAGACTGTCGGGGTTTACTGAACCATTGACTCACGAGTTGGGAGAATTTCCAACACTCCCCCTTGAGCATAACTCGCGCCATTTGCTATTCCCAGCCGATCTCTTTGAAATTTGAAGCTCTCTATGCTCAGTGCCTTTGTAAATATATCCGCCTGTTGTTCATCTAATCTATAGAATTCCAAAGTAATTTCTTCATTGTTAATCAACTCCCTGATGAAGTGAAACCAAGTATCTATATGCTTGCTCCTTTTGTGGAATACAAGATTTCTTGACAATGCAATGGCCGAATTGTTGTCACAAAAAAATTTTGTACCATCAACCTATTCATTTTGTATCTCTTTCAGAACTCACCTCATCCACACTGCTTGACATGATGCATTGGTTACTGCAACATATTCAGCTTCTGCTGAAGATAGTGTAACTATTGGTTGTTTTTTAAAAGCCCATGAAACACTTCCTGTGCCAAAATGAAAAACATAACCAGAGGTGCTTTTTTTGTCATCTATACTTCCAACACAGTCACTGTCAGTAAAACCTGTTAAATTCAAATCATCTGTTCTAGAATATTGGATTCCAAAATTTCTAGTTCCACTGATATATCTTAAAATTCTCTTTCCAACTTTCCAGTGATTCTCCTTTGGTGTTTCCATGAATCTGGAGGTTAAACTGACTGAATACATTATATTAGGCCTTGTGGCTGTCATATACATTAAGCTCCCAACCAATTGTTTGTACAAGGTTGAATTCACCTCAGAACCTTTGTCTTCTCTGCTCAATTTCAGTCCAGTCACCATTGGAGTAAGTGTTGACTTACAAGTTAACATATTGAATCTCTTTAAAACATCCTTTGCATATTTAGACTGTGAAATAAAAATACCATCTTTATTTTGTGTTACCTCAATGCCTAAAAAATACCTCATCAAACCTAAGTCTGTCATCTCAAACTCTTTCATCATTTCTGTTTTGAACATTTCAATTGACAGATTCCCTGTTAAAATCAAATCATCAACATACAGGCATATGATAAGAATTTTACCTTCATCATTCACTTTAGTATACAATGTTGGTTCACTGTCACATCTGGTAAATCCATTATTTGTGAAATAACTGTCAATTCTGCTATACCAAGCTCTTGGGGCTTGTTTCAAACCATACAATTCCTTCTTCAGCTTGTAGACTTTGTCTTCTTATCCAGATATCTCATATCCAGGTGGCTGTTCAATGTATACATCCCTTCCAGGTAACCATTTAGGAATGTTGATTTAACATCCATTTGGTGAACTAGCCATCTATTCTATGCTGCCAAGGCAAGTATCATTATGACTATATCAAGACGTGCAACTGGTGCAAAAGTTTCATTGTAATCTATTCCAAATTGTTGAGCATAACCCTTTACCACCAATCTTGCTTTGTGCTTCTGCACTTCTCCATTTGCATTCAATTTAGTCTTATAAATCCATTTAACACCAATGACATCTTTGTCTTTTGGAAGACTTTGCAATTCCCATGTCTGATTGTTTTCTATTGAATCTATCTCATCATCCATTGTTGTTAACCATTTTTCTTCCTTGATTGCATCTTCATAATGAATTGGATCTTCAACTTGTGAATAAAAGGCAAAAAGTGTAAATGGCTAAGGATTGTTCTCACCTTCATTTTGATTATAAATATCAGTCATGCTTCTGATTTTCTGCCTCCTCATGCTTGCTAAAGTTGGATTTGATAAATCACTTGAATCTACAGAATGTGGACTTGAAGGTCCTACGCCAGAAATTCTTCCTATGGTTGGAATTTGTAGTCCTCTTGTTGCTACTCTTGTATTACTTGCTGGTGTCAGTTGTTGACCACTTGCTTGAGGTTGAATAGGGACAGCAGGTACAGTAGTTGGAACTGTATTTTCATTCTCATCTTGAGGGAAATTGACTGTAACATTGACAGTGCTCTCTTTACTTCCATCCCATGGTTCATCTTCAATAAACTGGACATCCCTGCTAATTATAACTTTCTTGGTTGATGGATTAAACAATTTGTATGCTTTGGATTCTTCACTATATCCAACAAAAATGCATTTCTCTCCTTTGTTATCAAGTTTCGTTCTCAACTGATCAGGTACATGTGCATATGAAACACATCCAAAAACTCTCATGTGGGATACATTGTGTTTTTTACCTGTCCATGCTTCCTTAGGGATTATATTCATCACACTTTTTGTAGGGAATCTATTCATGATATATGCTGCACAAGATACAGCTTCAGCCCAAAATTCATTTGTTAAGTGCTTGGCTTTTAACATACTTCTAGCCATCTCCATTATGGTTCTGTTTTTTCTTTCAGCTACACCATTCTGTTGAGGTGTGTATCTTGTTGTGAACTATTTGTGTATTCCATGTTCTTTGCAAAAATTTAAGAGCTCTCTTGATATGTATTCACCTCCTCTATCTGTTCTCAGCACTTTGATGAAACAACCACTCTATTTTTCAGCTAAAGATTTGAATTGACAAAAATAATTAAACACTTCACTTTTCTGTTTCAGAAAATACACCCATGTCTTCCTTGAATAATCATCTATAAAAGTCAAAAAATAAAAACTACCAGCTATTGAAGGTGTTTGCATTGGACCACATAAATCTGAATGAACTATTTTTAAAGGTGCTTTTGCTCTTGTAGATTTCCCTGCTGGGAAAGACTCTCTATGCTGATTTCCTAGTATGCAACCTTCACAAACTCTCTCTGGATTTTGAATTAATGGAATTCCCTTTACCATGTTCTTCCTATGAAGCAAATTCAGACCTCCAAAATTCAAATGACCGAATCTTAAATGCCATAGCCAGTTCTCATCCTTTACTTCTGCTTGAAAAATAGTTTGAATAACACTTGATACCACTTGTGCTTGTGCATAGTTTGTGCTCAAAGCTGGCTGAATTCTCAAAGGAAACATTCTATTATTTGTCATCTTAATCTTTGCAATCAACTAGCCACTTGGGTATTTATCTAAAATAGTGCATAACCCATTTTTAAAAGTCATTCTATAACCCTTTTGAACTAACTGTCCTACACTCATCAAATTGTGTTTAATACTAGGCACAAAATAAACATCAAAAATATATTTTTGCTCCCCCTGCTTTGTTAGAATATTAACATCTCCTTTTCCTTTAACTGACACTTTGTTGTCATTACCCAGGGTGACATCTGACTTAATATTCTCATCTAAACTTGTAAACAACTCTAAATTCCTAGTCATGTGGTTACTACAGCCTAAATCTAAAAACCAAACTTCTTTCTCACTAGCTTGTGCTACATTACAGGCTAAAAACATTGTGCTCTTATCAGGTCTATTGTCTTGACTCTCTCTAGAAAAATTTGCATTCTGTCTACTCATATCATACTGCTTCTTTCTACACCTATTCATGTAGTAGCCAAACTTTTTACAGTAATGGCATTGAACCTGAGATTTATCATACCTTTGTCCTTGAGGAAAGTTTTGAGATGGGTTTTGGCTACTGCCTCTTCCACTTGAACTTGACTGGTTATTTCTTCCACCTCTATTGAAACCTCTTCCTCTTGCTTTAAAATTTGATCTACCTCTACCTCTTCCTTGGTTGATTGAAGCTTGTGACTTGAATGCATGCTCCAAAGATATATTTGTTGTTCTGCTGAGTCTGTGCTCATGTGAAATGAGTGAAGCGTACAACTCATCAACTGAATACTGTGTGAGATCTTTTGTCTCTTCTATTGTGACTGCAATTGACTCAAATCTTGTAGTGTCTGACCATGTGTTCTCATCTGGTTTACCAGTCCCATTATTTGAGTAAAGTATGTATCTACAGACTCATTTTCTTTCATAAACAGAGTCTCAAACTCTCTTCTCAGTATTTGCAACTTTGCAGTTTTGACTTTGTCCATTCCTTGATATGCTATTTGTAATATGTCCCATGCTTGCTTAGACTTGGTAGTGGCAGAAATTCTAGGAAAAATACTTTCATGTACACCTTGTAGAATGAAGAAGTGTGCCTTTGAGTCCTTCTTCTTGTTGTCTTTCAACAGATTTTTCTCTACTTGTGTCAAGGCATTATATGCTGCTGCATCTGCCGGTTCTGGAAACCCATTTTCTACATACTCTCATAAATCTTGTGAATAGAACAATGCTCTCATTGTTATAGACCAGTAGTCATAATTCTTTCCATTCAATTGTGGAATTTGGGGATTACTCAAGCTTGTGCTTGCTGCGATGATTTACAGACTCTCTACAACTAACTTTGGCTCTGATACCACATGAAGGAATAGAGGTAGAGACTAGAAGAATTTTCATACACAGAAAAAATTATTTTTTATTCATGTAATATTATTAGAACAGCTTCCTTTTTTTCCTTCTACTACATTTTTGGATCAGTTGAGCAATATAAATAATATCTACCACCTTTTTCAAAAATTACAAACATGTCATATTTTCCACTAAAGTCTAAAGTCTATCCGAATACAGATCAAAAAATAAATGCATTTTGAAAATGCCAACATGTCTAAGTTCATTTGTATTAAAAATAAATCCAATCGCCATAAATATCAGTCCTTTATCCTATCTGTCCGCAGATGAGGATTCCACTAACAACTGCCGTCGAAGAAGTCAATGAAATCAACTACCGCGCTACCACCACGGTTTACGAGGAGACCGCGGTGGCCGCGGTAATCGTGTGCACCACAAGGAAGAAGCTTACCGTGCTACCACCGCGGTTAAGAAATAGACCGCAGTGGTCGTGGTAACCGTCCACCGATGGTCAACAGACAGCTAGATGACGGGCACCACGCTACCGCAGGAGGCAAGCGAACAGACCATGGTAGAGCGGTAATTGCATGGACGGACAGAGAGTGAAGCGCTGGCGATTACTGCGGTATCGCATGCAGTCAGAAGAGTCACCGCGGTAGAGTGGTAACTGTCTCCTGGCGGTTAACCGCGTTACCTCGGTCAAGCCAAAAGGAGACCGCGGTAGAGCGGTGGATACCGCGATACCGCAGGAGGAAGACTTGGTCAGCACAGTTGGGCGGTAAGAGTTGATGAAGACTGTCGAGGTTGACTGAACCGTTGACTCGTGAGTTGGGAAAATTTCCAACAAGCTACAAGCTTTCTAAGAAATGGTAACCTCTCATATAATCTACAAAGAAATTAAGTACTTTGTTTCTCAAAACAATTACATTGTCAGGCTCAAACCTGAATAAAATTACAACTGCACTAAATTAAATATACAAGATTCATGTATCAGCTATGTTGATGCAGTTAATTAAATAATAATGCATCATGAATATTGCTCCCATTAGAATTGACTCCCAAGTATAATTCATTTCAGTTACATTAACATCCTTGGATTACAGAAAAATTATGAGCAATTCTATTTGATATACTGTGATAACCACTTAATACCTTCACCATATCCCATTTTCCTAACAATGTTGCACATGAAAACCTCAATAGGCCGGACATTAGATTCCGCCAAATTGACCTTCCCCTTACCAGTGGTGTAATTTACCAGGCCTAAGTAATATCGAATCTCCTCCTCTGATGTCGCATATGGAATGTCTATTTTGTTTCCAAAAATCAAGAAAGGAACATTTGTGAGTGAATCATCAAAAAGTAATGCATCCAGCTCCTTTTTTGATTCTACAAATTGCCCTTTATCAGCAACATCAACAAGATACACAACAACATCCACCTGCATTATGGAAAAAAAATTGCATGAGATGCCCCACAACTCAGGGATTAAGATAGTCATAAAGCACTTGGCCTTGGCCCGACATTAAAGTGGTATTCATTTCCCAGAGATATTCCTCACAATTGACTGGGGAAGTCGTGTACAGGTTGTGCATGTCCCCTCATTGATAATGATATTCTATGGAAAATATTTTTCAAATTTTACTTGTCTTTGAATATAAAAAGAGCATGAAGTCAACCAGTGTGGTGAATGAAGTATGAATCTGCTTCCTCATCCTGAGTAGCACAATGAAAAAATACAAGAACAAATATATACATTCTACAGCCCAATCCCTACATCCAAAAGAGGTTATGACATGCTCCAACCATGCCATATTCCAATCCATACAGAACAAATTAAACCACAAATAATTTCACTAGTGGAGCACACTAAACTAGTATTATTATAAAATTAAATACCTTAAATACATTTAAAACAATGAGAGATACCTTAAATAACTTAAGTACAGAGGTGGAAAACATATATGAAAGACAACGAGAGATAGAAATTGCTTTTAAGTATTTTAAAAGAAATTGTGATGTTAGTTTGGAATCTACAAACTTTCTCTGCATCTGTCTCTTCTGCTTATTAGTTATTACTTATTAGTAATTACATATCTTTGTTCTATTTGTTGTGTATCTTACTGATTTGTTATAGTGATTAGGATTACATATTGAGGCTGTAGTCATCACCTGGCTCTTTGGGCTTGCTATTTATTTTTCTTTCTAATTCACATAAAATTAGTAAAATAGATCCTAAACATCAACCTAATTCTTTCCCAATCAGTGATGCAGTTGGGCGAGTTATATACTCCCATTCATTATCCTCAATCCAATCACCATAAATTTTACTGATTTTATCTATGTCTGCAATGCCTCCCCCAAACTTCTGAAGTTTTATCCAAAGCAAAAGAACGAATATCACAAATGGATGCCAAGAAACTCAAAACTTTTCTAGTTTAAAAACAGAGATATTTCAAAATCAAGGAAGATGAGATTTAATTGCTTATAGTTGTTTGTTTTCATCATGAGAAGATATTCAAACTCTTGTTTCATCTCTTGGTTCGAAATAGTAATCCAGACACTATAGGCAAGGCACTGAAATTAGTGATATTGGGACATTCATTCCTAATATAATTTATTGGAAATTACAGCTTCAATTAAACTATTGTGGCAGTTTGCTCATTATTCCTGTACGTCTGCAAATTTGCTTGTAGAGTGCAAAATGACTCTTAATAATAAGATCTTTAATCTATCATTGTTCTACCTTTGATCATATATGTTGCAGATACTTCATTTCAAAATTCAGATATATCTATGCTTTCAATTCCGTGTTTTTGGTGTTTATATATAATATAGCCAAATATTTTGTAGCAAGAAATGACCATCCTTTTGTTTGCTTTTGATACTCCTATGAAGTCCTGTAATTGAAGGTTAGGGTTTTCCACCAAATGCTTCTGAATACATATTTTCATAAGATGTAAATCTGGACATAAAAAAAATCGTTCACAACTTTGATGGTGAATTTCTTTGTCTAGAAGAGGTTTTGAATTTTGGTTGGTATCTTCTGATTTTCAAAAGCTAAGTGAAAAGAATCTTCCTAGCTACTTTGCAGCATCTCAGGGAACAAATTTTTCCCCTTCATCTGATTTTATGTTTGCAAGAGAATGATTTGATAATAATGTGTCTATTACAACATTGAGGAACTTCTGACATTACTAGAATGATCTGCTAATTATGCTTTCATTCACATACATGATAAACTATTGTAGTAGTTTGCATGCTCATAATGCCTTTAAGTATGCAAATTTCTATTTGTTAGTGGGGTGCATAATTAGATCTTAGAACAGCCATTTAACTATTTGATGAGGTAGATTGCCGATTATTAATGGAAAAATTTATTTATCTTTATGCTTTCAATTTCTTGTATTCCTATTTGAATGTAGCCCAACGTTGTTTAGCAAGTAATGCATCATGACATATGAGTTAACGTTCCATGTGCTCAGTTTTATTTTGGTAGTCTATTGAAGTCTTCTAATTGAATGGAGGACTTGCAGTCCAAATGTTATGATATTTGGGTTGGCCAAAAAAATGTGTTATCATATTTGGTACATTTATGGCGACCTGCTTTTGTGAATTGATATTCTCTCTTCTAGAGGATCAGATTTGGTTGCCACTCTGCATGTTAAACATTCTTCTTGTTATATATGTCTTCAATGGAATATATATATTTTTTTTAGTCACAAAAGAAACACAACTTTCCTCAAAGGGTGTTTTCAACTTAGGAAAACTTGTTTGTTTTAGATGTTCATTTGCAGGTTAGAGTGTTGTCTTGCATTTGAGGTACAATTGAAGCTATAAAACATCTAGACTGTTATATTTGGTTACTTAGCTTTGGAAGAAGCAACAATTGTGCTACTCTTGGCAGTTGAGCACTCATGTTTAAGGGAGAAACACTTAAATGATCTTGACTTCTTCGTCACGCACCCTTGATACTCTACTCATAATTTCTTCAAACTTGGGAGAACCTGTGGGTATTCTAATTCCAATTTATATATTGATATTCTATTTCCATTTTCTCCAAACCATGGAGAACCTGCCAGTATTGAAGATTTCCATGTTCAACCCATAAAAGATATTCCTAAAATTCCAGTTTATTACATATAGACAACATTTTTTTGCTTTCAAAAAGCTATTACTTTGCATGTGTTCACACTGGCTTCTATTACATGGTAAGTGTTTTTCATCGTCGCCTCTCTTTTGTAGGATGATTAGATTTCAAACAAATGTGTTTCAACTATTAAAGTATATGATTGGGTAAAATACAACTAATATTTTTTCAATGTGCTTCAAAAGTTCCTACATGTCTACCACAAAATGAAATAATCTAAGAACACTACAAAGAGACTGAATTTTGCCAGGAGCGTATAAGGGATAAGAGAGGGAGAGTTTTGTCAATAGTGTGCAAGATACTCCCTTATCCACTAAATGAGATGAGAGAGTTGATTCCAATTGAGACCTTGATGAACCAAAATAGATAGCTCAAAATTTGGCTTCATGTTGATTTTACATTTCTCTTTTCAGGATCAAGAACTTCAGGATGAGCCTCTCTCTGAAGTGATATGAATTTTAATGATCAATATGATTCAGGTGTTTGAAGGGTATGTGATTGACATTGACTTGTCTATTCCTTTCAAGGATACTAATTATTGTTCTCCGTGGACTTGTTTCACATTGTGAAATTCTCCAAGTGGGGAATGTGTATGTCTAAAGTATCTATAGGAACTTTGAACTAAACTTTATTCTTCTAAGATGAAGATCTACTATAATGTGCCCTTTTTATCTATGAGTTTTATTTTTCTAAGGAAAATATATAGTGTTTAATAATTGGTCAACAAAAATAGAATTTATGTTTTTTAGAAGTCAACAAAATTTCAACTTTTTGTTAGTGAACAGCTGTAAATTTATGTTTTGGAGGTGGGAGATGATGGTATCTTGTGTTTCATAAACTACCTTTGTTACCCTCAAGCAAAAGAACTCACATTCTAGTGTATTAGTTAAATTAAAAATAATGAATAAGATAGTGTCTAATATAAGAAAATATGTTATTGTCTTATAAAATGTAATAGGTTTCAATTGATCTTTTCATTCAATAAACAAAAATAATTTATAAACATCTAAAACAAACAAATATAATGAAAAGGTTATCAGTAGACAACATTTATTATTATATGTACTAAATATTCATAATTAACTAAAAGAAATAATATAAAGATATTTTGTATTATTCTATATCAAACACTTAAGAGTCATTGGTTTGAAATTGGAGATATTTGATATTCAAGTTGATTCATGGAAAGAAAAAAAAAACATTTTTTACTTGTAAGTAATTTTGAAGATCTTGGATGCAACTCTCTTTTTCAATTCCACTCATTTTGTAGCCACCAAAACGAGGGTACATCTATTCAAGTCGTTTTTATATTTAATTTATTATTTTAATGTATTCATTTGATATAATACATAAAAAAACATAAAAGATGTAATATTTTTTCTTTTCATTCAACAAGTTCCATAAAAAAAACAAAAAAAATTATTTGAATTCAAATAATGGATATTTATGTTGACTATAATTTTTTAAATGTTTCTAAAAAAAATACTCTAAGATAGAAAACACGGGCATAAAACATTTTTTCCCTCCAATTTCAATTTCCTTTTCTCTTTTCAAATTAGACCTCTTCGGCATACCCATTGCACGCACCTGCGATTGCTAGTATTTACTAATTTAATAATAATTTATTAAATGTTATAATATTATTATTTTAATTAATAATAGTTTAATATTATATCATACTATTATTAAATTTTAAATTATTATAGTTAAAAAAAATTTCAAATATTATAATTTAAATTAAAATTAAATTATTTAGAATAAATTATAAAAAATACTACATTTTAAAATATTTAATATTATATAATATATTTATTATTAAATTATAACTTATATAAAAAATTATAATTATAGACATTACAATTTAAAAATACTATAATTATAATAATACATTAATAATTTTAATAAATTAAATTTATTAAAAAAAATTACGAATCACACTAATATTATTTATTATATTTTATAATATTAATATATATTATATCATCATATTATTTAATTATATATTAATTATTATTATTAAATACATGTTGAATGATATGGTGGAGCTCAAGATCACTCATGTTGGCAGGAAAGGTAACCAAGTGGTTGATTGGGATCATCCCTTATCTTTTTGTATTACTATGGTTCCTGGACCTTTCAAAACCAAGTTTATCTTACCAAAAAATAAATAAATAAATAAATAAAAATATATAAAGTTTTAATGTTAGGGTTTAATTAGAGTTAAGAGTTTAATAAGGGTTAGGGTTATAGTTAAGATTCTATTACAATTAGGGTAAGAGTTAAATTAGTGTTACGGTTAGGTAAGGGTTCACTTATGATTAGGGTTTAATTAGGGTTAAGGTTAGCATTAAATTAGGGTTAGGATTCCAATTAAGTTCTAGCTGTAATTATAATTCAATTAGATTATTTTATTAATATTTTATAGTATTTATCAAATATTATATCGAAATATAATTTAGTATTATATTATAATAATTAACATTATTATAATATTATATTATTATATTAATCTCTTACATGTTGCACCATGACCACTACTAGCATACATATATTAAATATTAATATATAATAATACGTCAAGAGTTATCCTTCTTGAGGTGCCTATTTTCATCATTTTTTCTCGGTGCAATAGGCACCTCGATAATGATAACTCTTAGTGTATTTTATATATATTAATATTTAATATATGTATGCTAGTTTAGGACTTCAATAAAATTGCAACACCTTTATTTATTTTACTCACAAAGAATATGGAATTTGAGTGAACCATAGAATGTCAGCACTCTTTTGAAGCACTTAAGGTAGCTTTGACAAAAGCACCTATTTTGAGAGGACTAAACTGGACTTTTCCTTTCCACATACACATAGATGCTTCTAACTTTTCCATAGGAGCAATACTTCGATGGAAGGATGGTAATAAGGAGTATGTTATTTACTATATCAGTAAGAACCTACAAGGAGCAAAACTCAACTACCTAGTTATAGAAAAAGAGATGTTGGCAGTTGTCTATGCAATCAACAAGTTTAGGCACTATTTCATAGGGTGTCTAGTCTTTATCCGCACTGATCACATTGCAATAAGGTACCTAATGAATAAACTTGTGGTTAGTGGTAGACTAATCAAATGGTTGCTATTTTTGCAAGAATTTCATATTACCATAGTGGACAAGCCTAGAAAGGCCAATGTGGTGGCATATTTTTTGTCCAGATTATCAACACAACTAACAAAAGGTGTCGTTGATGATTCTTCTCCAGATGAGCATTTATTTTCTCTTACTATAAGAACACTGTGGTTTGTTGATATTGCTAATTACTTAGTAGCAATATAGATTCCACCTCATTTCTCCCCTAGAGAAAAGAGATAATTGGTACACAAAAGTTTTCCATATTCTTGGGTAGCTAGTTATTTATTCTATATAGGTCCAGATAATATTATGAGGAGATGCATAAGAGAGGATGAGGTCTATGACATCTTAAAAGCCTACCATGATGTACCATGTGGGGGTCACTTTGCAACAAAGAGGACTATACTCAATATTCTCACCACTAGCTATTGTTTTCCAACTCTTCATAAGGATTCGGTGAAATATACAAGGAGTTGTGATAGATGCCAGAGGTTGGGTAGGCCAACTAGAATAGATGAGATTCTTTTGCAACCATAGTTGGCACTAGCACCATTTGATAAATGGAAGCTAGACTTCATTGGCCCAATTTCACCAACATCCAATAACAAGGAGTATATATTAGTTTACATAGATTATCTGACAAAGTGGGTTGAAGTCAAAGCATTGCAATTCTCTAGAGATGGGAATGTAGAAAAATTCATATATGAAGACATCTTTACAATTTATGGACTACTTAGAGAAATTGTGACATATCAAGGTCCCTAGTTCACATTAGAACTGATTACTAAATTGGTCAAGGAATATGAAATAAGGCATAGGAAATCAACAACTTATCACCCCCAAGCTAATGGGTAGGTGGAAGTCACAAATAAAGAGATTGATAATATCCTGACCAAAACAGTGTGGATTCACATAAAATATTGGGCAGCCAAGTTACATGATGCAGTATAGGCCTATAGGACAACTTGGAAGACAACCACAAGCTTTACACCCTATGAGTTGGTGTATCGGAAAGCAGTAGTCCTACCCATTGAATTTGAATATAAGACACTCAGAATGACAAGAACTGGATATGGACTTGACAACAATGCAACAAGAAAGACTAAATAATCTGAATGGGTTAGATGAGATAAGAATGGAAGCAATGCACCACATTGAGACTATTTAGAAACAAAGAACTAAATGGCATGATCAATTTATAAAAAATAAAGAGTTTACTGTGGGTGATTGGGCTTTATTATATGATTCCAGGTATAAAGATTATAAAGGAAATCTACAATCAAGATGGCTGGGACCATATGAAATACAAGTTTTTCCAAATGGAGCAATCAAGTTGTAGATAATAAATACAGTTAGGTTTTCACTTTTGGTCAATGGACATGGACTAAAAATTTATAACAAGCTGACACAAAAAGATGATTTTCTTTTTTCTGTAATGTATCAATATGACTCAAGCAGTTATTCCGATACAAATATATTACCACCAGATAAAGATTCAACAACAAATAATATAGGTTCTACAAATGACTCAACAGATGAGCTACACAACTCACCTATTGAGGTCACTCAAGTATAATTCACTAACACACTTCACATGCACACATTGCACAAATACAACAATTAATAATCCTTTTCAAGAACACTCCATGATGTAGTAGGGACCTATAGTGTCATGAATAAAAGCCAATATAGTTTGAATAGGGGCATGTTGTTGAAGGTACCTACAACACTTGTTGTCAGAAATTTCAAATTTTTGCTAACTTAATTACATGTCATCCACATACATTCCACTTTTCCGTATATGCATCCAAATGCATGTCATGTCATTACATTCAACTTCAGAATCACATTCCATGTCACCTTCCTTGATTTCCATGCATTCAGGAGATTTCTTCATATCCCATGAGTTGTATATTCCATGGCCTTTCATTACCACACGCCAAGTTGTCATTTCATCCATCACCTATTGGAATTAAGAAAACATCAAATCATAATCAATTTATAGACACTCCTAATCAGCTTCACATGAGCTGAGTTCAGTTCACTTCTTGTTGACAAGTACACATACTATTTTTCCATAGTTAACATAGATTGTAAAAAAAAATTATGTATATTTGCATTTAATTCCGCGTGCTTCATATTCGTTTTCTTATTTCCACTACTTGTAATCAAGCCCTCGGCCTAGTCATGTATAATTAAGTGAGGTCACTTAAAGGTTTTAGTTGAGGGGAGAGAGTATATTTTCCAAGGTTTTCAAAACTTTCACCACCAAAAACACCAGATACCTTTCTGCCTTTTTGTAACCTTTTGTAATTTTTTTCCCAATTCCAAGCCAATTCAAGCTGAAAAAGATAGAAAGGAGATATAGCGGTTGAAATTAAAATTGAAGAATGCAAGTATAACATATAGGAAGGATTGGTGAGGTTTAAGTTGTGAGTTGAAGCTGAAATTTGGAGAATTTGAAACAAAAAAGAGTAGTTTACTATCATGGGAGTGTTGGATGTTGCGGTTGAGTTGCTGATATGTGGTTGTCATTGATGTCAACACTATTAGCATAAATATCTTTAAGGTTGTATATGTCGAGGATATTGAGAAAATTGAAATAAATATGTTATAGGTTGTCTCTGGAGCCGTGAAGATCAGTATGGAGGAAAATTTAGTATGTTGTAAACTAGATGTTGGTATTAAAGGGTTTTTTTTAAAGCCTATCTAGTTTCTACTCCATAAGTTTCAGAGGTGCGCATGAAGATCTGAGGAAGTTATAAGTTTTTGTGTTCTAATAGTTATTTTGTTATTGCAAATGGTGTTCATGGAAGAAGGCAATGTGATTCTAGAAATCTGAGTTGTTGTGTATGTTCCTGTGATGTTCATGGATGTTTCTAGATCATGTTATATCTGTGTTGCACATCCGTATTGATCATTGTTCTCGCGATTTGATATATTCTCTTCTTTGTTCATGTTTTTCATGTTCATGGCTGACGAGGTGTTTGAAGTGTGTTGTGGATCTTCAAGGAAGAATCCTTGAAGGTGTTTCATGTTCAAGGATATTGTTTTAGGTCCCTACTATGTTGTGGCCGACTTTGGTTGATGTGAATTTATAATCCTTATTGTTTTGGGCTGATAGTTTGCATCCATTCTATTATTTTGTTGAAGCCGACATAAAGCAATGTAATTTCTTGTTGCGGATATATATAAGTGATTGTTTCTTCATTTGAGATGAATGAGGTGTGTGTGTAATGCGAAGTGTGTGAGTGCTATGTGTGAATAAGGTTCAAATCATTCAAAGGCAGAGCGGAGTGTGAAGAAGAGTGAAAGACAGTGAAGAAGTGTTCATGTGCTGAATCGGAACTGTACTCAGGCATTTGCAGATGCTACTCTCTCAGTTAAATTCCTTCAGATGGTTTTAATCTAAATAATTTTTGTAAGACATTCAGTCTTCCTTTGAGCAGTGAGCTCTAGGCAGTGCACCTAAATGCATGTGCATTCCTCTTATATTCTTCTTATACTTTTAATAGGGTATAACTTGTGGATTAACCTGCATCGTGGTTTTTCCCCTAACAGGGTTTCCACACAAAAAATCTTGGTGTTATGTGTGTTTTTGATGTGTTGTTGATTCATGCTTTCACTATTAATAATCAGATCTGAGAATTAAGGTTAATATGATTAATAAGTTTGAAATTTTGGGATAACTAATTCACCCCCCCTCTCAATTGTCTGCCCTTGTGTTTCCAACAATTGGTATCAGAGCAGGTTCCTTGGAAGAAGTTTAACAACTTGAGGTGATCCAGGATGGCGACATACAAGAAGGATAGTCTGAGATTTGATGGAACAGACTATTCTTTGTGGAAGACTTGAATGGAGTGTCATATGAGATGCATTGGTGAATCCTACTGTCACATTACATGCAATAGGATGTTATCCCTCCAAATGGTCCTACTAATATTGTTGAGATTAGCAATGCTGAATATAAAATCAGAGCTAAGGAAGCTTTATTGAGTGCTTTGACTAATACTGAGATGACAAATGTTATGGATCTGAAAACTACTTATGAAATTTGGAAAATTTTGGAAACTTTATATGAAGGTGATGCTAATGTGAAGATGGCTAAGCTAAGGTGTCTGAAAGGAAAATATGAACTGTTGAAGATGGGAAATGATGAGAATATTGTTACTTACATGCAGAGAGTGAATGAACTTGTGTGTGGTCTCAGATGTGTTGGTGGATAGGTAGATGAACAAGATATTGTTGCTAAAGTGCTTAGAACTTTGCCTGATGCATACAAAATTAAAGCTACAGCCATTGATGAGCTTCGAACTATGAAAAATATAACGAGAGATATGTTGGTTGGTAAAATTACTGCTTATGAGTTGAGTGAATTTAGTGATGCCCTTCCTAAGATAGAATCTGCATTCAAAGCTCCTACTTCCGGGAGAGACAAGCAAAGATATGATCCAGGTGAAATTTTTTCTAGAAAGGTATTCAGATATGAGGAAGAAATGAGATAGATTGAAGAAGAAGAAAGAGAACTGAATGAGATTGAAGCACTTATTGTCAAAAGGGAAGCCAAAGGAGAAGGTAAGTATAAAGGAAATTTTCCTATTAAATATTTTTCTTGCAACAAGATAGGTCATTTTGCATCAAGGTGTCCAGAAAGAGTTCCTAAGCCAAGACCTTACAAGCCTAAATTTCAAAAGAAATGTTACTATGTTGCTGATGAAGGTGTGACAGATGATGAATCTGACAAAGGGAATGCAAGTGAAGATGAGTTTGTGTTTATTGCTATCAAAGAAAATGATTTTGTGTCTATTGAATCTACTAGTTGTACAAATGTGGAGAAAGCCCTAGGTGCCCAAGTTGAAGAAAAATATGAATGGTTAATTGACAGTGGATGTTCACATCACATGATAGGTGATAAGAGTAAATTTTTAAGCCTAGAGAAGTATGATGGTGGTGTTGTAATATTTGGTGATAACAATGGTGGTATAATCTGTGGCATAGGATGTATTTCTTTTGATGGTAAGCATAATGTTGATGATGTTCTTTATGTTGAAGGTTTGAAGCATAATCTTCTGAGTGTTGGACAGATGGTTGATAAGGGTTATAATCTTCAATTCAAAGATGGAAAGTGTAGTATACTGGGAAGTTCTAGAAATGTGATTGCTTCAAGTACAAAAACAAAAGGTAACATCTTTCATCTAAATGCTGGTAGTAAAAGTCGTTTGATTGCTCAAGTTGATGAAATTTGGTTATGGTATAGAAGAATGTGTCATGTAAACTTTGACAGTATTATCAAGATAAGTTCATCACCGGCAGTAAGAGATCTTCCTAAGTTGGTTAAGCCTACTACTACCATATGCAAAGAATGTCAGTAGGGAAAACAAACTAGAATTTCATTTCACAACAAACAACATTGTTCAAATGAATTGTTGGAGCTTGTGCATACTGACTTGTGTGGTCCTGCTAGAATCAGAAGTCTACAAGGTTACAGGTACTTCATGTTGCTTATTGATGATTACTCTAGGATGATGTGGGTTACTTTCTTAAGGGAGAAATTTGAAGCTCTAGAAAAATTCAAGATCTTTAAGGCTATGGTTGAGACAGAGATAGGTCTAAAGATTAAGTGTCTGAGATCAGATAGAGATGGTGAATTCAATTCCAATGAGTTTAATTCTTTTTGTGAAGAGTATGGGATAAAGAGACAATTATCTGCACCGCGGACCCCTTAACATAATGGAGTTGTAGAAAGAAGGAATAGGATAGTTCAAGATGCTACTAGAACTATGATGTTGGAAGGAAATGTCCCTCATATCCATTGGACAGAAGTTTTGAGTATTGTTGTCTATATTCTTAACCAGATACAAATCAAAGGTAATACTGGTAAGATGGGCCTTTCGAGCTATGGTTTGGTCATAAGCCTATTATTAGATATTACATAATCTTTGGGATCAATTAATGCTATATCATGAGAGATGAAGATCTAGGAAAGTTTGATGCTAGAAGTGATGAAGGAATCTTTCTTGGTTATTCTACTAAGAGAAAGGCCTACCAGTGCTACAATAAGAGATTGAAGAAAATGGTTGAAAGTGAAAATGTTAAGGTTGATGAAGACATTTCCAAACCCTCTAGAACCTGTGGATATGATTTTGATGATCAGAATTATAGTACAAACAAGAGTCAGACTTCAAATCAAGTTCAGATCATTCTGGTGAATCAAGAAGAACAAGAGACTGGTGAAAGTATAGAAGAGAGATCTCAAGAGCCTAAAATTCAAGAACACTCTAAGACTCTAAGGTATGTGAGATTGAATCATTCAGAAAATCAGATTATAGGAGATAAGAACAAAGGTGTTCAGACTAGAAGAAGAATTGCAAAAGAATACTATTTAATCTCGAAAGATGAGCCAAGTAATGTTAATGAAGCATGCAAAGATGAACATTGGATTGAAGCTATGAAAGAAGAACTACAACAAATTGAGAAGAATAATAGATGGATTCTTATTCCTAGACCTAAAGAAAAAAATGTAATCGGAACTAAATGGGTCTTTAGAAACAAATTGAATGAACAAGGTGAAGTTATCAAAAACAAAGCAAGACTAGTATGTAAAGGATACTCTCAGATGGAAGGTATTGACTTTGAAGAAACTTTTGCTCCTGTTGCTAGAATTGAAGCTATGAGATCGTTTCTTGCTTATGCTACTTATAAAAACTACAAAGTTTATCAGATGGATGTCAAGTCAGCATTTCTAAATGGTGAATTAGAGGAAGAGGTGTATATTGAGCAACCTGATGGATTTCAATTGACTGATTAGGGAGATACGGTTTATCGGTTGAAGAAAGCATTGTATGGACTCAAAAAAGACCCTAGAGCTTGGTATGCCAGATTATATAAGTACTTGATGAAGCTTGGATTTAACAAAGGTATTGCCGATAGTAATCTGTATTTCAAGATTGATGATGATAAAGATTTATTTGTAGAAGTCTTTGTTGATGATATCATTTTTGGAGGAGATGATGGTTTTTGCATGAAGTTTGCTAATGATATGTAGAATGAGTTTGAGATGTCAATGATTGGAGAGTTGAAATTATTTTTGGGATTGCAATTTACTCAGGTAGATAAAGGAATCTTTATATCTCAGTCCAAGTATGTGAGAGAACTGCTAAAGAAGTTTGGTATGGAAGATTCAAAACCAGTCAGTACACCCATGGTGACCGGATGCAAGTTGACACAAGATGATGATTCTCTGAAAGAAAATCAGACTAGATACAGATCAATGATTGGTGGATTGTTGTATTTGATTCAAACTAGACCTGATATCATGAATGTTTTGTACATTGTTGCTAGATTTCAAGCCAATCCTAAGGAATCTCATGTGACTATTGTGAAGATAATTTTTATATACTTGAGGGG